>LPNX010999894.1:21154-117420 GCA_001517045.1 Pseudotsuga menziesii
CTCATGGGTAGGTAATGACCTCTTTCGAACCGGTCCAGATCTGATTATCAGGAGGTGTGTGAGGGAGGATGAGATGTATGATATCCTTCAAGCCTGTCATGATGGGCCCTGTGTAGGGCATTTTTCAGATAAGAGGACAGCATACAAAGTGTTGCATCAAGGGTATTATTGGCCTACACTTTTTAAAGAGGCTGAAAAATATGTACAGGGCTGTGACAGCTGCCAAAGAATGGGGAGACCCACTGCTGCTGATCAAATGCCTTTACAAGCCCAGGTACAAATTGAACCTTTTGAAAAATGGGGATTGGACTTTGTTGGGCCAATCTCACCAATGTCACGGAAGAAGAGATATATTTTAGTCTGTACTGACTATGTGACTAAGTGGGTTGAGGCAAAAGCTCTATTGAGGGCCACTGAGAAATCAGTTATAGAGTTTATTCATGAAGAAATTTTTACTCGCTTTGGGATTCCTCATGAAATTGTAATTGACAATGGGGCACAGTTTGTCTCTAAATCAATGAAAGCACTGCCAGAACAATATCGGATTAAGCACTATAAATATTCTCCTTACCACCCCCAAGCAAATGGGCAGGTGGAGTCAACAAATAAAGTGTTAGAATCCATTTTAACCAAAACTGTGTAGCTACATCACAAGGACTGGGCAAGCAAGCTACCAAAGGCATTGTGGGCTTACAGAACTACGTGGAGAAATACCGCAGGGTATACCCCATATCAGCTTGTTTATGGGAAACAGGTTCTGCTTCCTATAGAATTTTAGGTAAAGACCTTTCATACTGCTGCACAATTGAGCCTGAATTTAGATGAAGCCCAGGAGCAGAGGCTGATGCACTTAAATGAGCTGGATGAAATTAGACAAGATGCGGTCCAACGAACTGTTTTAATGCAGAATCAGAGGACCAAGTGGCATGATAAATTTTTGAAGAAGAAAACTTTCAAGGAAGGTGATTGGGTTTGTTGTTTGACTCACGGTTTAAACACTTCAAAGGTAAGCTTACCACTAGATGGATGGGACCATATGAAATTGTGACTGTTTTTTACAATGGTTCTGTCAAAATAAGGACAATAGATGAAGAAAAAATTGCCTTTGTGGTGAATGGGCATCGGTTAAAGGTATATCACAAACCTCTTTCTAAGCAAGAGTTCATTCATACCATGAGTCAGCAATCCGGACTAGAGCTGGTAGGTGAAGAAATGACTTCTTCATCCCCCACTCTCTCACAGTAACATTCAATGAAATTGTTTTTGTATATATGTACAGGAATTTGTTTATCAAGTTCTTTTTTAAGGATGCAAATATTTTTCAGTAAGGCTCAAGATGTTTTTAAACACAAAAGGGAATTCAACTGTTATTCTTATTTACAGCCATTAATTGTTTTTTCAAAAAGACTGTGTTAAATTGGATTGAATTTCTGAGTTTCACTGGTAATTAGAATGTCTGTATCAAGTTAATACATGTGTGCTGTTAGGTTTTTTTTTTCAGACTTGTCCTCGTTATTCATAGGAGTACTTATCCACCTGGCATTGTCTCCATCAGTGATTTAAGCTTCCAAAGTGCTTTTTGCTTATGAACTTATGGGTTGCCAGGACCATTTGACTTGGTTTCACACTAGATGGAGCGAGGGAATTGTTTTCAGTAACAGCTATGGGCATTAAGTTATTTTTAAGTCAGGCATCATTTTGGAAAAAGGTATCCAGGACTGGGCAGTCTGGTGGTTATTATCTATTGGCTTCTATAATATCAAATACATATATATACATTTTTGGGCAGCCACTTTATGACTTTCACTTTATACAGTTGCAAAGGTTAGTTGTTCATTTAGGCAAATTTTTACAGGCATGTACAAAGAATACTCTTCCAATTCTGATACCATCCCACTCCTAAATGGTTTTCAGAGCTGCTCCCCCACTTATCTATGCATGAGCAAATCATAAAATTTATCTTTAAGATGAACTTGGGACAAGGGCCTCTGATAGAAAACGGGTGCAAGAGGTTAACTCGCCGGGATACTGAACAGGTCTGCTGGTAGTGGGTACCGACCTGTGGTATAAATAGGAAAACCCATTAGGGTACTGAACAGGCCTGTTGGCAATGGGGCATCTTCCTGGGGAAGAAGCTTCTTAGATGTTACAGTTACCCCACCGGAGTACTGAACGGGCTCGCTGGCAGTGGGTTCTGACTCTAATATCTCCTTTAAAACCTCATCTATACTTGTCTGTATGAACAATGTACCTATGTAAAGGTAAAAGAGAGGTCATAAGGGTGGTTAAATAAAATTTAAAGAAACTGTTTGAAAAAGTCAGTTGATAGCCCGTTGATAATCATCTCCAGCTGCTCTAAATTTTGGTCACCTGATTCTTGTGAAAAAAGGGGTTTATGCCTGATATTTTCTGAACATAGCTGAGAATTTCAGTACTGTTTTTTTTCCACTACTCAAACTGTCCTGTGTGAAGTTGAGTCAAAGTGGACCAGTACCCCATTAGCTTCTGTTAGTATTCCTCTTGTCTTGTGGCACATGTCCTGGTGGAAAAAGTTATGTATGAATGACAAGAATGAAGTCTGTATTTATGATTGTTTGAGAATTGTAGTTACATATGAGTAAGGGTGATTGATTGAATTCTGCATTCCTGATTGTTTGTTTTGTATTGTTAATGAAAATTGGGTTCATAACACAGTTTAGTTTCCCGTGTAATCAGGTGAAGCAGCAACCTTGCAATGAGGTAATTATGTCACAAAACTGTTGAGGGTCAAGCAAATCTTCAATCCATTTTACTTGTATTTTTAACTCATTTGGGTAGTGTATTTTGGGAAAGCTAATTGTTTTAGCATCATTGCTCTGAGTACATTTGTTTTAATAGCACTGCAGCTGCTCAAAATACTGGTCATTATCACTCCTTCAACATATGCTGGTAATTATTGTTTATCCTTATCAGCCTGGAAGTACCTCTGTATTTTAAACTTGCTGAAGTGCTGGATTGAGTGTCGGATGGAGTGCCAGAATAAAAAAACTGAAAACTTGACATGTTACATGGTAAAGGTAAAAAATGTTGATAAAGGTAATGACCGTGGCATGAACGTCAAAATTGCTATATATTAAGGATTATGATTATTACCAATTGCTTTTGCCTTTAATACAAAGTTTGATGAACTATGGAATTACCATAATAACCTTGGCATTTGTTTAATTGATACACCAACGTTTATTTGTAAAACATTTTATGGTGTTAATCTTTGGTAATATTTCATTCTTTATTATCGATTTGCAATCTTTAATAAAATTTATAACATTTATCTAATTCGTAAATTCCAAGAGGTTACGGTGCATTAAACGTGTTCTAATATGGGTATGATTCCCTGCGACGTGGATGGTACGGCCCTTGGCTCACAATGATGCCCTCACCACGTCTACTGATTGTTACCACCCTTTGCCATAATTCTACCGAGCTGTTTCTAGTTTTTACCCTCGCCAGCGAAGAGAAACGTTGATGAAGTTTTTCATTTCCTGCGAAATTGACTGTCTGATCTCTCTGCTATTTCACTGTTTTTCCTTCTCCTGTCTTTCATAATGCTTAACTGGCATGAACCCTTAGAATATGAGCAGTTGTTAGCCATACCTAAGTTTATAGCATGCAAGGAGATGTTCATTTGGGCTGTGTGGCATTCGTTTTTAACCAATTTACAGGGCCACAATGATGCTGTTTCTTTACAATTTGCCTTGGGTTTTGATGGGCATACAGCCAAGGTCGGGTCCTTGGAGTTTTCAGTTACAGAGGAGTCAATTGCATTGGTTACAGGGCTCCCACGCACAGGGGATAGGTGGTTTAAGAATTTTTGGTTGCCTCGAAAAGATTATGACTGTGTCTTCAAGCCTGAATTTTTGGCCGTGAAGGGTGAAAAGGGCTTCTCCAAGCTCTGGGTTAGAGATGAATTTCACAATTCCCTGATGATCATCACCAAACTGATTACTTGTGAAGGTCGTTTCTCCACTTACAAAGCTTGTCATTTTCGCCTACTAGCTCACTTTGAGTTCGGTAAGCTTCTAAATTTCCCATTTTATTTTTGGAAGAGCTTGAGTAAAATGGATTCACAAGTTAGGAAGAATCTAGAGTATCCAACTCACAGTCTTTACCATCATGGGCTTATTAAAATGCTCATTTTAGCTGAATTAAAGAAGAAAGACTGGGTATGGGAGCAATTCGTATATGAACTGTCTAATTCTCATCTTAAATCATCCTTGGGGAATGAGTTAGGTGAGCCTTGTATCCCTGATTTAGTGGAGAAAGCTTCCTCTACAAACAATTCTGTACACCAAAATAGTCCCCCTCATGAACCAGCTGTTAAAGGATGTAATAAAACTGCCCCATTCCATACTAAGACGTCTCCAATATCTAAGGTACAGTGTGTAAGCTCTCGGTCTGGGGGAGATAAGGGTCGTGAAAACCTGTTTGCTTCATCTAATCGAAGGTTTACTCACAGCATGGCTGTTAAAGAGGGAAGAAGGGCCTCCAAGGGTAAAGAGCTTGTCCATGTTGAATTGTCCTCATCCACTACTTCTTCTGCCCATGATAACTCTGATTCCCTTGGCTCTCATCATCATTCTTCAATGCCTAGTCTTGTTAGTGAACCTTTGCTGGCAGCATCACCTTCAAAATCTAGTTTGAAATCTGTTAGAGCATCACCTTCTAAGTCAGGTCCAAAGTCTACGAAATCTCATAGATCTGATACTTCAGCTCAAGGAATTGATTATTTTAGGCAGAAGAATTTTAAGCTGACAAAGAAATTGCAAGGGTATGTGAGATTGGACTGCTTTATTAAGCAGGAAAATACCGTTTTGAAGGCTAAGGTAGCCTCTTTACAGACTTTAGTTGATGATCTCACAGGGTCTAATCGCAGCCTTAGAAAACAGTTGAAGAAGAAGGATAAACAGTTTGAGAAGTTGATTAGTGTACAACAACACACTGCTCCATCTCCTCCTCAGGTTCAAGTTCTGTTCAATACTTTGGCCTCAGTTTCTGGGGTTTGATCCAAGGCTTGACCATATATTATGAATTTCAAATTTTGTTTACCTAAAACTTTCTTGCATAGGGTCATGCAAGATCTTCAGTCTGGGGGAGATGTTGGCTTCCTATTTTTGACTATTCAGCATCATATTTTCTAGTTCAAGCCTCATGAGATCAAGTACTAGTCAGCCTTATTTACTGTTGTTTTATACATGATTATGCCTTTTTGAAGATCAACATTGCTAGGTTTTGGTAAGTGACTTTTTGATTGCTTATTCATTACTTTGCTTTGTTTTTGTGTGTATAATGCAACCTTTAAGTTTCCATTTAAATACTTGGTCAACTAATGAGTTTTGTTTCCTCCATGTAGTGGTAGCGGCGCTCAGAAGATATGTTGAACCAGCGATTTGGGGGATTTGTTCTATAGTGGAGATGTTTCTCTTGGATTCACATCACCTTCCAGATGCTTATGAAGATTACTCAGGTGTTGTTTCGTGGATGTCCTTCGTTCGAGGAGATGTTGTTTTCCATCTTTAGCAATATGTGGATTTCAAGGGATTTGAACTTCCATCTTTGGTTCAGATATGCCGAGATAGGTGTAGGGTTGTTAGCTGGATCGATCCTTGCTTCAAGATCGATTTTTACTTTGTATTTTCAGTATAAAATGAACCTTGAAACCCTAAGTAAGAAAGGATATACAGAGAAGACTGTAAAAACTCTATTTTTGTCAAAAGATCCAGCGTTTATCTCCTTTAAAGCTTAAATTTAAGACTGGCAGGCGTTGAGGGCAGGGCCCACCTTCAACACCAAACCTTTGTACTTCAGCATTGTTTGTTTTGCAGTAAGTAGAGTAATGTTTTTATCCTTTGACACTGTTTTTATGGAATGTTAATGGTCTTGTTCATTGGTGTGTTGAAATGGAATGTATGTCTGTAGAATATTAATAAATATCATTTGTGTTCGATCTAGCCTATAGAATAGATTCAGGAATAGTTTGTATTTAAAACCCTCTTTGGTTTTCAGCGTGGATTGCTTATTGATGGTTATGATTATTGTTCAAAGACTCTGTTCAGGGTTATAGCATTGATAAACTATGTGAAGAATTTGATTTGGATTTGTTGCAGAATCGATTTAATGAAGGATTAAAAACAGATTGATTTTCATGTTTCCTTTTGCTGTTAGCGTTATAGTGACTAGTGAATAGCTCCAATAGTGGTTTAATCCTTTTGAGTTTTGAGTTCACAAAACTGTAGGGTATTTTCTGATTGTGTTGTGTGGATTTCAAAAGAATTTGCAGCATTTGTGAAGTTAGCAGAAGATTTGAAGACTTTAGTTTATAGAATACTTAGGGATTTTCAAACAACATTTTGCATTGGCCAAATAGGAGTTGGGATCATGTTTTCTTGGTATTGAATGAAATTAGGAAATTATCATAATTTACAGCACTGTTTCCTAGGATTGAACACCAATCTCATAGTCTACGTATAGATGAGAATGAGTAAATATTTCTTGAACAATTCTAACATTCATTGGTGTGTATTTTCTGAATAATCTCAGCATTCTTTTGTGTGCATTTGTATGTACAGAACACAGGCAGGGTATATTTCAACAGTAGCAGCAAGCCAAACTTCCTTTTGTTAAGCTGTTTGTGGACAATTTAGGGCTGAGAGGAAACAGGTTTCATTTCAGTAATTATTTGAGAAGTATTTGTGTAGATTTTAGCATCAGACTTTGTAAGGTTAATGGTTGGAAGTTTTAGATATAAAACAAGGTCACTAAGATTGATTGAGCATATTCATTGGGTAAGTAAGTTCTTTTCTTAGCAGGCTATTTGTTTTGAGGAGTAAACCATAATTGTTGTAGCTTAAGATTGCTGTAGTTTAGTATTTCTTTGGAAGATTAGTATTGCTTTGGAAGATTGTTGTAGGTTACTGTACGTTATATTGAGTTTGACAGTAAGACAGAGGTTAGCAAATTGATATCCTTTTCTTTGTGACAGACTTAGGAACTCATATCATTGATCATTCAATAGCTTCGTCAATTTCATTTCTGTTTGTGAATAGACTAGAATTTCTTGAAGTATGAGCATTGAGACTACTTTGCTCGGACATATAGTGTAGTTGCTCAAAGTATACGTCCTCCGGTCGATAATTAAATCAAGGTGAATTAAATAACATTAATTTTAACCAACATTTAGTATGGATTATAGAGGCCCAGGCTCTGGGAAGTGCAGTGTAAAGGAGGGACTTAAGGACCTCAAGAAAAAAATATGTAAACTTGTAGACTTCGAAGAAGTGGGCATCACAAGAAATAGGGAGATGGCATATGATGTCAAGCAATTGGCTACAGATGTGTGCCATGTCTTTTATCAAACCAGCTGCCATGACTCTCATATCGACAACCATGACAAGGATCTCAGATATCTGATGGGCATAGTGGACTGCATTCAAGAAGATATCCAGAAACTAGTGCAGATGAATCAGTATAGCCACTGTCAAGGAAATCATGGAGAAGCTGCTCAGCAAATGGATTAATTTTCTGTCACCCAGCCTGTGGGGTTCCCAGGCAAACCCAAATGAAGTCTTCCTTTTAGTAATTGTTTTTTGTGCAGTTTTGAACCAGCAATCCGTTCGAATCTATACTACTTCAGTTATAGTACATAGTAGGAATTACCATAACAACATTAGAATGCTCTCTTTTTTTCTAGCAGTAGTTGTAGATACTCTATTTTAGTTTTCATCTATTAGTCTCCTTAGCTATGTAGTGAATGGCCGTGCACATCCTTTTTAATATATATTTACTTTCAAGTTTGTGTTAAAAAAACAACTTTTATATTTATTATTGTTATAAAACTAAATTTTAATAAGTTAAGAATTATATTTATTATTAATTCAGAATGTAATTAATTTTTGTTTTTAAATAAATTATTTAAATATAGTTTAGATTATAAAAAATAACTTTAAATAATAATAAAAATCAAAAACTTTATCATTTTTATTTCAATTCAACAAAATTAAATTAATTGAAAGAAAAATTATTTCCATCAATAAAATTGAAGCATTAAACAATTATATTAAAATATTAAAAATACAACTATATTTTATAAAAATTAGTTGAAAGAAAAATATTCCCATCAATAAAATGTATTGAAACATTAAACAATTATATTATAATATTAAAAATATAACTATATTTTATAAAAATTAGGTGAAAGAAAAATTATTTCCTTCCCTAAGATGGAAACATTAAATAATTATATTAAAATATTAAAAATACAATATTATTATATATGTAAAATTTTATTCAGAGTTTGTTTTATGAATTAAAAAAATAAAAAATCTATATAGTTCTTCATATTAAAGAATTATATTAAATAAACATTAAAAATATAATTTATATATGTAAAATTTGATTAGAAATTTTTTATAAAGAATGGAGCGACTTCCTAAGTTAGCTTTCAATTCCAGCCAAAATTACTTAAGGCTCACTAAAAGATACCAAAACTTGGTTAAACCATTGAAAAATCAACAAAAAAGTTGATTTACCAAATATTAATAAGTTGAATTAAAAAAAGACAAACCTACACAGTTCTTAATATTAAAAAATTATATTAAATAAACATTAAAAATATAACTATTATATATATATGTGTGTGTGTGTGTAAAAAATGATCAGAATTTATTTTATAAAAAATGGAGTGACCAGAAACCTAAAAAGTTATTTTTGTAAAGAAATGAAAAAAAAAATTGGGTAAACCACTGGTCGAAAACATATCGAGCGAACATTACCAATCTGCCATCGAGAACTGTAAACCACCTACAAAGTTAAAATTATAGCATGCCAGCGGTGTTAGATTTTAAAAAAAAATTACCATAACGGGACATGCCAGCGATGTCGGATTTCAAAAACTAATAAATATCAACGGCATTGGGCAATGTTTTACAATTGTGTTATAGCCTGTCTCAGATTTCAAATTGTGCGGCGTCCAAAAGGGAATTCTCATTGTTTGGCTTGCTTAGAAGTGTAGAAAGCTTAGAAAAAAGAGAGTGCAGAGGGCCGAGGGACGAGAAAATGGAAGTAAGCTCAGAGAGCCAAGAAGAGTCAAGAAACCCGTAAAGAGGAGAGATAGTTCTTGATTTGCTATGCAGAGAGTTGAGATAGTTCTTGATTTGTTGTGCAGAGAGCTAAGATAGTTCTGGATTTGTTGTGCGGAGGGCCAAGAAAATAGAAGTGAGCTCATAGAGCCAAGAAGAGCCGAGAGACCTGAAAATATGAGAAATAGTTCTTGATTTGTTGTGTTGGGTTTCCTGAGGATTGAAGAATTTATGAGTTTTCTTAGTTTATTTTTTTTAATATTGAAGCATGGCCATGCTTTTGATTTTTTTTTACTTATAAGCTTTTTTGAGCATTTTTTGGGTTTTTATTTCAATTGTTAAATCTTATTTTGTTTTTTAGTTTGTTTCTTTATGTTTGTTTGGATTGTGATAAGGGAGTGACAAGCAGATTAGATGGAAGAAGATACCCAATGAGTGGAGTGAGAAGATGATGCAGTGAAGAAGAATACCGAAATGTTCCAAGAGTGATGCTTTAGCTAGCTCTGTTAAAAGCATTAGCTAAATCCAATTTAATAATCATACCTTTTTCCCGGCGATGGAGGCTAGAGTGGACAACTTCTTGGACCATAATGATGTTGTCGACGATATGCCTTCCCTTAATGAAACCTCCTTGATTCTCAGGTATTATGGAGGGGAGAACCTCCTTGATCCTGTTGGCAATTACTTTGGTAATGATTTTGTACCCAATGTTGCAGAGCGAAATAGGTTTGAATCTGTCAAAGGAAGTGGCCCCTTTTTCTTTGGGAATCAACGCAAGAAAGGCTGAATTGGTACTCCCACCAATTTTGTTGCAGCCTTGGGATTTAATAACCATTTTGTGAAGGTCATGCTTGATGGTTTTCTAGCATGTCTTTATAAATATGGCCGTGAACCCATCAGGGCCAAGGGTTTTGTCGGGCTCCATTCCTGCAAGGGCCCTTTTGATTTCCTTTTTTGAGATAGGGGCCATGAGGCTTCTATTAGGAGAGTGGGTGATCAACTTTGGAACTGAATTGAGGATTGGCGAATTAGGGAGAGTTCCTGGAGGGATTTGCTCAGTGTAGATATTTTGAAAGTGAATGTGCGCCAACTTCTTGATTTCCTCAAAGTCTTGAATCATTTTCCCTTGGCTCTGAATCTCCTTTACCGCTTTGTAGTTCTTACATCCTTCCAATTTTTTATGAAAGAAGTTTGTGTTTTTGTCCCCAGCCTTTAACCATAAGCATCTCGCCTTCTACCTCCAGTACTCTTCCTCAATCCTACATTTTGCATGCAAGTTACGTTGCATTGTGATTTCCTTTTCAAGACTTGCATTATCCACGGGTTGATCATCCTACCATCTATGATGAGTCTCCGAAGTTTGTTGAGCTTCGAGCCTCTGTGCAGCCGGGGATTTCAACGTTTTAACCCATGATTTGAGAGCTCTCTTAAGTCTCCTGAGTTTTCTTCCCATACGTAGAATGGGGATCCTAAGACTGGATATTCCTAGACATCTTGAACGAGATCATGAAAACCCTCCTGGTTGATCCAATTTAGACTAAATCATAAAGGGATGGGGCCTAGGTTTTTATCCTCATATAACTCCAGTAGTATCAGCTTATGATCTGACATGCTGATGGGGAGAATGGAAAAATCCGCTCTAAACCCAAGAATCAAGAGTGATTGATGTACTAGGAACCTGTCCAATCTTTCTACAATATGACCCAGGTCAGTTCTTCTGTTGGTTCAGGTGTATAGACAACGAGCTGGTTTAATATCTTCGAGATCCCAGTCCCTCATAATGTCTTCAACTGTTTCATGCAAGGGATCCCTGACTATAGAGCTTCCTTTTTTTCCATAGCCCCGAGTGTGATATTCAGATCCCTGGCTAGGATGAGACTCTCAGGTTGATGAACGTTAAGCATGTCTTGAATACTTTTCCAGCACTCTTTCTTTTCCAAAAGAAAGACAAGGACATAGATATTGAAAATGCTTACCTGATTTCCAATTTATTTATGTCGTATCTTGGTGAAGATCCAATGAATGTGACTAAGGGATTGAACCAACTCGAAAGAATCTCTCTGCCAGAGCGTCCCAAGTCCTCCAAAAGATCCTCTTGCACTCCTAGCAATTATTTCTCCATTTTTCCAAAAGAACTGACTAATTTGGAGGAATTCTTCTTCCTCCATTTTTGTCTCCTTGATCAAAAGGATATCGAGATTGGAAATTCTATTTAAATCTCTCATTGCTTCAGTTTTTTTCCTACTCCCTAGAGCTCTGCAGTTCCAGGAGACGATTTTCATTACTTACCTTTGGAGGGGTTGGCGTCCCCCTTATAGGCCCGACCTTTATTCCTGGTGGACTTGGAATTCATCATTGCTTCAATCGTGGCTTGCACTCTGAGGAGCTTGTCTTTCTAGGTAGCTTCTTCTCGATGCTCCTTATCAATTTTCCTCCCTTGTTTTGCTTTTTTTATGAGAGAATTGAGAATGTCCAATTTCACCTTCCTTAGCCTCTAAGGCTTCCTCTTTAGAAGAATGAGTCAATTGATCAGGCTGGGTGGAAGTTTCTATGGGAAACCCCTTGTCAGGCGAACTTTTCCCTTATTCCCCAGGATTCGATGGTGGATCCACAAGCTTTGGTTCCTTCTCCTCTTCTAGATTTTTCCCCTCTCCTTCGTTCTCAAGTTCTACAAATTTGTTGCTTTCCTCTGGATGAGGAGTCTGAATCATTTCTTCCTTTTTGTTGTTCTAAGCTCCTAGATTTCTCCCATCTTTTTCTGTTCCTGTTTTGTGCCATTTTTGGCTGATCTAGCTTGGGTCCAACCTTCTTCTACTTCTTTATCTTATTGTTCTATTGGTAGCTTTGGACAACTCTTTTGGAAGTGCCCATATTCATGACAATGCCAAAATTTGAAGGGAAGCTGCTCATAGTCCAGCTTCTGGTAGTGTTTCCATTCTCCCACTATTAACTTAGACACCTCTGGTAGGCTAGCTTCTAGATCAAATTCCATGCACATTCTGGCACACGAGTAGTTCTCTTTGGGATTTGCTCTGTTGATGAATTTCCCAAACTTGTCCCCAATGGTTTGCACGGATGAGGGAGCCCAACAATGGATCGAAATATTTGGGAGATGAACCCATACCAGCACATCCTTGGGCCCACATCCACTGCTGGGTCAAAATATGGTGTCTAACAATTCAGGTAGAGTCCTTGGGGTCCCATGAAATACGGGCCATTACAGAAAATCAGATCCCGATCTTCTTTGGCAACAAATTTGAAGAGAAACAACCCTCTTCTAACCACGTAACAGGTGACGCTATTGGAAATCAAAGGTCTCTAGTTTTTCTGGATCCAGTTATCAGTAGTATTAGGAGAAGGATAAATACCTGTGAACTGACCCACTAGGGTGCAATCTTCCATGGAGACTGCAATATGCATGGGTGTTGCAATGACAGTTCAATGATTGGAACCTCATCAAGTTTATTCACAAAATTTGGGACACGAGCAGAACCGAGCTTCATGGATTCACTGGAGATTAGTTTATTGAATGTGGCAGAGCCTTCACAGGAGATTAGGGGAGGAGCCCCATCTCCTTCCTTGATCATGATGTCGATCCGGGCCCCAGCCCATATCTAATCGATTTGGATTTACCCAGTGACGTGCATAGGCCTGATAGCCCAAGCCATGTACTGGCCCAGGAAAGAGATCCGAGCCACATCCCAAATCCACACACACGGTGGCAGAGCAGCGGAACAGTAGCAGAACCCTAGCGCATACGATAGAGCAGTGGCAGAATCCTCAACACTGGATAATGGCTATCTTATCTACCTATGGTTATGTTGTTATTGAATTCTCAAATCTTGCAAATGGAGCAACTTTTCCCATTGGGAAGTTGGAGTAAGAAAAAGAATAGAAAATATAGAGAGCAGTAAAATATAAAGATTAAATGAAACACGCTAGGAAACACAAGGATATTATGTATATTTTAAATAGAATAAAACACTAGAAATATGAATGAAGGCAGGAGGTTTCCTAACTTTAGTTTGAAACAAGCGGGGACCATTTCCCCAAGAACAGAGACCATTAGAGAAATTTCTCCTACATGGAAGATCACCAATTAACATCAAGAATGACTGGTCAGGAAGATCAACAAGGATCTGGAAAGATGGAGCACTCCAAGAATATGGATTTCATGTATTTCCTCGAAGAAGATATTTATCTCTTTGATTGTGATGAAGATGCAAGGAAAGATGCATTTCCAAGTTTATCATTTTTTGATGCTAAGACTAGAGATTCTCTCCTTGACATTTCTATACAAAAGGTGTCGTATTACATTCCATTTTGTGAGCATCTGCAAGGGCAACAAGTTGTCACCATTGATGTTTGAGACTATTCTCTAATCTAAAATTGTTCACATACTATAGGATTTGTTACAAAAGACATAGAATGTATTTGTTTGTAATGGATGTAACCTCACTGATGTTTTTGAATCCATTTTGGGAAGTCATAAAAGTTTTCTAACCTTCCCATTTAGGCTAATATGTGTCAATATGACATTAATGATGTAGCTTCCTCATGTTTCTTCCTTATATGGCACTAGAGAGGTTAGTGGTTCCTTGGAGCGGACATGCAAGAATGTGAGTAGTTTTAAATGAAAGGAATTGATGGAATTTGTTCTTTTTTTTGTTCTAGATGAGATTGGTTTGAACAGTGGACAAAGAAAACCATGGCATTAGAAACAATTTTTTTATTGCATGGTTTGATGCATTATTCAAATTCACATGATTATATTTATTACCAATATTGTTTTTTACAAAGGACTTTAAGCAAGCTGCCTATATTTTCTCTATCTTATGTGTTAGAAATTTATAGCAATGAACTTTAGCTTTTAAGATTTTAAGATAACCGTAGACATCATATGTTTGGCTCTAGTTCAGCTGTGAATTCGAATAGTACTCACTTTTGTTTAGGATATCGTTTGAAGAGAAATTTATATTATAGAGTAGTCCTCATTTTACCAACTCTTCATGCTTTTGTTCATTGTCATAAAATTTTCTCTCACTCTCTATTCTGATTATGTCACTGTTATGAAAGTATTTTAAACACAAGTTATGGATATAGTGCGCATATGGAAATTTCATAGCTCAAGATTATCTTATCTTGTATCATTAATGCTTATAGGTATTTTCCTGGAACACTAATTCTTGGGGTTACAGTCATGCGTTACATCTCTTTATCAATACCATCCATGGGTGTTAGCTATTGTGCCAAATGGGGAAGCCTATGGGGTTCTTGCGGACACTATAAGGCGGTGTGAGGTGGATATGATACTAGCTAGATTTCATTGTTAGCCATATTTTGTCATTGTTTACAGAGAGGTTATGAGTGAATAATATTACTTAAACACAAGAATAAAATAATTAATAAATTGCATAATTTTCAAGCTACAACCATAGGGTTGTTAACTTAAGTTATCCAATCTAATGCATTCTCCTTCTTGTGGATCAAATAGATCAGTGAAGAGATTCAACTATCAAGTTTTTAGCTTAAGAAGTCTATCTAGTTATTACATTTGGCCCATTTCCATCCGCAACTGCAATTCTCATATCTTTGTCCCATGCTATTGGTATTTGATCTCGTTCTTTATATCTCAATCTTCTACACACAAATGAGAATATATTGCAGGATATCTTCTAGATTAATGCTCAACTTAGTTAACCTTGAATCAAATATGCATGTCTTTATATACAGTTGTAGAAAACATGAATTTCTGTGATGCTTGTATATACCTTGTCATATCTAAACAAAATTTTATGTAGATTGGAATACACATTGTAATTCACAATTACTCAACACTCAAGATTAAATCCCCCCAAGCTTTTCAAAATATGTATGTGCCTCTTTTTGGAAAATACATTTGGCATTTCATTACTAAAAAATAAAAAAGTACATCAAGATTGATACATCGTGGTCCAAGGAGAATTCATATGGGTTTTCCTCCCTATATAAGTGAGGATGGTAAGCAAAATTGTATTTTCTCTGATATCAATACAATCTAAATCTTTCCTAAATATATCTGTCTTGGCTGAGATCTATGAGATCTACATAGCTTTAACTCTAATCTAAAAATGGTTAGTTTCCTCGAATGTATTATACAAATATTATTTTCCTCATGGAAGGCAGCTCAACAATGTCTTTTTCATAGAAAGGAGATGCTTGTTAGTCTGATCACATTGCACATACTCCTTTTGGCATGTCGGATCATCGAATTATCCTCAAAAGGGAACCATTTTGAATGAAGAGGGGCAACAAAAAGAGTGTTGTAGTCAACAACAATTCATGCCCAAAAACCTAAGGCAACCTTGCAGCTCCACATAACATGCTTAACCATTTCCAATTTGTAATAAATCACTCACGTTTGTAAAGTTACAATGATGTAGGTGGTCTCTAGCTGCTAGATTGTTATGAGGTACCAACAATCCATGTACTTTGGAATTAAAAGAAGAGTGGGATTTCCAAATAACTTGACTTCTAATCGATCTTGTTTCATGATCTTGAAGGGTCCACTTCTGATTAACACAATTGATAATAGCATAAATTCATTGAATCCTAGAAATCTCTAATACATAAATGAGGTCCTGTAAGACCATTTTGAATATTTCCATATAGGTCCATGAGCCTCCAAGTCTATCTTAGGCAAGTTGTCATCCATAATTATCTGACATCATCTTGTTGTTATTAGGGATCCAAACAATTTTTCCTTGCTATCTATCCCCAAGTTGTTATGATCATATTAGAACTATAGCCTCATGAAAACCTAAGTGGACACAATTAAAATAGAGGGGTAACACCCTAAAATGAATCACCATAAAAGAGCAAGATGGTAAGAATATGGTTGATTTGAAGCATTGATCATCCTTTTCCTTTTGTCTAAATTCATAATGATAGTTTTTCGAATTGTGCAATAGGGATTGTGGATTTCTTTTTATTAGCCATTAGTTCTATTGCCTAGTTATTATGAATTTATAGTGTTTCTAAAAATATTTGAAGTTTCCTGATTGGTTGATTTCTATAGAATGTTATTATTCTTCTTTCAAAAACAATTATGCATCCACATGGTTATATCAGGTCATTACTTTTGTTGCATTGGATGCTTTTGACTACTGAGGGTTCAGACAAGCTAGAATTTGATAAATTAAGGACCCTGAATGGAAATTGACTCATCCTTTCATACCCCACGTTACATTTATGGTTTGACTTGTTTTCAAAGACTCTTCCAAATAGGGATCTTATTAGCACTGCAAAGATAATGGTCCTTGGGTAGACTATATATATGGGCTTACTATCACTGTTGTCTTCTTCTTAGTGAATGCTTTCCTGCAAGGTATGAAATATTATATTTGTTGGCATTTTTCATTGAGGTTTTGGAGATGAATTTCCATGTGATTTTGTGACTTTGGTAGAGAATTAATGAGTGTGTATGTTATGATAAACCTGAATATTTTACTTGAGATATATGTAATATAAGTTACAACATAACACTGATAAATTTTATAGGCACAATGTCCATCAATTTACTACAATGCCCCTATATCCTAGTTCAATCTTTAATATTTAGAAAATTGAGTGACTAACAGACAACATACCCAAGCTCCTTAATATAAGGTTTTAAGCATATTGCTCCAAGTTGTAGCTCAAAATAGATATCTCATGGATATGTTACCTGGGAAAAAAATAGGACTTGTGGTGGATTTTCATTTCACTACTAGCCTGCATGGGTGATTCAAAGAGATGGAAATGGATAAGGCAAAGCACATTGGCACAAGTGTGACATCTCTAAAGTTTCCAAGACAAGCTTGGTGTGTATTTTCCTTTCAGTGCATAGTTAGAAATTATGTCAATATCTGGGCTTGGCCATTACAAAAATTTCCTTAATTTTCATATGGGACCAAATTTACTATGCCATGTTGATTGTGTCCATATCTATTATCTGTATTACAAAACCATAAATATGTTGTACTACTAACATTAGAATAAAAAATAAAATAATGAAACTAAAATCCTCACCATAGATGGGCATGGCTTGAGTATGTTGAAGGTTCATATCACCCGAAAGGGAAAACTTGATAAAGGCTATATGACATTCACATGGTCAAAGATAAAACATAACTGAATGGGTCTCTTCAGCTGATTGATTCATTGTGCAACAACATGAATTTTAGAGTCATTGAAGACTGAGTCACTTGGAGCACTCTAGGTCCACCACAATTTAGGGTACTTTGCAAGTCATTAAGTTACCATTTATTCTTATTCCTTTCTTGACCGTAAATATGTAGTGCATATGAATCTTACATGACTTACCCTTATGCCTAAAATGTATAGGAAAGTTGAATATTTGAAAGAAATGAAAAATAATTTGCAATCTTTTATTAGGATAGATGAGGGACAAGCTTTGTGAAAAATGAATTACAAGTAGAAAATAATACATAAATATCCTATAGAATCAACAATCGGTTTCATTTTTCAACAAGGACCAAAAATTATCTAAAAAAACTATTAAAGGGAAAGATATTTCGAATATAAACTTATTGTATTCAATCTATATTCATTAAGGGTAAACTAATCACACCACCACTTTAGAAATTGGGCATTCGTAAAAGGAAGTCCAATTTCCCTTCCATGTTTTGTAACCAACATTTTGCTAGTGCCAATTTTTTCATTTAGTTGGAAATATATGATCAAGAGATATTAAAATTTCAAGTTTCTCTTGTTTTGATCCTTTGATTTGTCCCATTTGTGAACTAGGCCACCAAAGTCTCTTGGGAATAAATAACCCTAGAATAAATTCCGATAGCTTTCTAAAGGAATTTTGTGAATCAAAAAATGAAAAATGAGCAGTTTTGAAGTAATTATGGGCATGGATTGTGGAAACAAACAACATCTTTCACAAATATGGGCATGTAAACAATAATGAAAGGGGTTATTTGTCAGGTTTGGGAATAACTAAGGCTTTTCCAAACATTTCTCGGCCCCAAATTAGCCCTAAAATGGCATTCTTAATAGCCCAAAACCATCAAGCAACAACCCTTTTTGAATTCTGGTTGCATATGAAGCAATTCTGGTTTGAATTTTAAAGCTAAAAATGGCATTTTTCTCTCGAAGAAAAAAGTCCTATTAATTATGGGCATAGTAACATCCCTAAGCCATGAAACCCATGAAACATTTTCTAGGTTCTGAGCAAAAATAACCTTCAAACATAAGTTGTACCTCAACTCTGACTTGTAGTAATGTTCACTTTGAGAGTGTAACATCAACATTTGTTGGGATGGGCAGCCTATGTTGTGATCTCCTGAAAAATATTCAAATAATATTTAAAAATTGTCACCTTAAACAAGTTGTCCCATCCAGTAGTCCCCTTGCATAGGTTTTGGGATTTTTTATACCCTTGCATAAGTTTTGGGATTTTTATCTTTTGCCAATCCTCATTTTCGCTTGAATCCAATGTAGTACAAGATGGGAATTAATATTTTTATATGTTGGGGTTTTTTTTGGAGCATGTGTTATGGTTTCGTTAGGGGAAAATGCCTCTTATTGTTGTCATATTGCTATATACTAGAAAGAGGTAGCTCCACCCCCACCATTTATTCTTTTTTCTTCTATTCATCATCATCTTAATCCTTATGATCAACCACTCAGTTTCTACAAACTCATCCATGAATGAGGCATCTAGAATGAGGCATACCATATCAAATATTGGTCACTCAGTTTCTTTGGTGAATCCAAATATTTTTTTAAGATTTACATAGTTCCATCGGATATCCGACATCTATATAGTGAAGTTTGTCATCAGATATCAATTAAATTCGACAAAGTGGTTATACTACCGACACCAAATCGAAGGACACCTCATCGGATATGCGACGCGCGTGAAGTGAAATTTGTTGTCGTAATTCCATCCAATTCAACAACGTGGTTATACTAACGACGTCGTAGTGGAGGAATAACCATAAAAAATCCAACATTCATGAAGGACATGCTGTCGAATATTCAACATCACTGAATTGAAATTTGTTGTCAGATTTCTATTAAATCTGACAACGTGGTTATACTTCCAATGACAAATTGGAAGGATATCCATCGGATATTCGACATCCATGAAGTGAAATCTCCATCGGGTATCTGACATCCACAAAGGAGACTCCATCAGATATTCGACATCCATGAAGTGAAATATCCATTGGTTATCTGACATCCATGAAGCAAACTTTGTCAAATTTCCAACATCTATGAGGTGAAATTATCCATCGAAAATGCGATCTGCGTATGTCAGCATTCCAACGAGGTTTTTTTATTGTTGAAAAGGGGCAAAGTTCAACCGACATTTAAAAAGAGAAAGGATTGTCAAATTGTCGACATCAGTATGTCGAAAATAAGACATTTAAGCCATCATATTTTGTGTTAAAAAATGCTAGTGTGTGGAGAGCCAAAAAAAATGCAAAAAGCTAAGAGACTGCAAAGGGTAGAGAAGACCTGAGAGGGCCAAGAAAATAGAAGTGACCCAAGAAGAACCCGAGAAGAGGAGAGATAGTTATGGATTTGTTGTTCTGGGTTGCTTGAGGATTGAAGAATTTAGGAGTTTTTAAGTTTTTTTATTTGTTTATTCTTTTTTTAAGATTGAATCATGACCATGATTTTGATTTATTTTTACTTATAAATCTTTCTGAGCATTTTTTTGGTTTTTAATTTCAATTGTTAAATTTTATTTTGGTATTTTTTAGTTTTTTTTAGTTTGTTTCTTTATGTTTGTTTGGATTATTGGAACAGATTGAGAATCATATCCAATAGAAGAAGATACAAAGGGAGTGAAGGGAGTGAGAATATGATGTAGTGAAGACGAATAAAAGACCAGATAGAAGAGAGAAAATGTTTCCCACTGTCTTTCAGTGCGATCTCCATAGAAAACATGGATGGATTCATCATTCAAGTAATTTATGTTTTTATTTAAATGAAAAATATGTGGCTGAACTTTTTATTATTATTATTATTTTGTTAAGATTTTTTGTTTTGATCTTTTTAGTGCAGAAGTAAAGCTATTGATATTTAATTTCGAGATCATAATTAGAGGCAACTATTGTTAAAGGGGGGGCAAGCTTATAAGGGGTATAGGACTTATGAGAATGATAAAAATTTTAAAAGGGGAAACATAAATAAGATATTTAAGAATTAAGAATTTAAATAAATTGTGAGGAAATGAAAATGCACACCCTAACTGCTTCTTGGTTCAAGAAACTTATTTTATTTGCTATGGCCTATTCATTGAGGCTGATGAGATATCTTCATCATTACTTGATGGAAAACAAATCTATTCTCTTCTTTTGAATTTCCTCTCTAATCATAACCTCATGAACCTTAAAAGAGAGAGAAAAACCTCCCTTTAAAATATTTTTAGGAAGGTAAGAATGTAAGGTAGATGGAGGAGCTTTGTGAAATTTGACTTGCACAACATCACACCCAAGGTTCTAAGTCATGTTCAAACCACCTAGATATATTTTCATTAGCAATTCTTACTTATAGTTATTCTAGAGATAACATGAAATGAGAGAATAATTTGAGACATAAACTAGAGAAACCTCTCTAGAGTATATTTCCATTAGTGTGCTTATTGAGCAAAAAATAGTACAATATAGGAATTATCACATGCAATACCTTGGCTAAATGCCATGGGTAAAAAAATACCATGGGCCCAACAAAGCATATTATTATCTCACAAATGGTGGGATTAGATTAGACCAACTCACCCATCAATGACATAAGGCCAAGTGTGAACCCTAGATTTGACCATAATGAGGTTCAATGAACATGAGGGACCAAAGGTGGTTTCATAATGAGGTTCAATGAATCATAGTAACCAAAAAGGACCAAAATTAGGTTAGGATAGTCAAAATAGGTGTGAACACATGCATGCGATGGTTTAACGCTAGGTTTTGGACCATTTAATGAGCAGTTTGACCAAATACAGTGCATTAGCACCCTTGGTCCATCCTTATCCCATAAAACAGGGAAATAGGGAACCTTCATCATTAATGCATGAGTTTGACTCCCCAGGAAAAGGATCTTGGGTGCACTTGTGGACAAACATGATCTTATGGCATAACTTCTAGTCAAGTGTGGAGAAACTATGGTCCAAGACACAAAACTAGCCACTAGAACCCTTTTCACCCTAAGTACAACAACATGAAGGTCCATGGAATATATATGATGGGAATATTGGTATAACACCCCCCCTTAATCCAAAAATGGTGGTGAGCAAGAAAAATAGGGCACAAGCAACAAGGCTTATGGTCACCCTTTACAACAATTTATTTGTCCATGTAAAAATGAGGAAAGAGGCAAAACCTCATGGGGAAAATCCTCCCTCACAAATGGAAATGTAACAGAGATGATAAAAAAAGTCTTCAACATGTATTCTTCTTAACTTGAATGAGTTGAATGACAACTTCTTGGTGAGAGACTTGGTGAATATGTTGTGGGTTCCAAGATCATGCATTAATGCATCAATGTGTTGTAGACAAAGAACATGTGGAGAGGCCCCTTGAATGTCATCATTTTATGATGGAGGAGCATCATAAGAATTATTTTTGATGCAAGCATACTATGATATGAAATCATAATAAATAATGGAAAATATCTCTGCAAATTCCTTCCTAGAGAGCATCAAAATACTCAACAAAATCAGCTTCTTGTGTAGCTTCCATATGATGAAATAAATAATGTATATTCTCCCCAAACTGATGAAAAACATTCATAAATCTATACAAAGCTCACGAGGATATGAAATAACAGAATAGAATTAATATAGAGTAGAAAATATCATAGGTATAGTGTATCCATGAGTGAATGGGTCCATGGTAGGAAAAGAGTGGGAAACTAGATCACATTGACAGTTAAGCGAACTTGGATGGTCTGGAGGCTTGACATTTGAACCATAGATGGTGATATCAAGTCCAGACATGTGGAAAAAATTCCCATGAGGGCCAATGACATGGATGTCCAACCAATGAATGACATACACGACATAAAAGCAACATAGACAAGTGACACAGTATTGGAAACAATGTACTTGTGATATTTTCCAACTAGAGAAGTTGGGGGTTGTAGGGTATTTTGGGAATAAAATGGTTGGGGAAATTATTTTAAGGTTGGTGTAACCTACATATCAGAATGTACATTACCTTGAAAATGAGAATAGGAAGGATTTGAATGGAGTTGTAAATATCCTTCAAAAGACAAGTCAGAAACTAGTGAAAAATGACTAGTCTTGTGAGGAAACTCTGGTGAAATGTTTGGGGTTTCTTCCAAGGAAAGGATGTAGGTTTCAGAATATGATATATCAGAATGTAAATTATGAAATAGAAACATAAAAAACAAAGATATGAGAGAGAGGATTGACCCTATCACCCAAATAATACAAGCGCTTACCATCTTCTTGTTCCAAAGAGAGCTTGCCTTCTTCTTTTCTTACAAACTCTAGAACATCAATATTACTTTCTTCAAGAAAATTGGTCATGATGTCCAACTTATTTATAAAACAAGGTTTCTCATAATGAGAACCTCTGCAATAACCACACTCGGGTTTCTCTCTCTTGCTCTTCATCAGTAGAACTTGAGCTTTCTTCATATGAATGCTTCTTCTCCTTCATTCTTTGCTTTCCTTTGGCTTTAGAATTTCTAAAATCCATATTTCCATGAGCAGCAAGCACATGATACTTTCAAGAACTCAAAGTACCCATTTTCACAAGCTTATCTTGCTCTTGGGTGAGAGAATATATGAATGCATCCAAGGAGGGAATCCTCCAATTTCGAAAAACAAGCTTTGTAGCATGGAATGTAGACACAAATACTGAGTATTCATGATCCAACTTGGGAAAAATTGAAAGTATTAGCTGCTCCCCTTTATTCTCAATGCCACATTGCTTCAGTTATAGAACCAATGATTTGAACTTGGTGAAGCAGTATTGGATTGTATCAAACTGAGTTGGGCTCAAGGAGATCAACTTGTTTTCAAGTTGGTGGCATCTTAGTTCATCATTCTTCCCAAATAATGACTCAATATTGAGCCATAATTCATTTGGAGTGGTGAGATTGTCAACATGAAACAAGAGGTCTCTCAAAATTCTGAGACATAACATCCCAAATGCTATGTGTCCAATACCCTAGGTATATGAAACCTTTCTCCAGTGGATCAATATTATAAGGAAGTAAGGCATAAATCTATGTAAGCACTTCCTCCTTCACTCCACTATCCATAAATGATTACTTCATCTGGATGACCCACATCCCATATGTCGAACAAAACAATAAAATCATGGATTTAAAGATCATCCATTCTTCAACCGATCCAATTCCAAACAGTACCACATCGTCAACAAAGAGGAGGTGTGTGATTTCCAAAAAAGTAGAAAATCTGACCCCATGTAATATACCTTGACTTCTCTCGTCACCAATTAGGAGGCTCAGTCCCTCAATAACCAAAAGAAAGAGAAAGGATGACAAAGGGCAACCTTGTCGAAATCACGAATTCTCGCTTCACCTTCTAATGAATTATAATTATGGGTTATAGAGACTAAATATATATGGGTTGCAGAAATCATTTGTTATATAGTTCCAGATTGGCCCTTGCTAAGTGATGGCATAGCCCTGGCATCGTTTTCCTTTTGAAAGTTTAATTGTAGATTGTTTTTCCTTTTATCTGTTTTCACCTCTTGATTATTACACAATCTTAATGCGTGATAAACTAAATTTTAATATCAATGTTAAACCGTAAAATGGTAAAACTTAATGTGGTGTATCATCAAGTTATTTGTGAGTACATATATGGTGTGTCAAACATCCATTACCATGACGTGCATTCAAGATGATGGGATACACCACGATTCACATAGGGTTCTCGGTTTATCATTGTTCACACGATTTATATAAACTTTTTAATACTTCATTAGTTATATTGAATCTCCAAGGAAGGAGATTGTGGCTCCCTTTAGAGGATGCAGTTCTTGTTTAGCTTCATGAAAGTTTAAAGAACGGCCGTAAGTTGGCATAAGACACAACCTTCTAGGATTTCCTATGTTTGTCGGTTGTGAACACCATATATTTTTATTGTTGTTGTGTTATGGTAATCCTATTTGGATCATTTTAATTAGAATTAATCTATATAATTACCTTTTAATTCTATAAAGGTTTAAGGAAGGTTCTTTTTGGAGGGAGTAACCCCTTGGTTTGAGAATCTTGTTGTTCATTCCAAAGATAGAAAATATACAATGGCTAAATCTTGAGTTCATGAAGTGGAAAGAACCACTCTTAGTTAAATCTTATCTTATAATATTAAAGTATAAATAAGTTTCTAAAATGAGGTGGATTCTATGTGTTTATATGGTGAAAGAAGGGCATATCCCATCACCACTATGTTTAACCATGATAAGTTACTTTACTTATACAACATGTAGTTTGAGTTTATTATGCAATAAGAGAGTTGGGAAGTTCTTGGGGAAGTTAAAATATACTTTAGTAGATTCATGTCCAGCTCAGGGGTGGAATCTTTGTGGGAAAACTTACGTTAGACAAATATCTAGGTGGTTGGGTGGAAAGTCGAAGTCAAGTCCTCATTCACCTTCAATCATGTAATACTACTTGGCTCAGATAAGTACATTTTAGTTATTATGTCAACAAATATTCATAAAGGATTTGTTAACAAATAATATTATTATCCATGTGAATTGAGATGGTATGAAATGATATTTTGGGTTTAAGTTTAAATTTATTGTTTGGTTCATGCTGCTAAATTTAACTAAGGCAAAAGCTATTTACAATGGTTATCAAAGAGGTGATGATCAATTAGTATTTCATGAAAATAAGACCTATGAACAGTAGTAAGTTGCGAAAAGTACTCATTTAGTTAAATGATGCATTGATGGTAATTCTAGTATGACATAGGACTCTAATTCAACAATTTTCTTTATTTTATTTTATAGATAATTGAAATGGAAATATGTGAAAGATGATGGTAGTTTCATGCATTAGAGTTAAAGTATCTCCAAGCTATACGAACCACCGAGTTTAAAGTAGCTCCATGCTTTCAATCGTAGTTTTAAGAGCATGTGTTTCTTCTTAGGAGGTCACAGGTTCAAATCCATAGGGGGGTAGTGTGTGTACACCTCTGTAGACTTTAGCAGTTAAATCACTGTGCAGAGGGGGGTACCTTGTCTCACAAACAAGGGGGTCTCATACACCAAATTGGTGTCTTGCTTGGCGGTGACCTTACAAATAGATTATTATTATTAATGAGGTATATCACTTTGATACATTAAAATGCCTCCAAATGGTGTAAGAAATAAATAAGCACTTGCAGGGAAAATATTGATTACTAACTAGACTATTAATACTCATGTTTCCTGAATGGTTAGATAAAGTTACTAGATGTTATACTTGTTGAGCCAACATGATGAAATCAGTTGTTATTAAAGTGTAGTATTATGTATATTATTTGCAAGGGAATGTTGAATTTGTACTCTTAAGTATTTAAAGGAATATTTGAATAAATTATGCTCACTTAAAACACTCTTAATTTATATAGAGTAAACTATGGTCTCATTCATGTGCAGTTACTTCACATAAATTTATTGCGGAATAAGTTAAGACTTAAGCTATGAACTAACTTACATGTTTTTATTATATGTGTGAATAAATTCGAAATGATTTTACTTTGATTATAAGGATAAGTGATCTTTGAGGCTAATGCTTTTGCTGGTTGATGAAGTTGATTTTTTTTACCTCGTCTCCCTAAAATTTACTTGAGGAGTTCGGCTATGTTATAGTGAAAGGGTAAAAAGATATTAGCTAAGAAGAACATGTTCCATGACCCTACTCTGATACTAAGATGTAACTTATGAGACGAGCCTCTGAGAGACCCACATGTTGAAATTCAATTATAAGAGAAACCTCTAAATGATAATCCATCAATATGAATCTAAAAAGCAATAAACGACCAACTAGATAACTGGCACAATAACTCAATAGAATGAAGAAGAATTAACCTATGATTGGTTTCCATTAGTTCGACACAATTACTTTATATATAAAAATACAACAACATCCTTAAGGATCAAGTCATTTTAACCCTAACTAGAAGTGCATGGATATTCAAAATATGTTTTTATTTAATATTAGATAAGTTAACTACTTTTGTAGAAGTAAAATCAACCAAACTAGAAAAGCATACGCATGATGATTATTAACATCCACTAAGACCAAGGTTGAAATTTGACATCCTGCCTTGCATGTCAAGATTTTAATTTTAACATTACCTTTCATTTGACGTTTAAATCTTAATTTTACCCATCATAATATTAATTTATTTTAATTGATAAACATAATGATTAAACCAAACACACACATAATGAAAAAGAAGGTTTATCTTATAAATCTTTAAATAGGATTCTTGACAAGCAATATAATGGGCCACCAAATACCATGGGCCCAAAAAAGCATGACCCAGAAGTTTACCTAACAAGGAGAGACAACGAGACCACACACATGTACATGCACACACACAATCACAGTTCATTAATGACGGTTAATTTTATTAAGTGGTAGTATTTTGACTTGTAAAATGACAAATAACGACTTTTTACCCATCAAATTTCAACACCTATTTAGACCAAATTTGGTTTGTTAGACCTTAAAAAAGGATACACTTGGTTTTGTTTAGAATTTCATTTGTGTGCCTGAAAATATCTAAGAGAATCATTCCTAGATCACCATACTTGTGATGAGTTAAAAGATTAATATTGTAGCAAATGCTTTGAAATTTAATAATTTGTATTTTTTTTTACATTAAAAAACTCTCTAAAGTTATATATACTATTAATGTGAAGTTATATATGTCATGTTATTGAAAAAAATATATCAAAATTACAAATAATTATAAGATTGCCTATTAGAATATGGTCTAATAACAAGCACAAAGAAATGTTCAAAATCATCAAGTAAAAATATTGAGTATTAGTAAATTTTAATATTTTAGTATTTTGAATTTAGAAATTTGTATACTAAAATGAAATTGGTCATTCTCTTATTACGCTGAAAGCGTTTTTTTAAGGGAACTATTCCTGTACTAGCTTTGTTGTCTATCAAAACTAGTAAATGGTGCACTCAAAGTCGCCATGCAAATTCTATACACACTTGGATCTAACCCTCCTAAGTTACCAACATACGTTGTCGTGGAATTTGATAATTGCATTGGGCCTCCATGTAACATATTTCAACCAAAATATATACCAATTCCACCCATAAATAAAAGTAAGAAGAAACAAGAAACACATCAAATTATATTGTTTACATACACACAACTTTCTCTCATCTTCTTGTAGTTCATTTCCCTGCTTTAGGGGTATGATAGTATAAAAATTAATATATTAAGTTTAGCAATGAATAAACATATGACATCACCTTCTTTTTTCTCACAAGGTATTTAAATGGTATACATATTTTTTCATGTATATATATATATAGTTAATTAAAAAAAACAGAACAACATTTCTAAAATCCATATACTTAAAATAAATAAATAAAAGTATATACTACTAAAAATATACTAGCAATTGCCCCAAGAAGGTGCAATAATACGCCGATAGGTTGTTGTTGGAAGGTAAAAAAATGCTAAAAAGGGGAACTAAAATTAGTTGGCATAGACATGGAATTGTACCATGAGAAAACCATGAACATGTTTTGCAAGGAAGGGAAATGAAGGGACAATTGCATTAGACAAGTGAGACAAATTTTTCACCTCATAATGCAAGGAGGATGCAACCTTCAACCTCATGGACATCTATTCTCTAAAACAAAGGAGTGATGACTTCATCATTAGAGGAAATTTGAGGTCTAAAATGGGCCTCCTAAGGAAAATAATAAAATAATAGTTATTAATTTTGGAGGAAGAATGAAAAAAACTACTTTTTGTGTTCGTATTTTCGACATATCTCCCTGTGTTTTTACTCAAATTCTAAGCAGGAGAGCTTGTTGGATGTGGATTTTAATTCTGCATCCAACGAGTTCCCACATTACATACTTTTGACGGACCCGGATACCCCAAAAACAAGAAATACCTGAAAAAGCATGACGATGACATCATCATCATGCTTTTTTAGGTATTTCTTCTTTTGGGGTAGCAGGGTCCGTCAAAAGTATGCAGTGTGGGTACTCGTTGGATGCGGAATTAAATTTTGCATCCAGCAAGCTCTCCCACTTGAAATTTGAGTAAATACACAAGGAGATATGTCAAAAATACGAACAAAAAAAGTAGTTTTCTTTTATGACAAATATGTCAATTCAACCATTATGGTTGACTCATTTTATTGAAATTCTATTGGTTCTTGAATTCCAACTCACAAAATTTATTGTTGGTGCGTTTTCTTAGAAGGCCCATTTTAGACCCCAAATTTCCTCTAATGTTAGTATTCTCAATAAAAAAGACACCAAAAGAGAAAATTGTCAACCTAAGAGGAACACGAACTCTCTTATCCAAAAAAAGAGACAAATCACTCACTTGGATGTGCAATCTAACACTTTAACCCAATGAATCCTTCACTTTTGGGAAAGTAAGCTCTCAACCTCAACAATTTGGTAGCATGGCCATTAAGCTCAACGTTGACCTTTTACAATTGTTTCTTGTTGCCTTGGTTCATCACTATTTCACCCTACAAATTTTCATTTACCCAAAAACAAGTTTACTTAATCATATTTTGGTTGTAGTTGGACTCTTTATGTTGACAAGACCAACATCTAAAAAACTATTTATATGGCTAGTGTGGGCAAGCTCTTATTTCTTGTCTTTTTTTTAGGCTGACCCAAAGTTGACTAGTGAAGCATGTGGATATAATATTGATAATAAAGAATGGGATCTCTTGTTTGTTACATGTCTAGAGGATATCTCCAAAAAATAATGGAAACGTTATGATTATCTAACCATGATGAATGAGTCAGAAAATTAACCCTTCTATAGGTTGTAGCCTTGGGCATAGTGCACAAGGATTATTTCCACATTGTTCCTATAATTCATATTTAATAATGTGTGCATTGAAATGATTAACTTTGATTAGTTTTTTGGGATGTGTTTCATTTTTAAAATGATTCATACTTGATTATCAGATGTGTCATCCAATTAGCCCCTCTAAGGCTAAAGTTAGAACTTGTGCAAAGTGCATTGAGCCATATATAAGGTGGTTCAAGATGCTAACTTTGGTCATTAGTGTTGAGTTGTATTATATAATGTAAAAGTCTTATTAAATATAGGTGGTCTTGATTTTGTGGCCTCAAGGTCATTTGGCATGATAATATGCTATTGAACTTTGGCACAAATGATAATCATGTGGTCCAAGGATCATATATTGGGTAGTGATGGTGTCCATCACATCGGTAAGAAGCTTAAAATAATTAATCCCCATTGTATTAATCAATAAGTGATGCACTTCTAGTGCACTTGTTCAAGTGTGAAATACTTATCTCGAGTGAGGAAAAAGCATGCCTTAATGATATCAATGAGTAGGAAGGCATTACTATGAGTATGTATAATCATCATATCGATTAAATTGCATTGGTATGTTGATGTCACTCATAGGTTTAGTGTGAGTGCTTTGCTCAAGTAATGTGAGAATATAAGGTTATAAAATAACTTAATCTTAAACATGAAATGAATGCTAAAATATCATAGTAAAGTTAATATTGAAAGCATTTTCACTACATTGTTTAATGATGGTACATGGATTGTCTCATAATGATTGTATATAGTTTGCGATGTTGGAATTTAAATGTACATTTTCTAAATGTGAAACCAAACCTTACTCTTGATTGAGAAGTTGTGTGACACGCAATGTTTGTATTTAATGAAACTTCTACATTACAACCTTTGCATTGGCATTGAACATTCTTGATTTGTTTAATGCAAGATAATACTTTGTTAAATTATTTTTGTTGATATAAAAGTGTATACAATAATGAGTGGAAGAAACACAAAGTTGATAGGTTTTATGTTCAAGTCCATAATATATTTCATATACACTGATCAAAGATGTCTGGAATTATATTTGCAAGAGGTTCTCTAGCTTCACTCTTTCACTCTTTGCTTAGTATTTATGAAATTATCTAATAGTTTGTGCATTCATAGAATGGGAACCCATCAACTTAGGGCATCTCTAAGTTTTAAAGTGTTGATAATTTCTTTTTGATGAAGTATTTCCTACGGGATGTTGGACACCAAGTTTGTTGATGTAATTAAATAGGTTTAATATCTCCTACCTGAAACACTCTAGGTTAGAATGGTGCCTTTCAGTCATCCCACTTTCTCATGACACATTGAGTATCCTTTCATGGATCACCCTAATGATTGTTGGTTTAATTTGGAATCTTGATGACATGAACTATCCCTTTTCACAAAGCACTTGGCTTATATTCATGACTTGATGATATGTGGGGGATTTCTATTGGATCATTCTAGCTCATTTGATGTGATTCACACTTGGAAACAAATTTTTGATGGTTTTCATTGGAGCGCCCTCCCTTCTACCACATTCTTTGAGGCATACAACCACCTTTTGTTAAGGCTCCGTTACTTCTTGGCACTTGGATGGAATCTCGACACAGTTGGTTACCATTGCTAGTAGAATGCTCCACTTGATCTCTCCCTTGGTACACATTTTGATGTATGCTTACACTTCATTGCTTGAAGAAGAGGTCGTCCCCTTCTTTCATGAGGTTGGTTGAGTATTGTGGCAATTTGTTCTTGGGTTAATTCTTTTATATTGATTGGTGGGATCATTATTCCATGGATCTATCCTTTACTAATGTTTTTATGAGGTGGTACATTGGATATTAAGACTTTGGAGATGATGTCCAATCCTAAAGGACTATTGTTGGAATGTGGACATCATCTTTATTCTTTTGGAGGAGCATCTTAGCTTTGGGAGCAATTATCTTTTGATAGAGTGCCCAGAATTGCGTTAGCTCCATGATTTCTTATATAACCCTCTAAGGGTTGCATAAGACCATATTTTATATAACCCAATATGAGGATCAGAGGATCATATTTGCACTAAGATTCTGTAAATTCCCATGGAGATAGGATTTACACTAAGACCAGTCCTATACGTATGGTAGAGTATCATGATACATGCCACATAATTCTTGGCCCTGAACCAAGTTAGAAGAGCCTAATGAATCATCTTCCTTTGTTTTGACTCATTTTCTTTCACAATTTGTTTCCTTGGTTTCAGTAACACTCTTTTAAACATTGAATTGTTGCATATTTCATGCTCAATTTCCAAAATTTTATCACCAACCACTAACTCTATTGCTTGTAAGGTGATTGTCAGAGAATTGCAAATCCCAAGAAGGTAGAGGACACTGGTGCCCTATGTGTCTCCAAATAGGTATATGGAGACAGTTGCATACATACTTTTTGTTTCAAGTATGGAAACAATGGTATCCTTGGAGGTGTTGTGCACATTCAGATGCTATAAGTTGAAAATCATACGTGGTGTTCGGTTTCAAGGGAGAGGTTATCAATAAGCTTCTATCTTTTAGGTCTATCTTCTCCTAAAATTTATTTTGGTAAGTTAATCATGCACTCTATCAACTAAAATGTGTCATTTCTACTTAAATTGTTACCTAATCCCTTTGGAAAAAATTTCCATTTGTAAACCTAATCCCCCTGTGTAAAATTTGAAATTTTTACACTTAATACATTACATATGCACTCTTTTGTCATATAGATATGATTTACATTATTGTGATATAGGTTTGATATCACAGTTCCTAGTTTTGAATTCATCAATAATTTTATAAAGAGGGTAGGAATTTGACATTCAAAATGTCTCTCTTGGATCATTTTGGACGTCAAATACTATCCTAATTTTTTAATTCCCGTCACCAATGATGGTTAAGTTAATTTACAACACGTAATATTGATGTTTGATTTTATTTGCAAAACGTCGTGACCGAATGAGGCAATGCATTCCCATTCCCTCTGTCAGCATTATGGTTGTCAACAGTGAGTTACATAGAAGGAGGCCTTCCTCACCCATTTTCAAACCTTTCCAAGCATGTTGTCCATTATTTATTGAAACCTTGTCCATTATTTATTGAAACCTTTCCATGCTTGTTGTCCATTATTTATTGAAACCTTTCTAGGCATGGTGTCCATTATAATATTCATCTTGACATGACACCCCAAGTGGTGTCAAATATAAAAAAATACAAAAAAAAGTAATGGTATTTTACTTTGTTCTTATACAATTACAAATAAATTAGTATTTTTACGTAATGTCAATATGTTCATGCTCATTGATTAAAAAGTAATTTCTTTTAACAATTGTCAATATATAAGTACAAGTTATATATATTGCACATCGGGGACAACAAGTACATGTAAGCAATGCAAAAATAAGATCGATCCCGATGGCCTCTTCTCTAACGAATGCACTGATGTGCTTATTGGTATTGGGAGGCATAAAGTGGAGATCTTGAAGAATGGGTGTGCGTTCGAAAAAAATATTCAAGTGTATAGAGGATATACATTGCGCTCCTCAGGTGGGTTACTTCTACAAACCAAGCCAAGTATGGAAAAATGCTTAGGTTAATGTCCTTAATATTTAATAGCATTTGCCGAAAAGTCCATTAAAATAAAAACTACATTAATTCGGTTCGATTTTGCACTTGATTAGCCCAATTTGGATTCGATACTTGTGCATTTGGACTGAAACGTTTGACTGTAAATCAAGATTTCTACTAATTGAATTTGGTTTACCTCTGCTAGGTATTAATCACAGTTGAATGCTTTCTTAGAAAACAAGACATTGTTTTGATCTCTTCTATTCTTAGAAAATATTCATACCCACCAACCTATAGACATACCCGGATCGCTTCTATTCTGAGGAGGGGGCCACAAAGCAAATTAAGGATAGAGACAATGAAAATCATTACTTTGTAATGCATGGATTCCTCTAATGAGGCAGTAACCGAATCAATACTTGCTAAGATACTAATCATTCAATATGATTGTTTACCAAATTAAAGGAACATGGGCATAAATTTCCTAATATCAAGAGATATATCTATGTATTTTATTATTCTTCTGTGTTTCTATTTCTGCCTCTTCCACCCTCTATACAATATGTGAAATACAAAATATCAAAATATAAGGTATTATCATGGCCATTAATCACAGGGACGAATTTTTTTTCAAAATCGAATGGCATATGCTTGATATCAGGACATAAGTTTTCAATTACAGGTGATTAGGTTTGGAGGAAGTGTATTTTTTGGTCACTTATTGCACTCGGCGAGCATGGAAAGAGTATTTCCTATGTGCATATATGAATAGATGGAATACCCAAATTTATCAATGCCTTCGCACGTACATCCCATAAATGAAATTTACAATGGAGACGTTCGTTGGCCGGAAAAAGATAGTCAATGTTTCCTTCAATGTTGTTCTTTTTCTTACTCAATCGTCTTCATATAAAGGTTTATTAGGATTTAAATTCTCCTTGGTATGACTATTATTTAAAGCATGTTAATTTTTATGGGAAAATTTACAAATGTAAAGGTATATTGGGATTGAAATTCTTCTTGGTATGATTTTATTTAAAGCTTGCCTGATGTGAAAATTTACAACTTGGAAATGGAAACTATCTTAGAACATTGTGGTCCCATGCCATGCACTCTGAGTAGATAATTCATTATAGCTAATTTTCTTGCTCCTTTGGCATAGTTTTAATGGTTTGAGGGACACCCTCGCCATTGAGTTAAATGAACAAATGTGCATCAACCATGACACAATTAATAATTTGTGAAACATAATAATAATAATTTGTCAATTACACGAAGTTACATTGTTTGTTAAATTTTAAAGGGATCCACTATCTTTTGTTAATAATATATAAGCATCACTTAACCTTCCAATATAGTAAAAACTGAGGGTGATGGACACTAACCTTAGATTTTAGTGTTGTTAACTCACTATCTTTTGTTAATATTACATAAAAATCACCTAACCTTCAATATAGCTTATTGAGGGTGATGAACATAATCTCAACTTTTAATATTTTAGCTTTTGTTTAATGGAATCTTAATTAAAAGGTACTAAAAGTTAGAGGGCTTGGTCATTGTTTTCAATATAGAGAGAGTGTGAGAGAGAGAGAGAGTTGCTACTAACCTTTTAAGTTTTAATTGTATACCTACTCGATTGTGTTATAAGTGACCTAAACATAATCTTAACAACTTTCTTCTGCTATTTATTTTGAAAATTGTTTATTTAGTATAAATAAAAAGAATAAAAAGAATCTATAAATTTAAACTATTAATGATATAAACAATATATATTTTAAATTATATTTAATCAAAATGTTATTTTATGATTTTTTTTTTAATATTTATATCTAGGGAGAGATAGTTTATCTATGACATTTATGTTTATACTTATTTTAATGCTAACTAAATTATGTACATTGATTTAGTTCAATATTGACTCATGATATTTGCATTTTTTAGTGAACAAAGAAAATTTATGAAAAAATAAAATCATTATACTTTTGAAAAAATATATAAATATAAATTAGGGGCATGGAAATTAAGTCAAATATTTAATCAATATGAACTATGCCTAATAAGATAAACTATAATATAAGATAAATAAATTAAAGTCACAGTTAAAAAATAGAAATTAAACTAATATAAATTATGAGCATGTAAGTTAAGTCAAAGATTTAATGGGTATTGAATTGTTTGAATAAAATGGAAATCAATTATAATAAAAGGTAATTAAGAGCATGGGAGTTAAGTCAAATATTTAATGGATAAGGATTGAATTATGTTAAATAAAATCTAAATCAATTATAATATAAGTTGATAAAATTGATGTAAAAATAAAACAATAGAAAGTTGATATAATGAAATTATTTTAAAATAATAAATAATTAAGTATGATTTATTAATAATTAAAAAATATTATCACAAAAATAAAGACCAAAATTAAATAAATTTATAAAGATAAAACTATATTGCAGTGATCACCTAATGTAGAAAGTGTGCCGTATTAGAAAAATATATAAGCTAGAAAAATGAAAATAAGACTTAATATTATAAATTGAGAAAAAAAAATTTAGTAGTGCTTCAAAGGTATGAAAATAAAATCTCTGGGCTACAATGCTAAATTTGTTAACATCATCTTGTCTACTCATAAATAAGCTTATTTTTTCTTAGTAAATCTTTAATATAGTCTCATAAAGTGCTTGGAGATAAAGCTCTATTTCTAAAACTATCCACGAAAATGGTAAAAATAGTATTTATTGACTCACAAAACAAGTTATACATGTCATAAAACAGTATTTCCTCAGTTTAAGCATGATTTCCTTCCATTTACTAGTTGACTTAAATGATGTATATATTTGGAAGCATCTTCTTGACAACTTCTTTTTATATTTGGAGGATAAGAGGGGGGCAATACTGACTGAGACCTTGAGATTTTAAGAATGTGACTAGCAATGGGTATAGGTTGGGATTTAATAGGCCCATGAATTAGAGGCAGAATTTTGTCATCAACTAAAAAATCATGGGCAATGGTCAACAAAGTTTCTTTTGAGGTTGAATTCCATCCATTAAAATTATTAATTGTCATAGAAAATTTAAATTCTATGTCATAATTAATATTGGAGTAAAGTGGAATCAGGTGATGAGAAAAATTGTTGAAATCACAGTTTTAGTTGCTGGAATTGCAATGTTCACTACATAAGTGGTTTCAGTGACTAGGATTACCTCGATTATGCAATTGCACCAACCCAAAACTATTGTTTCAACAATTTGGACCTGATTTTCACTCAAAACCCCACTAAATTACTAGTGCAACTCTTCTAAGCATTAAGATACTCCATTAATATCCATCACATCTACTATCTTTCATTTATTTAAGAAAAAAGTGACGACTGGTGAGAGATTGAAATAAATTTGTTTCTAGCTATTTGACTAAACCATCGCAACTACCATAGTATTGGTGTCGGAGTGATTGAGATCAAGAGAAAGAAATTTGAGAACTCTGCCAACAATTTCCAATCGTCAAGTAAGTCGACATTGTGTTTTCAAACCTAGCTCACATGCATTTTCAATCAAAATCCTAACTACATGCAAATTAAATTAATCAAAATCCTTAATAATAAAACCTCTACGGTAAAACTAGTAAACCCTTTTACTATTTATATGGAAAAAATACAACCCAAAATAAGCAAGCTTGCCCCATTCCTAAGAATGATTATCTCTTCTTATTTCTAAATAAAACCACATGGAAGGGTAGATTCTATAGTTATAGCAAAATGATGATAGACAAAGAATGAGAAATGAACTGCAACATAACTTTGGATACTAAACTTGATCCTGTCGCATAAAATGGTAGAGCTCACACCTTTTAAATAAAATGCAGTAAAATGAACTATTTAAAAAATAAAATTAATTTTTTAAAACATCTCCAAAGTGAAACATTAAGAGATTAAAAATTAAGCCCATGTAATTGTATATTAATACGCCATGGTGATTTAGACATGTCTTCCCATGGAAATAACAATAAAATGAAAATGGGTATAGCCAAAAGGGCCTTGGTCTATTCCTAAAACTTCATGGGTGGAAAGAGTTTGTTATCCGTGTAAATCTATGAGCATTGAGGATGAAAATCACTTTCTCTTAGAGTACGCTGCTTACACCCACATTAGATCGAAGTTTCATAGTATTTGTTACAGTACAAACCTTTAGTGAACTTGGAAAGCTTCTTGGCAAGTTTCTTAAACAAAGGGACAAGATTTTAAAGTAAACCAAGTATTATCCTTCTTAAGGTTCGATAAACCAAAATTGGTCTCAGTAGACGTTAATCATCATCATAACAAATCTAATTTGTATTTAAAATATTTTTAATTTTTTAATTTTTTATTAAAGTTAATAAAATTAATATGATAAATATTAATATTACTATAATATTAATAATAACTTAAATAATATATTCAAAATTAATAATTTATACAATAAAATGAATCTTAAAATTTTAAAAATTTTAAATGTTCTTTACTAAATTCGAGTTAAATAAATATTGATTTGATAGTTTATATTACATCCATTTACAAATTTGTATATAAACTTATTAGAAATCACAAATTCTATGCTATTAATAATAATAAAAAATTCATTATATACACACACTTGATAACTTTAAGCAAAAATACATTATTAATATTATTAATTTGATAATTTATATTATATCCATTCACAAATTTGTATATCAATCTTTATTAATAGAAATTATTAATTCTATACTATTTGAGTAATGAAAGTTCTCAATTCATTTTTTCCAAGGAAAAAAATCATAAATGTCTTTATTTACATTCAACAGATGGCTCAAAAGTCTATTAACACCAAGAGTCCCAATCTTATAGCTGGTAATTACAATCAAGATAATGCTCCATAAAAAGCTCAAAAAATACCAAAATTATCCAAAAGCATATGGCCAATTCAAAAATTATAACCAGATTACAAACTATTCATATAATAGTCTTTGTTTTGAGAAAGTTCTCAATTCATACACACGTGATAAGTTTTAACAAAAATATGTATTATTACCTTCAACATCTTTTTATGTATTTGAGTCATCTTTAAAATACATTATTACCTTAAACATCTTCGTATGCATTTCGTATGCATTTGAGTCATCTTTAATACCTAAATCCTCATCCTATAAAATTAGTAACAAATAATCATCTTATAAAATTACAAAAGTGAAATTATCGTAATAAGGGAAGAAGCAATGTTGGAATTTGACGGGTAAAATGACTCTCATGGGGTATTTTGACCGTCAGATACAGTTACAGTGAAAATTTTTAGTAGACGGTTTTTTTCTGAAGGGTAAATTTATCATTAAAACGTATTTTTGAACGGCAATAAAATTTTCAAAACGTCATTATATTACTATTTCTTTTGAAAGACAACAAAAATTACTAAAATGTCATTATAAATTATTACTAGTAAATTAGTAATATCAATACTTTTACCTTTTTTTTATATAAAATTATACTTTCCAAATTCCAACCATACTTTTACTAAAAATAAAAATATTAAGTTAGTAATATATTATTTTCATCATCCATGCTTTTCTATTTTGTAGGTTTTCTTGATATTTTCTGAAAGCAAAAGAGTCATTTAACAATGATTTTTTTTATTTTTTAACTATTGTAATTAGCATCTACATAGTACAAATTTCAGTGCTCAATGCTCAATTAGATGATTTGAAAGTTGGAACTTGGAAGGCTGGAGCTAGAGCCTAGAAGCCCTTAGACTCTGGAGTTGGAGAGTGGTCAGTGGAGTCTCGATTCTAGATACACGGTCTTGGAAAGAATTATCAAGATTCAAAGGTACTTCTTGTAGAATTTTTTAGTTTAAATTTAAAGATCTGTTAATTTATTTAAAAATATATTGATTTGTTTAAAATCTAGTATGTCTTTAGCTAATTTTAACAGAGTATTATCTCTAAATAAAATTTCTTTAAAAACTGCTGAATGCAAATTAAAACGGCTGTGTGTCCCATTATCCCACACCTACGCGCAAGTGAGTTGGATGGTCCTTTCATTCGATGAGATCTGGTTATTAGAATCAAATCGAGTTTATAAAACCCTTAATTATGCTACAGTGACGTAACAAATACAGTTATACCTTAAATTAGAGGGCTCTTGGGATGAGTGACGGGATGCGATTGGCAAGAGCTATCCATTGAGCTGCAGAGCATTAAATGCTGTTGCAGCAGGCTTGATGACCCTTGGATCAGGCTTGATGACCCTTGGATCTTAAGAGATCCAAGGGTCATCAAGCCTGCTGCAACAACATTAAGATCCAAGGGTCATCAAGCCTGCTGCAACAGCATTTAATGCTCTGCAGCTCAATGGATCTTAAGATCCAAGGGTCATCAAGCCTGCTGCAACAGCATTAAATGCTCTGCAGCTCAATGGATAGCTCTTGCCACGATTATCAGTATATTAAACGTTATATTCGTATAAAAAACCAATCTCAGTTTTGGAATCTTGTCCTGTCACATGGAACACGGAGTTTGAACAACTACCGCGTGATTTCTTTTTTGTTTATTAGGTTAGTTGCATGGTATGGGTCCCGATGTTTGATGTTTTTAAACTATAATAAGAGGAAGAGGCTTCTCTAGCTTTTAAGTGAATTGGGAATTTGGGATTCATCGCTTCCTTTCTCGTTCTGTCATGCTCTATAGGAACTGAGAGATGTGACAGAGAGAAAGGCAAACCAGGTAGGTGTTTCAACTCGTGTGGCCCTTTCTCATCCTTTTTTCAATGCAATTCCCTTATTTATATCTATGGATTACTAGAAGGAGCAGGTCATGATTTGGTCGAGATGATTAGGTTGGCTTTCTCTTGAAATAAGCGCTTCTTCCAAATCCAATCAAATGCACTCAATAGCCATGGGTTTAAACAACATCTTTACTTCACTTTCTTGATCTATAACATTGTGATTCCATTTCCTTCACACGCCATCTCCTCCTCCTCGGACTTCCCCTAGGGTTTCCTATTGACATAGATCTATTTCTTTTTTCGCCAATATTTGGCCTTACAGCAGAGGGTTTCCATAGTCTGTACTTCCTATTAGATTTGGTTTTTTCTGAGCGTTCGATGTTCATGCATTCGTTTTGTCTTTGATACATTAAATTTTTGGGTTTGGGCTTAGATCATGGTAGAACTCTGATTGTATCTAAAATTTCATAAGAGATTATCTCTATTATTCTCCATTCTTGTGTGTTTATAGAAGCTGGAATCTGCTTTATTATAGCAGGATAAGAGCATGTCTTGTGATGGAAGACCATTCCGGTCTTATAATTGCAAAAGCTATGGCAGACATGATTGCATGATTGCTTCTTGCACGTTTGTTGGGAATAACTCTAGGCAAGATTTACTCACTGCTTAAATAAACAACGATTAGTTAAAACCATAGTATGTGTAGTATGTAAAGAAACACACTATTTGTGTTTTTTTTGTTGATATATGATTTATTTAATTTTTGTAGATATATGATTTATTTAATTTTTTTATCTTGAATTGAGATAACGTAATATAGTATAGATTTTATTTTCCTATTTTTTGTATTCTTAAAATATTATAAATGTTTTATGTTTTTCATCTTAAAATATTATAAAATGTTTTAGATTTTTCATCTTAAAATATTAAAAATTATTTTAAAAAATGTTTTAGATTTTTTTTTTATTACAAATTTTGTATTCTTTAAATATTATAAATGTTTCATTTTCTAATATTTATTTTAAATTGACAAAGTAAATGTTTTATATAGGTAAATATTTTCAGTATTAATTGAGCCATATATTTTTATATCCACAATTTTTTTATAAATTTTTAATTAACATTATGTACCTCTCTTATTCCTAAAATTTAATTGATCTTTGTATTAAATTTATTAAAAAATAACTTAAATGATTAAAGATCAATTTGAAATTCAAAAATCTAAAATTAGTTCATCCATATGATATGGATATGAAACTCAAAATTAGTTCATCCATATGAAATTGGATTCAATAAACAATATACACATTAAGAGAGGGATTTAAATGAAAAACTAGACAAACTAAACACTAAAATATAGATAATCACTACAATATATAAATTTTGTTCAATATATAAGTTTTAGTTTTTAGAGGTGTTTTCTAGGAATACAAAGTTTAAGATTTTTTTAAAGTTGAGAGCACTTACAATAAAATTGTACCAAAAAGTCATTGCTAAGTTTAAGAACACTAAAAGTTGGCTGCAACTTGGAACTTAGAAGATATTAATTGTAATATAAGAGTTTTAAACAAGGCTCCTTCTCTCCCTACAATTATATATATAGCACTTATAAAGTTGTTTAAATGAGACAAGTTCTTGTAGCAAAACATTAGTACTAACTATTATCATCCTCCTTTTTGTTGATGATATTGTTTAAGATTTCACCTTTATTAGCAACTAATAATTCTCAATGACTTATTCTCTAGTATGGGAATGACCATTGATAAAACCAAAAATATGTTTATAAAATATAATAAGATCACTTATACTCATTTTAACAAAATGAATCTAGACTAATAAACAATTATAAAATACTATTGATATATTATTTTTGAAGTTTATTCAAAAGAATCTCAAATGTCTTAAACCATAATAATCTACTTTTCCATATTTATTTAAAGTAAAATAATAATCATAATAGTTCTATAGGAAGAATATGTTGAACCTCTTTTTCTACTTTTCAATCTAATTTTTATGAGGTTTTCAAACTCTCTTATTGTTTCGAGTTTTAGTAGTGACTCTTGACTATTGAGAATTGGTGTCCTATTAAATGATGGAATTTGATGGGAAAAAATGATTAGAACTTTAGAAATCTCAAATACATGCAAGAGGCATTGTATATTTTTTAATATCTCATTTTAATTTCAATCAAGTGAATTTAAAAGTTATTAAAATGGTTTACCCACTTTTTCTATTTCAAATTTACTTTTTATAACTTTTTATTTCTCTTATTGTTTTGTGTGTAGGTAAATTATAAAGCTAAAAATGCCTCCAAAAAAGAAAGGTCAATCAACTTTGGATAAATTTTTTGGATATTCTACAACACGAGAACATAATGCTGAAAACACCTCTAATATTCCTGATTTGAATGATGAAACAAACAAAGTCATGGATGATGACCTTACTGATGATTTAGAAATGTTTGGCCATGGTGAGAAAACTCAAGAGGGAAAATCTAGTGGTCAACGAAAAAGGAAAACTTCCACTACAACAAAACGTGAATTTCGAGAAGAGTGGAAGATAAAAAAATCCTTGGGTCTATTGCATAAATGTTGGAGAAGGAAAGACTCACGTGAAATGCAGTTTGTGTGAGAAATATAAGGTTCAAGGTCCATGGGGTAATGGGAATGGGTGTACTACAATTCAATATGATGTTTTGATAACTCATTCAAAATCTGTTAATCATCAAACATCTTTTCAAAGAAACTTGTATGAAATAGAAAGGTTGGCATAGCCTATTCTAGAGCACTTAGTGAATATAGATGATGCCAACAGGGAAAGAGTGATAACCACCATGAAATTAGCATATTTCATTGCACAAAAAGACGTCTCCATAGCTACATATGAAGATCTTTGTCATCTTCAAATGCATTTACAAACACCACATATGCCTTCACGAGTGTAGTATTCCTCCTACACAAACAGGAAAGCTGCAAATGAATTTGTTCTTTGTATCTCAGATTACCTTGAAGAGGTACAAGTTAAGAAAATGTTAGATAGTCCCTTTTTCTCTTTCATGTTAGATGAGAGTACAAATCGTGGTTTGGAACAACATCTTGTTGTGTATGGAACATTTCTAGACTCAAAAGGATTAGGCCCTACAATATCACAATTTATGAAACTTATTAGTGTTCCTGATGGAAAAGGAAAGACAATATATGATACAGTCATCAATCTGAAAGAAATAAGACAATTGAAGAATGAAAAATTGATTGCAGTTTCTACTGATGGCCATGCTTCATCGATGGTTGGTAATGAAAATGGGTTTGTTTCATTACTAAGAAAATATCTACTAAATCTTATTGATACACATTGCATTGCTCACCGTGAGGCACTTGCAGCTTCAGATGCTTCAAAGAAGATAACAGAATTCTTATTTGTTGAGAAATTAGCAAATAAAGTGTATTCATGGGTTGGAAATTCAGTAAAAAGAAATAATGAACTCATTTCTTTGTTAAAAGTAATGGAGCTAGAATCCTTACAGGTTTTGCAAATCCATGGGATTCGATGGCTATCCAGGGGTGAAGTAGTTGAAATACTTGTTACATTGATGCCTGCTATATTGAGTTTGCAGAAAAAAAAAAAAAAAGAAAAAAAAAACTCATGTTACAACAAGGCAAAGATTTTCTCTGTTCAATTTTGTTTAAATATGCTTGCCGATGTTTTGATGGAGTTAAATAAGCTAAACAAGAAATTCAAAGAAGATAATGTAGATGTCACATCTCTTGGAATAGCCATTGATCATACATTAAATACTCTTAAAAGAAATTTTTGCAGGTCAAACTCTTTTGCAGAAGGCACAATTCATCTTTCTAAATTTTTGAAAGACTCAACAAATGGATTCCTTCAGAATGTTGATAAAGAGGAAAATACCCATAGACATGATTTATTGTATATTTCAATCCAGGATGAAGAAATGTCACAACCAATGATGACTTCAATTGATGTCTCCCTTGAAAGTTGCAAACAACTTACAAGGAATTATGTTCAGGCATTGGTCGATAGCTTCAATTCAAGATTTCCAGATCTTCATCTTTTTAATGCAGCAAGGATATTTAGTCCTTGTCATTATCCTTCAGATCTTTTAATGAGAGAGACTAATGCAAAGCGTTGGCTTGAAAGCCTCTTTTTTCATTTGCAGCATAAGATATGGAGTGAATGTGCTAACGTAACAGTGTTTGACATTGCAGCTTGTGAAAGAGAATCATATGAATTTATTGATGTGCTTCATTTAAATGGAGAAGGATTCTCCATGAAAGATGCATGGAGGGTATTTTCACAAACAAAAGATTGGCATTTTAGGTTTCCAAATATGTTAAAACTATGGCAATCAATACTTGTCATACCAGCCAACACTGTTGCATGTGAACAAGGGTTTTCAAAGCAAAATGTGATCAAAGATATCGGAAGAACAAAATTTCCAATAAACAACCTTGATGCATTAATTTGTGTATCATTAACATGTCCAAACATATCAGAAGTGGAATGGCAACGAGTTTATGAGATTTGGCATAGTGCAAAAGAAAGGAGAATTCATGATATTTACCAAAAATATTAAACTATGTATTTGTTCTATTTTATAATATCAATTTTGGAAACAAAAACAATGATGTGATATTTATTTTCTTTTTACATGCACAATTTAGTAAAATTAAAAAAATATTTTTATGTTTATTTATGCTTTATTATTTATTTATTTTTTCATATTATGATATGTATTTGTGATTATTCTTTTTAACATATATTTTTATAGAATATTAATTCAATACAAAAATAATATATGCAATAAATAGGAATCAAGTTAATGTACCATATTAATAATGCTCATTTTTTATTTTAATAAAAAAATGTCTAAAAAAATATTATTTTGAAAAAAAATTAAAAAAATTTAATTATTGAAGGGTAAATTTTTTATAAACCTTCAGTATTGAAGGGTAAAATTTTTAAACAAAACGTTTCATGACTGGAAATATAAAATGTCAAAACGTTAAAAAAAATGATGAGTAAAATAAAAACCAAATTCGAGCACTGGGAAGAAGCTTTTTTCATGAACATGCAGAAAGATAGCCTTGTGATCTCATCCCTTTCCACTTTCATTTTCCATTATCTTATATACATAATTTAATTTCCATTCAAGAAATTGTTTTTTTTTTTAATTCTTGCCACCACATAATGAAGATGACTTTTTATTAAGAAAACATATTAAGAAATGATGAGGTATTGAATTATCTTTGTCATGTAGTAATTGAACTTTTCAAAACATTTTAGCTTTTGGTGTTGGAAGGTGTTGGAATGATGAGGTATTGAATTATCTTTGTCATCTAGTAATTGAACTTCTCAAAACATTTTATTTTTGGTGTTGGCATTTTTTAATTGTAATTTTTTTATTGAATTTTTATTATTGTTTTTTTCATTTTTATTTTAAAATAATTGTTGTTATTAATTCAAAAGTAATTTTAAGTTTTATTCTAACACCAAAATAAAAGTTTTAGCTTTTTATAGTTTCTTCATATATCATTACTGAAATTAAGCAAAGCTTAGTATCCACCAAAATTTAACTCCATAAGCCATAAAACCAAAATACTATATCTAATTAAAGTTTTAATCTTTGAGCATCAACTTAAAAATAGATAAATAAAAACTTAATTTATTTTCATAAATATTTCTAGCACAATATCCACTGAACAGAGTTTGACTCCTCGGAGCATCCCACATTGGCACGTCTATGAAACAATGATAAGATACATGTTCTACATGTGCCATAGTCTGTGATTGTCTCAAGAGATAATTAAATCTAGAAAACAAGAAACCTAATTTGAACAAGAACCTGTCGAAAATTGTTTTCTAATGTCCATTCAATAATTTGCAAATTCAACCCTTCCAACTTTCCATTTGCATTATCTCATACAAAGGAAGCTCAAATGGGGAAATTGGTTCTGTTTATGATCTTTCCATTGTTTCCACCACTCTATGAAACTTCTTCCTTCTAAGAAAACGTTTGAGGAAATGTTACGATGCCTGATCATTCTTGTCACTTAACTTTCAAACATTTCAAGACTTTCTAGCTCTTAGTGTTGGCCTTGTTTGAGATGTGCCAAACTTTTCTTGGTGTTGTCCTTGTTTGAGATTTGCTAAACTTTTCTTGGTGTTGGCCTTGTTTGATATTTGTCAAAATTTTCAAAAGCCTCCTCTGCATGTTCCCAAAAGCATGAATCCATAGTGATGGATGCTAGATTTGTGCGACCTTTGTGATCTTCAAAACTATGAGTTTTTTCTTTCTCTTCAAACCATTTTTGAAGAAATTTACGACAAAATGGCTTTCCATCAGAAAGGAAAGATAGTTTCTATTTCCTTTAGAGATAAATTATAATTATAATAATATGCAATGTCCAGAGGTTCTACAAGTCTGCTATATCTGTTTCTAGCATAAATCCACTTCTTTCTAGTTTGGAAATCAACTCATGATTCTCATACTTCTCAATAATATCATCCCAAAACCCATCGAGCTTTACCTTACGCATGTTAGCATCGATATCTGTCATCCATTCATTTTCTTTAAAAGAATCATAATATCCTCTGCCTGCCTTTTCACAACGCTCTTTGTACCACTCCAGCTCCACCATCAAACTTTGTGCTTTACTTAATTCGATAGCCAGCTGAGAAGCATTTGTGTTATCCCTCATTTCAATTTCTCCAACTTTTCATAGAGCAAGCTGCATGTCAGTGTGTCATCAATCAGTGTGTCAGTGTGCCTAAATGAAAAAAAGTAAAATTCAAAATTTCTACAGTAGACTCTTATATCATGTGTGGGTTTAATGGTTAAGAGCATGTGTTTCCTCTTAGGAGGTCATAGGTTCAAATCCAGAGGGGTAGTGTATATATTCCTCTGTAGACTTTAGCAGTTAAATCGATGTGCAAAGGGGGTCCCTTGTCCCACAAACAAGGGGTCTCATACACTAGTTTGGTGTCTTCCTTGGCGATGACCTTAAAAATAGATTATTATTATTATTATTATTATTATTATTATTATTATTATCATTACATTCCAATCTTAATCTATACATTATATTCCAATCTTGAGTCAAAAGAATTGAGTATTACCTGAGCTCCAACACCAGTAGCTTCTAACTGCAATGAAACTGCCATGTCGTAAGAGAATTTTGAATCAGGATTTGCAAACATTATCCCACTTATAAAATACTCTATGACATTTTTCAAAACCAAGTCATACCATATATGCTCTGAAAAACAGTTTTCTACAATAATATCCAAATGTTTTTCATGGCTCTGCATTGTCAAATGAAGCATCTTCAAAACGGCCTCAAAATTGTCAATATAGGCTGTGCCATGGCTTGAGCAAAACATGTAAATGCCAATGGCCCTCTCCTCCTATTAAATCGAATATTCGTCACATGAAGTCGAATTGGAGGGGCAATCAAAAGGGTCAGATCAAAGAGGTGTCAGTGGACTAAGCACAAGGGACGAGATATCGAGCATGCTGAATGATGGAATTTTGGGAGGTGCCACCCTAGGAGATATCCTTCCATTCAGATTGACATGGAGGGGATTGATACCCAGACCTATCTACAGATTGAAGTACCTTTGACAATACATTTTAAATTTAATATAAATAGTTTAAAGTTGAGTATGGAATGAACCACATGTCAAAAATATGTACAGAAGTCAATCTTTAGGACTGACATATGGCTATACCAGTACAGGTGTGTAGTTTCTAAACACATATTCGGGACTGTCTTTTGGTTGTACATGTTTAGTTTCTCGGCTACTATTGATTTCTATTATTAGTTCCTCCATGTATTAAAACTGTGATTGACATGCACACTAATAAATAGGATTTACCAGTTTTCATCATTATAGTTTTGTGAGATGGGGATGTTCAGAATGATGCACAATGCTCCTCATAGCAATGGAAATAAGAGAAAAATATTAAGCAACCAAAGCATTGGAAACATGAGCAAATCTCAAGAAAAGAGTAAGCTTTAAATTGTTGCTTGCTTACCTGATTTGCTGTAAAATTCAAGGACCTCTCAAGTAATAAACACAATGGAAGATATGAAGGACAGATTCATGCAGTAGGAGGTTTCTATGGGAGATCCCAACATGTCTCACATGGTCATGAATGGCTTCAAGCCCAAGGTGGTTGTCGTATATAAATATCTGTTAAATGATTTCATGGTGTTCGACCGATGTTTTGCTTCAGTTTGGCCTCCACATAACCCAATAGACTATATGCTCATTCTAGGATTTCCCATGGAGCCACTAGCGATATCCCCAAGCTATTGGACAATGGATTCTTGGAGAAAACATTATTCATGATATTCTTCATTGAAATGAGCAGCTTTAACTTAGTTTGTTTTTACAATGATTGTGTCTTTGTTGCAAGTATGTCTTCGAAGGAAACCCTAATTCTGTTAAGTAATATAGTAGGATGGAATGAAAAAGAACCTAACAAGAAGTAGTATGAAATAAGAACATTGTCTTATATTAAAAGGAATATATCAATAAGGAGAATCATCTACACTTTAAACAAGTGAAGCAGGCATCGTAAATGAGAACAAGATTACTCATCTAACACCATGAATAAAATCATGTTTACGATATTCTTAATTGAAATGAGTTGATAACTTCGTTCAATCTATTGTTCATTGAAATGAGATGATAACTTGGTTTGTTACTGCAAAAAATAGGTCTTTGTGAAAAGGCAAGTGTGTCTTCAAAGGAATCACTAACTATGTTAAGTAAAATAACAAGTTGCTTGTATAAATGCTTCAAGGATAGAGAAAAGAAGATGTTGTGCTAACAACAAATCAATATGTTATTTATCTTTCTTGTGTTGGTGCAAGAAATTTGATTACAAATTCAAAGATAATAAATGACAAGGAGCAGAGTAGCAACGAAACACATGTGATACCTTGACTTGAAATGAAACAATGTCGACAAATGGTTCCCTATTTTGGAAGTTGCGTGACTTTGATGTTGCAAGCACCTATTTTGGACTCTTCTTGTGTCGAGAAAACCATAGAACCTTTACAAACTAGAGCATGCATGCATATCACTCAATGCAAACATCGCTTGCTCGGATCCCCTGGCCAAATAAAACAACACTAAAAGGAAAAATAATGTAAAGAAAAATTCATATCGAAACTGTTGATGAGATCACACAACTTTCATGATTCATTTCATGGTGAACTTTCCATCTTTCTCTCCGCTGTAAATAGCCTGCAAAATTGAGGATGATTCAACATTTGAATTAATATATTTTTCCAAGAAATGTTTTTCTATCAACCGAAAAATATTTGGAAAAGAAAACCTTCTTTTAGACACTTGCACTTGCATAGACTCCATTTCCTTGAGTACTCTATATCAAGGAACCATCATTGTCTCCAAGCTCAATCCAAACAATCCTAGATACCTAATAAGATTGATTAATGGAATCCCCACAGTCTTAACCAGAAAATCCACTTTAAGCTTTATTTTTTCTTCTGTAAGTCCAATTATCAATGTTTTTTTTCTCAATAATTCTGAAGCCTAATTTTCATAGAAGCCTAAACTGCTCAAAAAATTTGTTTTTGACCTAAGTTTTCTTTCCTTGTTGTCAAAATTGCACGCACACCAGTAGAAAACATCTTTGATCCCTTCTTTAACATGATATCCTCGACATGTTTAAACGATTCCTTAACTCTTTCCTCAGAACTGATGACAATGGCAGGATACCTTGCCAGTAATTTTGAGAATGCTTTGTCCTCCATGCCTAATATTTGCAAATAAAAAATTCCAGATTTTATCCTTTCCTAAGTGGCATTGAAATCCCTTGCACCATTTTGTACAAATTTGGTGATATCCTCTCACCTACCACAATCAGTTAGCCTCAGTCAACACTAAATTAGACACTTGAGTTGTGTTTTAGAACTCCGTTGAACTCCAATAATGGTTTAGACAAGGTCAGTTAACTATTGAGTCCTCCTATAATGATTTATACAAGGTCTTAGTTACCTATAGTTAAGTAGAGTCTAATCAATTCAAATTTCCTCATGTGGATTCGAATTGCATGTGGCTATTTAAGCATTATAATTCATTGTAATTATTATCTAATTAATTTTTTATGAATGAAAGCATTCATAGTTGCAAGCCATTTTTGCACTATTTCATTCTTCAATAACTGAGTAAATTGTGTGATCTATCTTGTGAGTTGTGTGTTTGTCCACAGATGTATGTGCTTAGTTTAATATGGTATCAGAGCCTCGGTGGACAAGGAACCTCTCCTCCTCATATCTCCATCTGGATCATTTTTGAGCAAAATTGCTCCTTCCAGTACTGCACGAGAAGTGAAGAATTTACCACATAATATCCCAAGTTAAGAAATTGTTGATCAAGCTTTCTTGATCAACTATGTTGGGTGTGAAGGAAATTCCAAAAGTGCAGATTGTCGACCTTATTTTGTATGTTTGATTGTGTGATTTACAGGTTATCAGCTCCTCTCACTGAATTCGCTACAAGCAGCTCATTCCCCTCACAGCATTCGCTACAGCAGCTCAGTCCTCTCTATTGCATTCAAAATGTTCCCTCAAATGGAGCAGCTCAGCCCCTTCAACTACCACTAGTGGAAAGAAGACATGTAGAGCTTCCTTCACACCAAGTTGCTCTTCAGACTCACAGAAGAAACATAGGCAGTGCCAATTCTTAATCATGACAAAGAAAAGTACTTGAACAGGCTTGGTGAAGCTCATGGATACTTGTTCCTCTCAGTCTCTTGAGATATTCATTTCCCCATCCAAGGATTGAAGACTCCCAAGGAGATTTGGGACAAGCTTTCTTCCTTATTTGATAAGTAGGATGAGATGAGGGTCCATCCGCTAGAAAATGAACTAATCTCTCTTAATCCATCCAACTTTGAAACACTGAATGAATTTTTCACAAAATTCAAGAACCCGATATACCAGTTGAAGCAATGCAAGGTGGAGAAGGAGGATGATCAGCTCATCCTTGCCATTCTCTCAAAACGCAATGTAGACTACTTAGTCTTTGTATCAAATTTTCAATAGGTGAGGATCACTACTCCAAATTGGAAGATGCCCACTCTTGATGCTTCCATTGCATCTCTCACTTATGAGCATGACAAGTTGATCCAAATGGGGATCGTTCGATCTTCCAGAGATCAAGAATTGGTTGCAGGAGGACCTAAGGGAGCGAATGATAAAGGGAAGCAAAGAGATAAGTCTCCTGTGAAGAAAGAGCAATCAAATGAGCCTTCAGGTTCGAAGAGAATCAAGAATAATGACAAAGGAAAGGTCCTTTGTTCTTAATGTGGAAGGGGCTTTCATTCAGAAAGCTCCTGTATGAGAAGACAACTTGATGAAATGGCTCTTCTTTTGAAGAAACATAACATTGTTGCACCCGCTAGTGCAAGAAAGGATGACAATGAAGAAGAATACGAAGAATATCAAAGGAAAGGCTATGCACTGAAGGCTAGCTGTTCAACGGCACAAGTCTTTCTCATTGATTCTGGAGCTTCCAATCATATGGTTGCTTCCAGAGAATTATTCTCTTCCTTACAGTCCTTTGATGGTCCTAGTATTCAGATGGGAAATAACAGTCAAATTCAAACCAGCTGAGAAGCATTTGTGTTATCCCTCATTTCAATTTCTCCAACTTTTCATAGAGCAAGTTGCATGTCAGTGTGTCATCAATCAGTGTGTCAGTGTGCCTAAATGAAAAAAAGTAAAATTCAAAATTTCTACAGTAGACTCTTATATCATGTGTGGGTTTAATGGTTAAGAGCATGTGTTTCCTCTTAGGAGGTCATAGGTTCAAATCCAGAGGGGTAGTGTATATATTCCTCTGTAGACTTTAGCAGTTAAATCGATGTGCAGAGGGGGTCCCTTGTCCCACAAACAAGGGGTCTCATACACTAGTTTGGTGTCTTTCTTCGCGGTGACATTAAAAATATATTATTATTATTATTATTATCATTACATTCCAACCTTAATCTATGCATTATATTCCAATCTTGATTTAAAAGAACTGAGTTTTACCTGAGCTCCAACACCAGTAGCTTCTAACTGCAATGAAATTCCCATGTCGTAAGATAATTTTGAATCAGGATTTGCAAATATTATCCCACTTATAAAATACTCTATGACATGTTTCAAAACCAAGTCATACCATATATGCTCTGAAAAACAGTTTTCTGCAATAATATCCAAATGTTTTTCATGGCTCTGCATTGTCAAATGAAGCATCTTCAAAACGGCCTCAGAATTGTCAATATAGGCTGTGCCATGGCTTGAGCAAAACATGTAAATGCCAATGGTCCTCTCCTCTTGTGAAATCGAATATTCGTCACATGAAGTCGAATTGGAGGGGCAATCGAAAGGGTCAGATCAAAGAGGTGTCAGTGGACTAAGCATAAGGGACGCGATATCGAGCATGCTGAATGACGGGATTTCGGGCGGTGCCACCCTAGGAGATATCCTTCCATTCAGATTGACATGGAGGGGATTGATACCCATACCTATCTACAGATTGAAGTACCTTTGACAATACTTTTTAAATTTAATATAAATAGTTTAAAGTTGAGTATGGAACGAACCACATGTCAAAAATATGTACAGAAGTCAATCTTTAGGACTGACATATGGCTATACTAGTACAGGTGTGTAGTTTCTAGACACATATTCGGGACTGTCTTTTGGTTGTACATGTTTAGTTTCTCGGCTACTATTGATTTCTATTATTAGTTCCTCCGTGTATTAAAACTGTGATTGACATGCACACTAATAAATAGGATTTACCAGTTTTCATCATTATAGTTTTGTGAGATGAGGATGTTCAGAATGATGCAAAATGCTGCTCACAACAATGGAAATAAGAGAAAATATTAAGCAACCACAGCATTGGAAACATGAGCAAATCTCAAGCAAAGAGTAAGCTTTAAATTGTTGCTTGCTTACCTGATTTGCTATAAATTTCAAGGACCTCTCAAGTAATAAACACAATGGAAGATATGAAGGACAGATTCATGCAGTGGGAGGTTTCCATGCGAGATCCCAACATGTCTCACATGGTCATGAATGGCTTCAGGCCCAAGGTGGTTGTTGTATATAAATATCTATTAAATGATTTCATGGTGTTCGACCGGTGTTTTGCTTCAGTTTGACCTCCACATAACCCAATAGACTATATGCTCATTCTAGGATTTCCCATGGGGCCACCAACGATATCCCCAAGCTATTGGACAACGGATTCTTAGATAAAAAATTATTCATGATATTCTTCATTGAAATGAGCAGCCCTAACTTAGTTTGTTTTTACAATGATTGTGTCTTTGTTGCAAGTATGTCTTCGAAGGAAACCCTAATTCTGTTAAGTAATATAGTAGGATGGAATGAAAAAGAACCTAACAAGAAGTAGTATGAAATAATAACATTGTATTCTATTAAAAGGAATATATCAATAAGGAGAATCATCTACACTTCAAACAAGTGAAGCAGGCATCGTAAATGAGAACAAGATTACTCATCTAACACCATGAATAAAATCATGTTTACGATATTCTTAATTGAAATGAGTTGATAACTTCGTTCAATATATTGTTCATTGAAATGAGTTAATAACTTGGTTTGTTACTGCAAAAAATAGGTCTTTGTGAAAAGGCAAGTGTGTCTTCAAAGGAATCACTAACTATGTTAAGTAAAATAACAAGTTGCTTGTATAAATGCTTCAAGGATAGAGAAAAGAAGATGTTGTGCTAACAACAAATCAATATGTTATTTATCTTTCTTGTGTTGGTGCAAGAAATTTGATTACAAATACAAAGATAATAAATGACAAGGAGCAGAGCAGCAACGAAACACATGTGATACCTTGACTTGAAATGAAACAATGTCGACAAATGGTTCCCTATTTTGGAAGTTGCATGACTTTGATGTTGCAAGCACCTATTTTGGACTCTTCTTGTGTCGAGACAACCATAGAACCTTTACAAACTAGAGCATGCATGCATATCACTCAATGCAAACCTCGCTTGCTCGAATCCCCTGGCCAAAGAAAACAACACTAAAAGGAAAAATAATGTAAAGAAAAATTCATATCGAAACTGTTGATAAGATCGCACAACTTTCATGATTCATTTCATGGTGAAATTTCCATCTTTCTCTCCGCTGTAAATAGCCTGCAAAATTGAGGATGATTCAAAATTTGAATTAATATATTTTTCCAAGAAATGTTTTTCTATCAGCCGAAAAATATTTGGAAAAGAAAACCTTCTTTTAGACACTTGCATTTGCATAGACTCCATTTCCTTGAGTACTCTATATTGAGGAACCATCATTGTCTCCAAGCTCAATCCAAACAATCCTAGATACCTAATAAGATTGATTAATGGAAGCTCCACAGTCTTAACCAGAAAATCCACTTTAAGCTTTATTTTTTCTTCTGTAAGTCCAATTATCAATGTTTTTTTTCTCAATAATTCTGAAGCCTGATTTTCATAGAAGCCTAAACTGCTCAAAAAATTTGTTTTTGACCTAAGTTTTCTTTCCTTGTTGTCAAAATTGCACGCACACCAGTAGAAAACATCTTTGATCCCTTCTTTAACATGATATCCTCAACATGTTTAAACGAGTCCTTAACTCTTTCCTCAGAACTGATGACAATGGCAGGATACTTTGCCAGTAATTTTGAGAATGCTTTGCCCTCCATGCCTAATATTTGCAAATAAAAAATTCCAGATTTTATCCTCTCCTAAGTGGCATCAAAATCCCTTGCACCATTTTGTACAAATTTGGTGATATCCTTTTCATTCACAAAAGTCTTAAATTTAGATATCAAATTTCTTTTGAACTTACAAAAGAGAAATTTAGGGTTACACAGGACCACCCTGTCAATCTGGGCAGGATTTGTCAAACCACAACCATTTAACAACTCCATAATTTCTTCCATATTCTGGGTTCGCACTAAGCAAGTAATTACGATGTCTAAACTCTTTTGTGATTTATTACTCTATTAAAACGCATTTATTGATTAGAAATTCTTTGGAAATACCCCTGTCTTGTAGAGTTAGAGAAGGGATGGTCGTTTCGGTGCAAAAATAGGCTGATTTTATGTGGGGTTTTCCACTGAATGGAGGAAGACAAAAAAGAGACATAGCCAATGACAATGGAGCATCATTATTTGTGAGTCATTTCCATATTATCTTGATAGACATGGTATGTGAAATAGAAAAGGGAAAAATATAACTGTCTTGGTTGTGTGAGTTATGAAAGAGAAATGACAAATACCTGGAATACCCCGTAGGATTCGATGATTAGATGGTTTCTCTGAGTCGATATGCGAGATGATCTGAATCTAGATGCAGATTGGTTCGCTTAGCAGAGGTTTTATGAGGGTTTTTGTGGAAAGGTTGCATACCATAAAACTTTCCATATTAGTCTATTATTATGTTTCCACAAATATATTACTAGCGATGGCGATGGCACTCTTTTCATCCAGGTAGCCACCTCTGAAACTGCAAAATCATTGTTTGGGTAGCCGCCTCTGAAACTGTACAATCATCATTTGTGAGGCACAACAATGGAGGAGGCGTGATGCACACAATGTTCACCATCGATGTAGCTGTTGTTGCAATTTTCTGGTGTTAGTTTCCATGGAAACATCAAAGGCACAGCAAACACATGGCATGTAATAAATGGATAGACAAGAAACACACGTGGTGAATTTTGATTGGCTATAAGGACAACGAAACTAACAGTGTTTACAAAGCAAAATTCATAGAGAAAAATGCCTACGACGTAAATATATAAAGCATTATATTTATTTATGTGGTTCATACTGCTAAAGTTAAATAAGGAAAAAGCTATGCACAATGGTTATCAAAGAGGTGAACAGTAGTAAGTGCAAAAAAGTACTCATGTAGTTAAATGATGCATTCATGGTAATTCTAGTATGACATAGGACTTTAATTCAACAGTTGTCTTTATTTTATTTTATAGTTAATTGAAATGGCAAGATGTGAAAGATGATGGTAGTTTCATGCATTAGAGTTAAAGTAGCTCCATGCTATACAAACCATCGAAAATGGTATAATGAGTTATATCAGTTTGATACATTAAAACGCCTCCAAATGGTGTAAGAAATAGATAAGCACTTGCAGGGAAAAATATTGATTACAAACTAGGCTATTAATGCTCATGTTTCCTGAATGGTTAAAAAACGTTACTAGATGTTATACTTGTTGAGCCAACATGATGAAATAAGTTGTTATTACAGTGTAGTATTATGTATATCATTTGCAAGGGAATGTTGAATTTGTACTCTTAAGTATCTAAAGGAATCTTTGAATAAAGTATACTCACTTAAAAGACTCTTAATTTATATAGAGTAAACTATGGTCTCATTCCTGTGCACTTACTTCATGAAAATTTATTGCGGAAGAAGTTAAGACTTAAGATATGAACTAACTTACATGTTCTTCGTATATGTGTGAATAAATTCAAAATGATTTTACTTTGATTACAAGGTTAAGTGTGCTTTAAGGCTAACATTTTGGATGGTTGATGAATTGATTTTTTTACCTCATCTCCCTAAAAGTTACTTGAGGAGTTCGACTATGGTACAGTGAAAGTGTAAAAAGATCTTAGCTAAGAAGAACATGTTCCAAGACCCTACTCTGATACTAAAATGTAACTTATGAGACGAGTCTCTGAGAGACCCACATGTTGAAATTCAATTATAAGAGAAACCTCTAAATGATAATCCATCAATATGAATCTAACGACCATGAAACAACCTGCTAGATAACTAACACAATAACTCAATGGAATGAAGAAGAGTTAACCTATGATTGGTTTCCATTACTTCGACACAATTACTTTATATATAAAAATACAACAACATCCTTAAGGATGAAGTCATTTTAACCCTAACTAGAAGTGCATGGATCTTCAAAATATGTTTTTATTTAATATTATATAAGTTAACTACTCTTGTAGAAGTAAAATCAACCAAACTAGAAAAGCATACCCATGATAATTATTAGCATCCACTAAGTGTTAGGATTATTAATCCTCCCTTGTCCAATTTGGTCATATGTCTAAATCAGGAGTCATGTCTAAATTGAGAGTCCATCTACTCTATTTTTAGTCACTAGCACCATTGGGTCCACTTGGCCTAATTGGGGCACATGTTCCAGTTACTAAAGTGTGGGGAACACTAATTGAGGTCTACTGCCACAGATTTCACTTGCATGCATCAGTTTAGGAGCCTCGTAGACCAATCCCTACAATTTAGGAGCCACTAGGAGTGCCAATACCAACCAAGGTCAGTTGAGTTGAGTTGGTGACTAGTGAAACTAAGTTATGAATCATTTACATTCAGTTATAGTCCTCTACATCCAGTTAGCACTAGATTTGCATGGCTGCATGTAGGAGAGGCGTATTTCTCACCTACCACAATCAGTTATCCTCAGTTAACACTGAATTAGACACTTGAGTTGTGTTTTAGAAATTCGTTGAACTCCAATAATGGTTTAGACAAGGTTAGTTAACTATTGAGTCCTCCTATAATGATTTAGACAAGGTCTTAGTTACCTATAGTCAAGTAGTCTAATCAATTCGAATTTCCTCATGTGGATTCGAATTGCATGTGGCTATTTAAGCATTATACTTCATTGCAATTATTATCTAATTACTTTTTTATTAATGAAAGCATTCACAGTTGCAAGCCATTTTTGCACTATTTCATTCTTCAATAATTGAGTAAATTGTGTGATCTAACTTGTGAGTTGTGTGTTTGTCCACAGATCTATGTGCTAAGTTTAATATGGTATCAGAGCCTTGGTGGACAAGGAATCTCTCCTCCTCATATCTCCAGCTGAATCATTTTTGAGCAAAATTGCTCCTTCCAGTAATGCACAAGAAGCGAATAATTTACCACTTAATATCCCAAGTTAAGAAAATGTTGATCAAGCTTGCTTGATCAACTATGCTAGGTGTGAAGAAAATTCCAAAAGTGCAGACTGTCGACCTTATTTTGTATGTTTGATTGTGTGATTTACAGGTTATCAGCTCCTCTCACTGAATTCATTACAAGCAGCCCATTCCCCTCACAGCATTCGCTATAGCAGCTCAGTCCTCTCTACTGCATTCAAAATGTTCCCTCAAATGGAACAGCTCACCCCCTTCAACTACCACCAGTGGAAAGAAGACATGGAGAGCTTCCTTCGCACCAAGTTTCTCTTCAGGCTCACAAAAGAAACATAGGCAGTGCCAATTTTTAATCATGACAAAGAAAAGTACTTGAATAGGCTTGGTGAAGCTCATGGATACTTGTTCCTCTCAGTCTCTTGAGATCTTCATTTCCACATCCAAGGATTGAAGACTCCCAAGGAGATTTGGGGCAAGCTTGCTTCCTTATTTGATAAGTAGGATGAGATGAGGATCCATCAGCTAGAAAATGAACTAATCTCTCTTAATCCATCCAACTTTGAAACACTGAATGAATTTTTCACAAAATTCAAGAACCTGATATACCAGCTAAAGCAATGCAAGGTGGAGAAGGAGGATGATCAGCTCATCCTTGCCAATCTCTCAAAACTTAGTGCAGACTACTCAGTCTTTGTATCAAATTTTCAATCAGTGAGGATCACTACTCCAAATTGGAAGATGCCCACTCTTGATTCTTTCATTGCATCTCTCACTTATGAGCATGACAAATTGATCCAAATGGGGATCATTCGATCTTCCAGAGATCAAGAACTGGTTGCAGGAGGAACTAAGGGAGCAAATGAAAAAGGGAAGCAAATAGATAAGTCTCCTGTGAAGAAAGAGAAGTCAAATGAGCCTTCAAGTTCGAAGAGAATCAAGAAGAATGGAAAAGGAAAGGTCCTTTGTTCTTAAAGTGGAAGGGGATTTCATTCAGAAAGCTCCTGTATGAGAAGACAACTTGATGAAATGGCTCTTCTTTTGAAGAAACATAACATTGTTGCACCTGCTAGCGCAAGAAAGGATGACTCTGAAGAAGAAGATGAAGAATATCAAAGGAAAGGTCATGCACTAAAGGCTAGCTGTTCAACAACACAAGTCTTTCTCAATGATTTTGGAGCTTCCAATCATATGGTTGCTTCCAGAGAATTATTCTCTTCCTTACAGTCCTTTGATGGTCCTAGTATTCAGATGGGAAATAACAGTCAAATTCAAACCAAAGGGAAGGGTTTTATCAAGCTTGAACATGGAAGATTCAAAGATGTGCTCTATGTTCCCTCCCTAGCTTCAAACCTGTTATATGTATACCAGATGACTTATACTGGCTCTCCAAAGCAAGTGATCTTTGTTCCTGACTCAGTGGATATCACAGATATCTCTACTGGGAACATAATAGCAAAGGGTGTTGCAAATCATGCCTCCAAAGCATATGAGTTCTCACACTTCATGCCTCCTTCAGAATCAGTGCACTCATGACCGTAAACATGGCACCGGAGGCACTTGAAGGGAATATGCTCATAGTCCAGCTCTTGGATGTGACTCCATTCGCCCAGGGAGAGATTAAGGGCTTCAGGGAGCCCTTTCTCGAGATTGACCTCAACACAGATGCGCGCACATGTGTACTGATCCCCTTTAGGTTCCGCGCTATCCAGGAAACGGCCGAGCTTGTTTCCTATATCAGCAAGGGAGCTTTTCCCCCAAAGATGAAGAGGGAGATGGGGGAGCCAGACCCATACCTGGGCAGCCGTGATCTCTGCTTCAGGATTTAAATCCAGAGACCAAGGAGCTAAGAACAGCCCCCTCGATCCCATAAAGTATGGTCCAGATCTGAAGATTAGATCCCGCTCTTCTTTGTTCTCAAAGATAAACACAAAATACCCTCTTCCTGCAGCACATAGAGAGATATGGGAGGGCGCCAGGGAGCTCCAACGTTCTGCTATCCATTGATCCACTACTTTGGGGTTGGGCCACAGACCAGTGAACTTGCCAATGAGGGATTTTTCTGAGAGCATAAGGGCCATGCGGCACGGATCAGAAGGGGAGAGCTCCACAGAAGGGATCTCATCCATCTTTTTAACAAACTTGGCAGGAGGGGAGGCCTTTGCCCTAGGGCCTGCAGATCTAACAAGAACTTTGAAATCCTCCACCAGATCCATGGCCCGACCACCGGAGGAATGCATGGCAAAAATCGCAGCAAAAAATAAAAACGCGGAAGAGAAATGCAAAAAACTTAGCAAAAAAATGCAGCTCCAAAGCGCAGCACTGCTGGACGCGATGGAGGCAGCATCAGCGGGCGCTCACAGAGAGAAGGGGCCGCAGGGACGCAAGGCGGCTAGGGTTTGGCCCTAGCCGCGGAGGAGCCGTCGCGCTTCATCTTCGATAGGAAACATTCCAGTTTTTTAGCATTTTAACCATATTAACATTACATTATAAGAATTATTAGAATTATTGCTAAATCTAAAATTATAAGATTTTGTTTAACATTCAATTTTGGAGCATTTTAACATTCAATTATTTCTTTTACAACATTATGAGCATTACATTTCATACTAGAATTTTTTTTTATAAAAATTATAGTGTTTTTATAATTTATGGTTTGTTTATTTTAATTAAATGAAAATTAACTTTATTTTAAACTAACATTATAATGTATTATTTTATCAAATAATTAAATTTAACTTTTAAATTTTTTTTTTCTTAAATGTAGCATTTTAAAAAAATTCAATCATTTCTTTTACAACATTATTAACCTCACACAAAAATTTCTTTGGGAACATTTTAAGTATGCATTCTACATTTTAAAACTTTATACAATATAATATAAAATTTCTTTTACAGCATTATAACATTCAATTATTTCTTTCTCAACATTCTGACATTACATTTTACACTTTTAAATTTTATCTTGCACATTTTAAAAATAAATTTAATATAATATAAAAGTATAAAAATATGTTATGTTTGTGATGTTATATTATGCTATGTAAATTTTATCAATGAATATGTTTATATAATTTTGTTTTTCTCAATCAATCAAATAAAAAATAAATTACATAACAATTTTTTTATTATATATTATTACATTTTAAAACATTTTTAGCCAGGCATTACAACATCATCAACATTACAATTCACTTTATAAAATTTCTTTTGCAACGTTTTAGCCATACATTCTACATTTCATAAATTCATGTTGGTATAAATTCTAGTTTGTTTAACTAATCAAATGAAAATTAACATTATAATGTATCATTTTATCAATTAAATAAAATTTAACTTTTAAAACATTTTTTTAATATATATATTACATTAATTTTGCAGCATTTTAACATTCAATTATTTCTTTATCAACATTATTAACATTACATTGCACACTATAATTTTATTTTTGCAACCTTTTAACCATACATTCTTCATTTCAAAACTTATATTTTAACATTTTAAAAATTCATTTGTTTATAAAACTTGTGGTTTGTTTAATTAATCAAATAAACATTAACTTTATTTTAAACTAACATTGAAATGTATCATTTTTTTACAACATTATTAACATTACATTTCACGTTAACAATGTTTGTTTTTTGCAAGAACCAAGCATTCCACATTTCAAAAATTTTATATTTAACATTTTAAAAGTTTGTGTTTGTATAGTTTATGGTTTGTTTATTTAATCAAATGAAAATTAACTTTATTTTAAATTAACATTATAATGTATTATTTTATCAATTAAATTGTTTTTAACTTTTATAACAATTTTTTCTTTAAATGTAGCATTTTAACATTCGATTATTTCTTTTACAACATTATTATCATTACATTTCACAAAAAAAATTTGCTTGCAACATTTTTAACTATGCATTCTACATTTTAAAAAATAATATAATATAATATATAATATATAATTTCTATTGCAACATTATAGCATTCAATTATTTCTTTTCCAACATTTTAACATTACATTTTACACTTTAAAATTCTTTCTCGACATTTTAACATTATATTTTACACTTTAAAATTTTACATTCCACATTTTAAAAATGCATATAATATAATATAAAAGTATAAAAATTGATGTTTAATAACTATAAAATTTATCTCTGTATATTATGTTATGTTTGTGATGTATAGTGTTGTTATGTCGTATTATGTTATGTGTACAATAATTGTGCACATTATTTAATCAAATGAAAATTAATGCAACATTTTAATAATCAATTATTTTTTTTACAACATTATTAACATTACATTTTACACAATTTTTTTTTTGTTTTAAAGCATTATTAACATTACATTTCACACTATAATTTTTTTTTCCAAGATTCTAACCAAGGATTCTACATTTTAAAAATTCATGTGTTTGTATAAATTTATAGTTTGTTGATTTAATTAAATGAAAATTAATGCAGCATTTTAACTTTCAATTATTTCTTTTACAACATTATAAATATTACATATCACACAATTTTATTTTTTTTACAAGATTCTAACCAGACATTCTAAATTTTAAATATTCATGTGTTTATGCAGCATTTTAACATTCAATTATTTATTTTACTACGTTATTAACTTTGCATTTCACACAAAAAATTCTTTTGCAACATTTTAACTATGCATTGCACATTTTAAAAATTTATATAAATATAATTTAAAATTTATTTTGCAACTTTATAACATTAAATTATTTCTTTCTCAACATTCTAACATTACATTTTACACTTTCAAATTTTACAGTTAAAAAATTTATATAATATAATATAAAAGTATAAAAATTGATGTTTAATAAATATAAACTTTATTTATGTTTACTATGTTATGTTTGTGATGTGTTGTGTTGTTATGTTGTGTTGTGTCATGTTATGTGTACAATAATTGTATACATATCATATGTATTTATGTAAATGATTGTATTTATGTGTGAAAATCTAAAATTATAAGAATTTGTTTAAAATATATATACATTAATTTTAACATTCAATTATTGTTTTTACAGCATTATTGACATTACATTTCACACCATGATGTTTTTTTTTCCAGATTATAACCAGGCATTCTACATTTCAAAAATTTTACACTTAGCATTTTAAAAATTCATGTGTTTGTAACATGACATTTTAAATTTATATGACATTTAGCATTTTAACATTACATTTCATACAAAAATCTCTTTGTTTTACAGCATTATTAACAGTACATCTCACATTATAATTTTTTTTTGCAAGATTCTAGGCAAAATTTCTATATTTTTAATATTCATGTGTTTTGAAAAATTTATGGTTTGTTTATTTAATCAAATAAAAATTAATGAAGCATTTTAACATTCAATTATTTCTTTTACATCATTATTAACATTACATTTCACAAAAAAAAAAATTATTTGGCAACATTTTAAGATTCAATCATTCAATTATTTATTTCCCATCATTTTAACCATATTAACATTACCTTATAAAAATGATTAGAATTATTGCTAAATCTAAAATTATAAAATTTTGTTTAAAATATATATTACATTAATTTTGCAGCATTTTAACATTCAATTATTTCTTTTACAACATTATGAACATTATATTTCACATTAATTTTTTTTTGATAAAAATTATAGTGTTTTTATAATTCACGTGTTTTTATAATTTATGGTTTGTTTATTATAATTAAATGAATACAAACTTTATTTTAAACTAACATTATAATGTATTATTTTATCAAATAATTAAATTTAACTTTTACAAATTTATTTTCTTAAATGTAGCATTTTAAAACTCAATAATTTCTTTTACAACATTATTAACTTTACATTTCACATAAAAATTTCTTTTGGAACATTATAAGTATGCATTCCACGTTTTAAAAATTTATACAATATAATATAAAATTTCTTTTACAGCATTATAACATTCAATTATTTCTTTCTCAACATTCTAACATAACATTTTACACTTTTAAATTTTATATTGCACATTTTAAAAATTCATTTAATATAATATAAAAGTATAAAAATATGCTATGTTTGTGATGTTATATCGTGCTATGTGTACAATAATTATACATATAATGTATTTATGTAAATTATTCTATTTGATATTAATTTAAAATCTAAAATTATAGGAATTTAGTTAAAATATATATTACATTAATTTTAAAGCATTTTAACATTCAATTATTTCTTTTACATTATTATTAATATTACATTTCACACTATAATTTTTTTTTGCATGATTATAACCAGGCATTCTACATTTTAAAAATTCATGTTTTTGTATAATATATGGTTTGTTTATTTAATCAAATGAAAATTAATGTAGTATTTTAACACTACATATTACACAATTTTTTTTTTGTTTTACAGCATTATTAACATTACATTTCACACACACACACACACACTATATATATATATTGGCAAAATTTTAACCAAGCATTCTACATTTTAAAAATTCATGTTTTTTATAATTTATGGTTTGTTTATTTAATCGAATGAAAATTAATTGAGTATTTTAACATTCAATTATTTCTTTTATAACATGATTAACATTATGTATTACAAAAAAAATTCTTTTGTTTTACAGCATTATGAACATTACATTTCACACGATTGTAGTACTTGGTGTGTGAAGGAGATGTTGGTAGGTGGGAGCATGAGTGCTAGGGTTTGAAGAAGTTTTCTGCTAAGAATGCAGCCGGTGTTGCTTGGCCGGTGAGGCCATCAGGACACAGAGGCTGGCTGGTTCACTTGGCAGTTTTGCCTCCCTGGGTGAACCCATGATGGAGATGGGCTTTTCGAGACCCGTTGGGGACAATGAGGTGGTTTTAGCCACAAAGAATAAGCAGGAGGGTTCGGTCATCGGCCAAAAGCCTTGGGTGGGGGGATGCCTGCCAAAAGCCCCCACCATTCCAATAATCTATGTTAGATTAGAGAAGGTGAGGGGCATGATAGAGCTCTAGGAGGAGAGGGCATTGATTGGAAAGTTTGTGGGGATTTGGCCCAAGAAAAAAGATATGGTTAAACGGATCAGTAGCGTTTGGAACCCTAAGGGCCACTATGACCTACAGCTCGGCTCCAAAGGTTTCTTCACTATTATCTTCTTCAATCAGGACAACTATGACTGTATCTTGCAGGGCGGCCCTTATTTCTTTTTTTCTGCTGGCCTTTATCTTCGCCCATGGAAGGAAAGATTCAACCCTGAAACAGAGGACATGACTGTGGCTCCAGTCTAGATCTACATTCTACATTTCATAAATTCATGTTTGTATAAATTGTAGGATGTTTAACTAATCAAATGAAAATTAACTTTATTTTAAACTAACATTACAATGTATCATTTTATCAATTAAATAAAATTTAACTTTAAATTTTAATATTATTATTATATATATTACATTAATTTTGCAACATTTTAACATTCAATTATTTCTTTATCAACATTAGTAACATTACCTTTCACGCTAATTTTATTTTTGCAACATTATAGCCATACATTCTACATTTCAAAATTTTTAAGTCTAACATTTTAAAAATTCATGTGTTTGTATAACTTGTGCTTTATTTAATTAAACAAATAAAAATTAGCTTTATTTTAAACTAACATTATAATGTATCATTTTATCAATCAAATAAAATTTAACTTATACAACATTTTTTTCTTATATATATTACATTTATTTTGCATCATTTTAACATTTAATTATTTTTTTACACCATTATTAACATTACATTTAACACTAACAATGTTTTTTTTGCAAGAACCAAGTATTCTACATTTCAAAAATTTATATTTGTTTGTATAATTTATGGTTTGCTTATTTAATCAAATGAAAATTAACTTTATTTTAAACTAACATTATAATGTATTATTTTATCTATTAAATAGTTTTTAATTTTTACAACAATTTTTTCTTAAATGCATTATTTTAACATTCAATTATTTCTTTTGCAACATTATTAACATGACATTTCACACAAAAATTTCTTTTGCAACATTTTAACTATGCATTCTACATTTAAAAAAATTATATCATATAATATAAAATTTCTATTGCAACATTATAACATTCAATTATTTCTTTCCCAACGTTTTAACATTACATTTTACACTTTAAAATTATTTCCCAACATTTTAACATTACATTTTACACTTTAAAATTTTACATTTCACATTTTAAAAATGTATATAATATAGTATAAAAGTATAAAAATTGATGTTTAATAAATATAAAATTTATCTGTGTATTATGTTATGTGTACAATAATTGCGTGTAACATTATTTAATCAAATGAAAATTAATGCAACATTTTAACATTCAATTATTTTTTTTACAACATTATTAACATTACATTTTACACAAAAATTTCCTTTGTTTACAGTATTATTAACATTACATTTCATACTAATTTCTTTTTCCAAGATTCTAACCAAGCAATCTACTTTTAAGAATTCATGTGGTTGTATAATTTATGGTTTGTTTATTTAATTAAATGAAAATTAATGCAACATTTTAACATTCAATTATTTATTTTACTACATTATTAACTTTGCATTTCACAAAAAATTTCTTTTACAACATTTTAACCATGCATTGCACATTTTAAAAATTTATATAAATATAATTTAAAATTTATTTTGCAACATTCTAACATTACATTCTACACTTTAAAATTTTACATTTTAAAAATTTATATAATATAATATAAAAATATACAAATTGATGTTTAATAAATATATACTACATTACATTAATTTAGTTAAAATATATATTTTACATTAATTTTACAGCATTTAAACATTCAATTATTTCTTTTACAGTATTATTAACATTACATTTCACACTATAATTTTTTTTATTTTTCGAGATTATAACGAGGCATCCTACATTTTAAAAATTCATGTTTTTTATAATTTATTGTTTGTTTATTTAATCAAATGAAAATTAACTTTATTTTAAACTAACATTATAATGTATTATTTTATCAATTAATTAAATTTAACTTTTAAAAAAAAAATTCTTGAATGCATCATTTTAAAATTCAATCATTTCTTTTACAACATTATTAACCTTGCATTTTACACAAAAATTTCTTTTGCAACATTTTAATTAAGCATCCCACATTTTAAAAATTTATACATCATAATATAAAATTTCTTTTACAACATTATAACATTCAATTATTTCTTTCTTAACATTCTAACATTACATTCTACACTTATAAATTTTGCATTGCACATTTTAAAAATTCATTTAATATAATATAAAAGTATAAAAATATGTTATGTTTGTGATGTGTTGTGTTGGTATATCGTGCTATGTGTACAATAATTGTACACATAGCATATGTATTTATGTAAATTATTGTATTTGATATTAATTTAAAATCTAAAATTATAAGAATTTAGTTAAAATATATATTACATTAATTTTACAGCATTTAAACATTCAATTATTTCTTTTACAGTATTATTAACATTACATTTCACACTATAATTTTTTTTTATTTTTGCAAGATTATAACCACGCATTCTACATTTTAAAAATTCATGTTTTTGTATAATTTATGGTTTGTTTATTTAATCAAATGAAAATTAATGCAATATTTTAACATTCAATTATTTTTTTATAACATTATTAACATTACAAATTACACAAAATTTTCTTTTGTTTTACAGCATTATTAAAATTACATTTCACACTTTTTTTTTGACAAGATTTTAACCAAGCATTCTACATTTTAAAGGTGGCTGAGCAAACCAAGGCCCAGAGGTATACTTCTTTCACGAGGATTTGTGTCTACCTGGATCTCTCCAAAGAGCTGCCAGAAACCATAAACCTAAATTGGGAAGATGAAGAATGGATCCAACCCATCGACTATGAGCAGATTCCCTTCAGGTGTAGACAGTGTCATGAATATGGCCACTTGGGAAGAAACTGTCCCAGGATGGCTGCAAAGCCTAACCCAGATGATCATTGACCGGAGGGAGCTGGGAATAATTCTGATGGCTTCACCCAGGTTAAGAACCGTAAAAGAAGCAGGGGCAGCGGGGCATCAAAAGCCAAAAAAGACATGGAGGCATGGGATAACCGATCCAAGAATGCTTTAGCGGTCCTTGGGGACATGGCAGAGGATGATAAACCTAAGGAAAAAAAGGAAGAGGCGCAGCCCACCAAGGACATCAGTGCCTCGGAAGGGATGGAAACCCAACAGATGGAAATAGTGGAAGAAGCAGAGGACGAAGAAATGGAACTAGGTGAACTAGATCTGGATGCGATAGAAGTTGAATGTGGAAAAAGGGGGAAAGGTTACGTATCTAGAAGGCAAATCAAGCTCCTCCAAGAAGCAATCATTAAGGCTGATGCTCACTCGATCCTGGGGATAGACCCAGACCCCCAAACAGGAAATAAATGGAAGTCTCTAGAGGAGGAACAACGCAGAGGAAGGAAATCAAACAAGCAACGCATTGCAGAAATAGTTGTCAATCTCATAGAATCAGGCCAATACCCAACGATCAAGGCGGCCTTCTCTGAAATATCCAAAGTTTTCAAATGAAGCTAATCTCTTGGAATATAAGGGAGTGTGGCAACCCCAAGAAGTGGAGGACTCTCAACAGGAAAATTAAGCAAAAAAAACCTGATATCCTCTTTCTTCAGGATACTAAATGTAGTTTCAAAGGCTTGGAAAAAATCAGAAGTAAAATCTGGAAGGGCAGTCAGGTGATGGCCCTGGATGCTACTGGGCAATCAGGGGGCATCACAATTTTCTGGCTCCCCCAGGTGGTATATCTCACAAACTGGAGCACTAATAAGCTTTCCCTCATGGCAGACTTCCATCACCTTGTGTCTGGGGTGAAGGGTAATTTGGTAAACATTTATAGCCTCAGCAGCTTCCCTAAAAAGCATGCCTTCATTGATTTCTTAGACTGGTCCAACCGCCAAGCGGAGGGGGCCCGATGGGTGATGGGTGGGGATTTCAACCTCATTGCCAACCTTGGGGGAAAAAGGGGAGGCAAACGGACTTGGACAAATTCCAAGAGGCTTTCAAAGTTTTCTAAGCTCAAAGCTCGTTCGTGGATATGGAAACTGGAAATGGCTGGTATACGTGGAACAACAAACGCGGGGGTGAACATTTGGTCACCTCTTGCTTAGACAGGTTTTTGGTCTCGAAGACTATAGCCCATGGTATAGGAGAAATCATGGCAGAGGTGCTCCTAGTAGCAAGCTCTGACCACTGGCCCATCAGCCTTCGCTGAGATTGGACTTGTTTCACTCTGAGGAAACCATTTCGATTTGAACAATTTTGGATGAAGCATAAGGACTTCAAAGATCTTGTCCAGCAGCGGTGGCAAGAGCTGGTCCCCCCTTCAGGCACTGCCATGTTCTGTTTTCAATAGAAACTCAAACAGCTCAAGTCCAAAATCCATACCTAGAACAAAGAAGAGTTTAGCAACATTTTTGAAGACAAGAAAAGATTGATTTCTAAACTTGATCAACTCAGTCAGAAAGGAATGACGGATGGATGGGATGAGGACATGCAGAAAAAAGAAAAATACTTATAGGGACAGCTAGAGGCAAGGGAAAGACAGGAAGGAATCTACTGGAAACAAAAATCCAAGGTCAAATGGATGCAGGATGGGGAAAAAAACACCAAGTTATTCCATAATTTGGTTATTTAGAATAGGAACAATTCGAGAATTTAGAAACTCAAAAAAATGGATGGAAAGTAGGATTGAAACACGTGGAGAGATTGAAGAGGAACTCAACTACTATTTTGCGGAGATCCTCAACGAAGATATCCATGATAGGGAGAGAGATATTGCTCAAATCACCCACTTAATCCCACCCTTTGTCACCAGGGAAGAAAATGAGATGCTCGTCAAATCGGTAACTCTACAAGAAGTTGAAGAGGCTGTCAACTAGATGGCTCTAGGAAAAGCCCCTGGTCCGGATGGGTTTACCTCTAAATTATTCCATTATTTTTGGGATATGGTTAAGCACGAGGTAGTGGAAATAGTGGAAGAATCGAGACTAAAAAGGGGGTGTTAAAAGCCTTCAATGCGATGTTCCTTTCTCTCATCCCTAAGGAAATGGGTGCTAATCGCCCATATAAGTTCAGGCCTATAGCCCTCTGCAATGTGGTCTACAAGATCATATCCAAAGTTGTTGAAGGGCACCAAATCCTGGATGGGGTCATCCTCGTTCATGAAGTCCTCCATTCTCTGCAAAGCTCGAGACAACTAGGTATGCTGATCAAACTTGATATATCTAAGGCCTACGACAAATTAAGTTGGCAATTCATATGCAGAATGTTGGAAGCCTATGGTTTCTACCATGACTGGGTTGAGTGGGTAATGGGTCTCATTTCCACTCCTTTCTTTAGTATTCTCTTGAATGAAGCCCCAAATCGTCCCTTTCAATCTTCCAGGGGTATCAGGCAGGGGGATCCCCTCTCTCCCTTCATCTTTATATTATTGGCAGAAGGCCTGAGCCGTCTCCTTCAGACTAAGGAAGAAAATGGAGAGCTGAGAGGCATCCGTCTTATGGATAACATGGATTTTCAGACTCATCAACAATTCCTCGATGATACCATGCTTATGGGGCACCCTTCAGTCTAAGAAGCGAGAAGCTTCAAAAACTGCTTGAATCTCTTTACCAAGGCCTCAGGCCTTGCAGTAAACCAGGCCAAATCCCAAGTCTTCTTCCTTAATACCACTCCAGCCACTCAAAGGAACATCCTCTGTATCTTGGGTTTTTTGAAGGGCTCTTTCCCTTCAAAATACTTAGGTGTTCCCCTTGGCCGGCGTAAACTCAAACGTTCCTCTTGGCTTGAACTCCTTGATCGAATGAAGCAGAAACTCACAAAATGGACCCTAAGACCTCAAAAATTTCCCAGTAGGTTGGTCTTATTAAAATCTGTCTTACAAGCGATGCCCATATACCTATTCTCTGTCCTCTCTGCTTCGAAGTCCATTCTCCACGAGATTCATAACATTCAGCGTAATTTTTTGTGGGGAGGCAGAGAGGATAAACCTAAATTTTCCCTAGTTAGCTGGGACAGCATCTACCAGCCTAAGTTGAGGGGGGGGGGGGGGGGGGGGGGGTTGGGATTGAGAGATCCAGAAATCATGGCTGAAGTCCAAGGAGCGAAAGGCTGGTGGAGATGGGTCTCCCACACCTTTGAACCATGGGCTCGATTATGGCTCTCTAAATATGGTTGCGACAAGCCCCCATCTCAGTTAATCCGATACAATGAAGAGCAGCAGGGATCCCCCATATGGATGAAGGCCAAAGGCGGTCGACACTTGGTTCAATAGCATAGCTTTTGGGAAATTCAAGATGGGAGGAATGCTAGGTTCTGGAAAGACTCGTGGAACCAACTTCCCCGTTTAGGCGACAACCCACAATGGACTCCAATTCAGGAATTAGCTACGGCGAAGGGTAGAACTCTTGTTCACCACTTCTGGAAAGAGCAAATCATTAACGGGAGGCGATGCTGGAACTTCATTAACAAGCCAGACTAGATTGAGGTGGAGGACTGGGAGACTTTCCAAGAGGAAATGCGCATGCATTGCATCAGACCCACGGAGGGGATGTGCTGAGATGGGGATATACAGATAGAGGAATGTTTAACATTAAGGAGGCTTACAACATTCGAATTGGGAACCGCGTCGAGGAAGTGGAAACATGGAAGAAGATATGGACCCTAAATTTATGGCCCAAGGTCACCCTATTTGCTTGGCTGGTGGTTAAAGGTCGTATCCTCACCTGTGAATCACAAGCACATATATTAGTAAAAAGTTTATCACGTGTATCACACTTAACATTCATAAATAAATTAAAAAATAACATTATAAATCCAAGCACATATATTAGTAAAAAGTTTTAATAAAATACCAAATTTAAAACTTTAAAATATTTAATATATTTAAGAATAATGAAGGGAACTTTTTAGTAAAATATGTTATCATTGAATTAATCTATGTAACTGTTATAAAATGAGTTGTATGCTTAAAAGTGGTGTACTTTTTACTTCACTACTGGTACTTCATGAACTTTGTGCAAAAGGCCACATGAATATTATCAAATAGATTACCTTCACAAAAACATAAAATAACAATCTATTAAAAACTACAAAAACAAATTATGCTTATAATGAGTGTAATTAATGGCCATGAATGTGCACTAACAATGATTTGGAAACTTTATCCCATATGTGGTTTACCTCCATCATACATGGTTTACCTCCATTACACCCGTCACTTCTCGGAAGATTATTGGAGCAAGAGATTTTGGCTTTAAGGTGCTCTTACATGATAGGGAAGATTTCTCCTATATGTGATTTACCTCCAATACTCTCATTTCTCCCATATGTGGCTTACCTTCATTTCACGCGTCACTTTTACCTCCAATTTCTCTCATTTCTCCCCTATGTGGTTTACCTTCATTGCACGCGTCACTTTTTTGGATGGAGCAAGAGATTTTGGCTTTAATGTACTTTTACATAAATATATTTGTCTACGAATTTTAGGGAACCTTATCATTAAAAGCGTGTTTTATTCAATGATGCATCTTCAACAAACTCGGCCCCTCTTAAATTCTAGAAAAGTGATCAACAACTATTCTCACGAAATTAATTCTCTTAATATTTATGCGTACCCTTAGATCCTTAGTTTCATTATGACAAGTTTGATATAAATTAATTCTCTTAATATTTATGCGTACCCTTAGATTTTTAGTTTCATTATGACAAGTTTGATAATGATTTTCCGTGTGGGGTATAAGGTATTGATAATAAGATATAAGGTAAATATATCCCTTCTGGTTTCAATATTGATTTATACTAGACTCCGTGAAAATGTATTTTGAACAACCATTAACAAAAACAACAACCCAACCTTACTCGGAACATTTTAATAGAAGACATATCGGATCCGGCTTATGCTTTCATGAGTTAACACTCCAAACTTTTTAATAGAAGATATATCGCATCCGGCTTATGCTCTCATCAGCGAATTCTCCAAACTTCAAATAATTATAGGATGATTATTTTTATAACTTTTTAAAACGAATTGAGAATTTATAATCTGTTTGTTTTCTATTACAAGACAAGGAATAGAATCGCGCCGCTTGTAAGGGGTGGCCCTTTTGGTGCCCAAGCGAGCTCAATAGCGGCAGAGGAGGTGGAGGGCTTGTTGGACTACGGAAGGTACTGTAGGATTTGTACAGATAATACGGTATATCTCTGCCTCTCAAGGTACTGTAGGATTTGTACAGATAATACGGTATATTTCCGCCTCTCCTCCGCCGCCGTTGAGCTGGCTTGGACACCAAAAGGGCTGCCTGTCACGGCCCCGTCAGTTGCGATGGTGCGGTTCCTCGCCACTTGGGTGAAAAGCACGTTTGACTAAACGAAGGTGGGCACTTGACCAAGAAAATGGCTAAGTGTGGGACTTCGCAGCTGTCAAGTGCACATTCGGCAACTAGGTGTGTTGTTGGGTGGGGGCGTCGGTCAAAAGGCGCCCACATTTGCAAAGTGCACTAAACGGAGCTAAGTGTGCTAAGTGGACCCGGGGTGACATGAGGACACGGCAAAGGATTGTTTCCAAAGGCAAGCAAGAAGTGCTGGGGTAGCGCTCCCTTAGGGGAGGCGCTCTGCGGCCCAAAAAGAGAGCGTCCGTCGGAGCGCGCGTTGGGAGCAGGAGCGCTCGCCAAAGCGTCCGTTCGGAGCGCCCGCAGAGCGCTCAACAGGAGCGCGCGTCTTTAGTGCTCAACCGGAGTGCCCACAGAGCGCTCAACAGGAGCGCCCGTTCGGAGCGTCCATCTGAAGTGCCCGCTGGAGCGTCCGTCTGGAGCGTCCGTTCGGAGCGCTCATCTAGAGCGCTCAACAGGAGCGCCCGTCTGGAGCGCCCATCTGGAGCGCTCAGGAGCGTCCGTCAGGAGCACCCAGACAGGAGCGCCCTTCTGGAGCGCTAAGCAGAGCGTCCAGGAGCGTCCGGGAAGCGCTCAACTTTGGCGTCCGTTTAGCGCCCGGCAAAGGAGCGTCCGACAAGTTTTCAGCGCTAAGCAGGAGCGCCCAGTTTGGCGCCCGGCAAACGAAGAGCGCCCGTTTAGCGTCCGGCAAAGAGAGTGTCTGGTGTTTTAGCGCTAAATAGGAGCGTTCGGCGAAAAGTGCGTTCGGTGGTTCGGCGCTTGGCAAGGAGGAGCGCTCAGTCTTAGCGCTCAACTTCAGCGTCCCGTTCGTCGCTAAAGCTGGTTTTCAGGAGGCACGTTTTCATAGTGCTTTCTCAGTTGGCGGTTTACGGCAAACGGACTTGGAAGCTGGAGAAGACAGCTGAGCAAGGTGTTTGTGCAGACGTCAAGGATTCTGAGGGCGGTTGGGTGAACTGTTCTCAATAGCACAAGAAGTGCGTTTTCGGCAAGAGCTAACAGAAGGCGCTTGGGGTGCGTTTTCAGAAGTATTGACGGAAGGCCCAGTTGAGATGAAAGAGTGCCCAGGAAGGGTGCGTTTCAGTCAGGGACCAACAGAGCACTCAGCTAGGTGCGTTTCGGGAAGTGCTGATGGAGAGCTCAGTGAGCTGCATTTTTGCAGGTGTTGACGAGATGTGCAGCAAGGTGTGTTACAGCATGTTTTGACGGGCAATGAGACTTGTGTCCGGGGGTGTGTTCGGGGAACCACTCCAAATCAGTGTGCTAAGGTGGCACGTTACAGTTGTGCATCCAAGGAGGGGTGTTCAGCACAGACTTATGACAGAGTCTTCTGTGTGGTTGGAAATCAACCTAAGTCAGATAGGTGCTAGCCGCATCGAGGATACTTGAGAAGATCCGCAAAGTGGTGGCAGCCTTAGCGGGGTCATTCTGGGAGTGACAGTGGCAGCAGAGACCTTGATGACAGGTGTGTTCCGCATCTCAGCAGCCGTAGTGCAACGATGAGGTTGACTTCGGCAGGTCAAGTGGTAGCTTGGCATGGTGGCTCGGCAGAGGAGTTCTACAGTTGGGTTGGACGACGAAGCGAGCTACAGCAGGTTGCATTAGACGGATAGTATGCAGCTTGTGGATGAGGCTTATGCAGACATGACGATGTGCAGCTCGATGTTGGATTTGGTTGTATCATGTGAGCGTTGCCGGTTTTGGCTAGCTCCCGGATGAGTTGCCGGTTTGTGGCATCCTCCGTTATGTAATAAGTCTTATCTTTATTATTGTTATACTTGGGTATTAGGCTACGTCGAGTTCAGGACGGGCTGCCCACACACACATTTGTCTCTTTGTTGTACTTGGCTTTATTTGTACTGTAGGATGTGCATTGTTATGAAAGTAGCTAAGTCAGGAGATGAATGTTTATGAGTAGTATGTTCCGCAGTTTTTTGGTTTAGGCGTAGTCTGCAGGCTAGGCACTTGGGCAGGCAATCCCTCAAGCAGCCTTCCTGGCAGTGCCGCACACCACAATGGACCCAAGAAAAAGGTGTCGCGTTTGTGGCCGTGACAGGTGGTATCAGAGTAGCGATCATGGAGATGGGCTCTTCACCACTACTTGGAAAGCAGGTGGCATCAGAGTAGTGATCATGGAGATGGGCTCTTCACCACTACTTGGAAAGTAGGTGGTATCAGAGATGTGACAGTTGGTGACAGTTGGAGTTGTGCTCTGTGTTTCACCACTGACAGGTTGTATCAAGAGCAACGATCATGGAGATGGGCTCTTCACCATTGATTGATGATATCGAGGTAGATTCTAGAGTAGAGTTTGGCTCTTCACCACTGCGTGAGAAGCAAGTGGTTTGATGGTTGATCAGTGCAGAAGACTTGGATGGAGTCCTTGGTTTTCAGCCGCAGTAAGTTTGTCACTTGGGAAAGGTGGCTTTGCAGATTTGCAGTTGGACGAAGAGATGGTGGTTTCGGAGTCTTTTTACAGTTGACTTGGCTCTTCATCGTTTCTTGAGGACAGGTGGTCTTGAGATGGTTTTGCGGTGGAGGTGTTCTCATTGCGGCAAGGTGATGGCACAGGGTGCTATACATGCTGCATTTTTGCTGGCACATGGATGGGTGTGCTATGCGTGCGACAAATTGGTTGCGGTAGATGAGTTGTCTTGACGGTGCACTCAGTATTGTGCCCAGGCAGTGTGCTCAGAGGTGTTCCAGACAATGTACTCAGCAGGCACAAGGTGGTGCGCTCAGAAGTGCGGTCAACAGAGGACAGCCCAAGCAGTGCGCTCAGTGGTGCGTACAGCAGTGTGCTTAGCAGGATGCTTAGCAATTGCGCCAAGTTGGTGCATTCATATATATGTTTCAGCAGGGTGTGCGAGGCGGTGCACTCAGCAGGATAAGTGTTTCTTGGCCAAGTTAGCAGGTTCTAGATATGGAGGCTATGGGAGCTTGGTGCAGGAAGCCTTATATATGTTTTGAGGTAAAGTGTTCAGCTTTGCCCTACGTTCAGCGAAGGTTGCAGAGAAGGATGAAGAGTGGAGGTGTTGCGGACCGAGCTTGCAGTTCATCTCATGAGAGACAGATTGGTAGGGAGTCATGACCCGGCCAGCTCTTTTGTGGGGGTTAACATGGAGAGACGCTTGTCGAGGTGGCAGCGCTGAAACGATTCGCTTGATGTGACAGCTTGGACAGAGTTGCAGCAGGTTGTGGTGGCTGCGACAGCATCATGAACTATGTTCGTTCTTGATGGCATTGTCGAGGACGGCAATAGTTTAAGTGGGGGAGGATGTCACGGCCCCGTCAGTTGCAGTGGTGCGGTTCCTCGCCACTTGGGTGAAAAGAACGTTTGACTAAATGGAGGTGGGCACTTGACCAAGAAAACGGCTAAGTGTGGGACTTCGCAGCTGTCAAGTGCACATTCGGCAACTAGGTGTGTTGTTGGGTGGGGGCGTCGGTCAAAAGGCACCCACATTTGCAAAGTGCACTAAACGGAGCTAAGTGCGCTAAGTGGACCCAGGGTGACATGAGGACACGACAAAGTCTATTTAAATGGCAAAGGATTGTTTCCAAAGGCAAGCAAGAAGTGCTGGGGTAGCGCTCCCTTAGGGGAGGCGCTCTGCGGCCAAAAAAGAGAGCGTTCGTCGGAGCACGCATTGGGAGCAGGAGCGCTCGCCAAAGCGTCCGTTCAAAGCGCCCGCAGAGCACTCAATAGGAGCGCGCGTCTTTAGCGCTCAACCGAAGCGCCCGCAGAGCGCTCAACAGGAGCGCCTGTTCGGAGCGTCCGTCTGAAGCGCCCGTAGGAGCGCCCATTCGGAGCGTTCGTCTGGAGCGTCTATTCGGAGCGCTCAACAGGAGCGCCCGTCTGGAGCGCCCATCTGGAGCGCTCAGGAGCGCTCAAGTAGGAGCGTCCGTCAAGAGCGCCCAGACAGGAGCGCCCTTCTGGAGCGCTAAGGAGAGCATCTAGGAGCGTCTGGGAACCGCTCAACTTCGGCGTCCGTTTAGCGCCCAGCAAAGGAGCGTCCGGCAAGTTTTCAGCGCTAAGCAGGAGCGCCCATTTCGGCGCCCGACAAACGAAGAGCACCCGTTCACGGCCCCGTCAGTTGCAGTGGTGCGGTTCCTCGCCACTTGGGTGAAAAGCACGTTTGACTAAATGGAGGTGGGCACTTGACCAAGAAAACGACTAAGTGTGGGACTTCGCGACTGTCAAGTGCACATTTGGCAACTAGGTGTGTTGTTAGGTGGGGGCGTCGGTCAAAAGGCACCCACATTTGCAAAGTGCACTAAACGGAGCTAAGTGCACTAAGTGGACCCGGGGTGACATGAGGACACGGCAAAGTCTATTTAAACGGCAAAGGATTGTTTCCAAAGGCAAGTAAGAAGTGCTGGGGTAGCGCTCCCTTAGGGGAGGCGCTCTGCGGCCAAAAAAGAGAGCGTTCGTCGGAGCATGCGTTGGGAGCAGGAGCGCTCGCCAAAGCGTCCATTCGAAGCGCCCGCAGAGCACTCAACAGGAACGCGCGTCTTTAGCGCTCAACCGGAGCGCCCGCAGAGCGCTCAACAGGAGTGCCCATTCGGAGCGTCTGTCTGAAGCGCCCGCAGGAGCGCCCGTTCGGAGCGTTCGTCAGGAGCGTCCATTCGGAGCGCTCAGGAGCGCTCAACAAGAGCGCCCGTCTGGAGCGCCCATCAGGAGCGCTCAAGCAGGAGCGTCCGTCAGGAGCGCCCTTCTGGAGCGCTAAGGAGAGCGTCCAGGAGCGTCCGGGAAGCGCTCAACTTCGGCATCCGTTTAGCGCCCAGCAAAGGAGCGTCCGACAAGTTTTCAGCGCTAAGCAGGAGCGCCCATTTCGGCGCCCGACAAACGAAGAGCGCCCGTTTAGCGTCTGGCAAAGAGAGCATCCGGTGGTTTAGCGCTAAACAGGAGCATTCAGCGGAAAGTGCGTTCGGTGGTTTGGCGCTTGGCAAGGAGGAGCGCTCAATGTTAGCGCTCAACTTCAGCGCCCCGTTCGTCGCTAAAGGTGGTTTTCAGGAGGCACATTTTCAGATTGCTTTCTCAGTTGGCAGTTTACGGCAAACGGACTTGGAAGCTGGAGAAGATAGCTGAGCAAGGTGTTTATGCAGACGTCAAGGATTCTGAGGGCGGTTGGGTGAACTGTTCTAAGTAGCACAAGAAGTGCGTTTTCGGCAAGAGCTGACAGAAGGCGCTTGGGCTGCGTTTTCAGAAGTATTGACGAAAGGCCCAGTTGAGATGACTGAGTGCCCAGGAAGGGTGCGTTTCGGTCAGGGACCAACAGAGCACTCAGCTAGGTGCGTTTCGGGAAGTGCTGATGGAGAGCTCAGCGAGCTGCATTTTTGCAGGTGTTGACGAGATGTGCAGCAAGGTGTGTTGCAGCATGTTTTGACGGGTGATCAGACTTGCGTCCAGGGGTGTGTTCGGGGAACCACTCCAAATCAGTGTGCCAAGGTGGCACATTGCAGTTGTGCATCCAAGGAGGGGTGTTCAGCACAGACTTATGACAGAGTCTTCTGGGTGGTTGGAAATCAGCCTAAGTCAAATAGGTGCTAGCCGCATCGAGGATACTTGAGAATATCTGCAAAGTGGTGGCAGCCTTAGCGGGGTCATTCTGGGAGTGGCAGTGGAAACAGAGACCTTGATGACAGGTGTGTTCCACATCTCAGCAGCCGTAGTGCAGCGATGAGGTTGACTTCGGCAGGTCAAGTGGTAGCTTGGCATGGTGGCTCGGCAGAGGAGTTCTACAGTTGGGTTGGACGACGAAGCGAGCTACAGCAGGTTGCATTAGACGGACGGTATGCAACTTGTGGATGAGGCTTGTGCAGACATGATGGTGTGCAGCTCGATGTTGGATTCAATTGTATCATGTGAGCGTTGCCGGTTTTGGCTAGCTCCCGGATGAGTTGCCGGTTTGTGGCATCCTCCGTTATGTAATAAGTCTTATCTTTATTATTGTTATACTTGGGTATTAGGCTACGTCGAGTTCAGGATGGGCCGCCCACACACACATTTGTCTCTTTGTTGTACTTGGATTTATTTGTACTGTAGGATGTGCATTGTTATGAAAGTATCTAAGTCAGGAGATGAATGCTTATGAGTAGTATGTTCCGCAGGTTTTTGGTTTAGGCGTAGTCTGCAGGCTAGGCGCTTGGGTGGGCAATCCCTCAAGCGGCCTTCCTGGCAGTGCCGCACACCACAACGGACCCAAGAAAAAGGTGTCGCGTTTGTGGCCGTGACACTGCCCCTTACAAGCGGCGCTTGTAAGGGGCAGCCCTTTTGGTGTCCAAGCCGGCTCAACGGCGGTGGAGTCGCTTGTAAGGGGCAACCCTTTTGGTGTCCAAGCCAGCTCAACGGCAGCGGAGGAAGGGAGGGCTTGTTGGACTGCCAAAGGGACAGAAATCGTGCCGCTTGTAAGGGGCGGCCCTTTGGGTGTCCAAGCCAGCTCAACGACGGCGGAGGAGGGGAGGGCTTGTTGGACTGCCGAAGGGACAGACATGAGGCATCTTCAACGAAAAACTTACATGTGTGTCAGATCACTTTCCAACCTGCTCAGCTCACTGGCTAACAAAGATTGATTTCCCTGGCATCATTGGCCATCATACGATGCCATGATACAATTTGCCTTGGAGCCACGATCGCCATTCGTTTCATCCAATTAAATAATATACCATATTGATTTATTAATACACCATATTGATTTTATTGAAATCTACAAAAGGCATAAAAGAACTTTATTAAAGAACCAATCTTAAAAGATAAAAGAACTTTATTATATTTATTGGTTTCACATTTAAGGTAAAAATTATTTATAAAATTAATTTATGAATATTTATAAGTAAATTTGAACTTTAATATATTTATTGGTTTGACATTTAAGGTAAAAATCATTTATAAAGTTAATTCATGAATATTTATAATTAAACTTTTCTTTATTGTCATGTTCTTCAATTGGTATCTATCCCATGATGAAAATATGAGTTTATGTTTGGAGTTATTTTGATTTTAAGAAAAATACAAAAGTCGTTAATATAAAAGGGTTTTTGAAATAATTATTATCAATTCTTAATATAAGATTTATATGAGAATTAATAACTTTTGGTGATTTAGTTTAAAGATAAATGTAAAAATATTAGAAATAACCACTTTAATGCTTATAAAAGGATCATTTAAATGATCTTTTAGACATATATTTCAAAACTTATTGATGAAGATCATTATTATATGAAGACTAAATGAAAGAATCAAAAGCAAAAGACCAAGCATGTGAGGGAAATAAAAACATCAAATTATTTTCTAAAACTAAGCAAGCAAAATCAAAATGGGGGGATCCTAAAATTTTATGAATATTTTAAGGGGGTTGTTGGGGTGTCAGGATTGAAAAATATTCCAACACTGTTGTTTATATTCAGAATAGAAGCCCTCATGCTATCATGGGAGAAAAGACTCCAAAAGAAGTTTTCACTTGTCAAAAACAAGATGTTGGACACTTGAATATTTTTGGTTGTCTTGTCTACATTCGTGTACCAAAAGAAAATAGGACAAAGATGGATCCATCTGGACATAAAGAAGAATATGGGCCATCTACATCTTCATCGAGTCTTTCATCTGCAGAAAATGTAGATTCTAATGGGGTGTCAGAATGCATGGATGATTTTGAATAATTTCACATGAAACATTTTACATGTTTTTTATTAGTATGATGTTTGTAATTGAAACTTTAAAAGAATTTTTGAATATTTATATGAATCATTTGTTGTTGTATGATATAATATATGATTAATTATGAATCACGCCACAATTTCTTTGATTTGCTATGGTTAAAGTGGTGAAATTATTTATGAAATATTTTTTTGTTTTTAATATGCAAACTTAAAAAAAGTTGTAATTTATCTCTTGAATAAAAATATTTTTTTTCCAATTTAAAGGTTAATTTTAAAGTTTTGTAAACAATAGTATGGGATGTTTAGGCCATGGCTCTATTTTTTACCTCCAAAAAAAAAACGTGTATACTGGTATCAACACTTTTCTATTTGGGGGGTGTTTGTGGTGTTTTTTATGTAAAAATCATCGTTTTTATGGCTAGAGTTCTCGTTCTTAGTATAAAGTTCTCATTTCATAGTATAAGTGGTTCCTTCTCTCTTCCATCAGATGCATGCAATGGCATGATGAAGAAAATCTTATTCCCGCTGAAGAAATACATATTGGAGAATTTTGGGGTCTGGACAAATCTCAGTTGGATGGGCTCTGCAAGTGCGACAGGCTCCTTCAACCTTCCAGCCTTAATTCGTGGTCTTCTCCCCCTCCTCAGGTATTCAAGCTCAACTTCAACAAGGCCTCCAGGGGGAACCCAAGTGATGCTGTCTATGGAGGATTATGTAGAGATTCGCAAGGAAGGGTTATTTTTGTCTTTTTGGGAACCATGGGTCGAGACACCAACAACTCCACAGAGCTCGAAGGGATAATTCAAGGTCAGAATGGCCTAGTGCGCATCAACAGTTTCCTTGCAATAATTGAGGGTGATTCCAGTATCATGGTTCAGATAGCAAGGCAGTTAGCTTATGTCCAAGTCAGCGGCCAAGTGTCCACTAGCTGGAGGTTAGCTAGTCGCTTGGATGATCTTCGTGGCATGATCTACGCCCACCCCGCGGTTTCGTTCTGTCACGTAAGACGAGACGCCAATAAGGCAGTGGACCTCCTTGCGAATGCGGGGGTAGAGGGTGAGTTGTCACACCAATGGGGCCCTCTCAAGAACTTCGAAGCGAGTGACTAGGCTCATCATTGCAGACAGATGGCATGCTCGAATGCTGCGGTGGTTGTAGGTGACAGACGACGCGGGCACGCCATGACAAAACATCATCAAGATGCTTGATCGATTTAATGAGGTAAGCGAGCGGACCCAGCAGTGGTTGTCCTTGGCCATTATATTTATCATTGGAACTGCAGGCGAAAAGACGGACAAGATGGAGAGTGATGGCCGAAACGACTGGGCATTCATTCTCGACAAAGGCTCAACCATGGTTAAGGGTACGAGGGAGATGGTCCGCACCAAAGCAATGATGTTGTCTAAGTACATTCCAGATCGGGTAATGATGCTGCCTTTTCCTTTTTATGGCTTGACCCTCTGTTCGAGCCATTCTCATCGTTTAGTCTTGCTCCTAGCTTTTCGGCTCCTCTGGTTTCCTCGGTGGCCCTCCGCTCTTGTCTGTGTGTGGCTCTTTGCCTACTCTCTTCCCTGTGCCTTAGCTCTGAAACCTCCCCTGCTGGAAATGGCCCCGAATCATCTGATGGTTAAGGGAAAAGCCCTCATTAAATCGTCGACCGAGCAGGGTGTTGCGAAGCTCCCTCGTAGGGCTACAAGAGCGCAAATTCAAGCCCAAGAAGAAGTTGATTTTTTCAAGGACCATATTCCTCTGAACATTCACCGGGAAGTGGAAGGAAAGGTCGAGGATCTCTGGTATACTGTGAAAAACATGCCTAAGGAAGATCTCCACCAAGAGGTGGCGGACTGGGTTCTGGATCCAGGCTCCACTGCAGGTCGTGCAGCGGCTTACGACCGCCTCTTCATGCAATATTGGGTGAACATGAAGCTAGTAGTACACTCATACATGGAGTGGGAAGCAAAAATGGCGAGGGACGAGAAACCTGTTAGAGAGTGGAAGCACCATGTAATGTCCCTCCTATATGCCCTAAGCGTTTTTGCGATTTTAAATATTATTGTATGAGGGCTTCTGGGTGAGGAGCTCAAGTGCCAAGGCCCCACCAGAAGAAACTTGAAAATTAGGCAAAAATTTAATAACATAAAGGGGCCAACGATCACATGTGCAACAAGAACTAGGGCTAAGGGATCGGAAAAAGGGTTCGACAAATAACATTATGATATAAATCATATAATAAGCATGAAAGAAAATGACAAACTAAGTCTTCATAAAAGACAAAGTATTTTTAATTGAAATATATAATAAAAACATATGATTAAAGGAAGAAGGAGTATTATGATATAAATTATATCATGAGGACAAAGAAGAGTATAGCATTAAATCCTCCATAAGTTTTGGGCTTTAACCCTGGCATAATTAGAGGGGAGGTTCAGCTTGAATGAGGGAAATAAAATCTTCCCTGAACCTTGACAGTCGTGACCGTTTAGTGGATGAAACTATCGCTTAAATCTGTGCCTTGATCTTGGCATGAAATAAGGAGAGGCTCAGAAAGGAATTAACGGCCAACAACCTTGACAGTTTTGACCTCTTAGTGGCGGAACGCTCGTTTTGACCCAGGCCTTATTTAAATAATTTACTGGGTGGGAGAAAGGGGGACCATTCAAGGATTTCAAGCAAGAGCTCAATCCCCAAAACCTGGGCTACGTGTGTATGTTAAAGAGAGATGTTGGTTAGGCATAGAAGGATGTCGATCTAAGGTAGTGTGTCTTGAAAGATCAAGATACTGCTCTTTCTACTCATGCTAAGTCTGGTGGGCAATTTATGCCTGCGCAAAAGGATGCAGGTCTGTTTCTTTCTTTCTGCGTTGGGTCTCATCCCCCTGCCCACACTGAAAGGTAAACGAATCTATAGTTAGATGCAGAATCATGATTTGTCTCCTTTCGATTTTTTTTAGAAGTAAAAGTGTGAATTTATGGTCTAACCCTGCATGTAAACTTTATCTTCTTAAACCTATGTTTTCATTGAGGCAAGGATCCTAAGGATAGCGATAGCCTTATTTTTTTCCATATCGTAGTTTGTTTTGGATTAATATTCTTTTCCTTCATGGATCCTTAATTCGTAGGCCGGTATGAGTTGGTACCTCTCTTTTAAGCTACATCGACTTGATTTAACTAGATTCCATGCCTGCATAGTAATGTTCACACCCAGTGGAGCGAATACAGGGTGACTGATATAAAATTGGCCAGGATCGCCGAGTGTACCATCTTTAAAGCTGTGAAGATAAATTGGAATTTTCATATAGGGTTGCTTTTAACTTGTATGCCGACTCTAATGTTAGTCAACTGTGAGGTGTCCCCTTAGAATAATGTTTCCATACTTCATAGCTCTTCAAATTCCTAGCGCCTCCTTCAAACGACCTTCAATGCTCAATACCCTGATAGGATCGGGTTTAGAGTTGGCACTGACTTGGGTTTTAGCAGACGCTGTAACCACTTTCTTGCTATTATGAAGGTGGGAGATCATGGACTCTGCCATTGCCATTCTTGATTTCCTTTGTATCATTTCAAAGAACACCAAACCCAATATTATCTACATGAGCAGCTTCTTTTCAAAATTGCATGAGGTTTTGCCATTGTCTTTGTGCGTTTGTGTAGAGCACTATTTTTATCGAGTTTTACCAGGTCATTTAACATTTGAGCCTTGTCACAGTAAGCTAGTGAACAGCCTTACCTTGCCTTCCTTTAAAGTTTTTCAATATATTTAAAAAAGAAATGCATTTTTGTGTATTTAGGAATTAAACTTTGTGGCAAGAAAAATCTATATGTTTGGGTGGCAAATATTGATGAAATCTTGTTCAATACTATCAGTCTATCCTTATCAAATATACCACACATGGCTTATGTGCTTATCGGAATGATATAGAGATGATGACGGATACTGGGATTGTAGATTCGAACGATCACGTTAGTCAATAAATGCCTTCCCATAAATATGTACAGTATAAACAAAAAAATCCCTCGTAGGAGTATAAAAACGTTGAAACATCATTTTTATCAAGCTGGGTGACTTTTATAAATAGTTATGTCATAATTAACATTAACCGGGTGCCCAAGGGGGCTGTTAAATCCTTTATGAACTGGTTATAAGGATAAGGAGATTGTTTAGTTGCAAGAGGCTCTCTGCGAAGAGTCTTGTGGTATGGTCAACCGGCCATGGATGAGCCGTGACTTTGTAAGTACTCTATTTATGATAAAGAAATGAAAATAATAACTAATTTTGTGGATGTAGCCTCGTGGATGAGGTGAACCACGTGAATGTGTTTGTCTCATTTTGTGATATTATGTCGTGCACGTTTATTTTTCTTTTTCATAATGATGATGTTATCCCAAGGCTAATTGGTGGGATAGGTTAATAATCATGTTTTTGTAGACACTTAATTCGCAAGCACTTCACTTAATGCATTAAGGTACAAGAGGTATTTTATATATGGTATCAGAGCCAGCTACAACGCTGGACCCTTAAGAATGGGCTAACATGATAGTTTCAGGATTACATTTGGAAGAAGATTTGCTCGGAGCTTATCCTTTGAAGCAAAATTCACAGGATTCATGTGCATTGTGCGCCAAGGGAAATGAAGTGGGAATACATGTTTATTCGGGGTGTATGGTGACCTTCCAGATCAATCCATCCATACATTCTTGTCCACTTTACGTCTCCCACAGCTCCCGAGTCCTGCTTTGCATTTTGCATTGGTGTTTCAATTAGTTCAATTTCTGTATTTCTGGGTCTATTTGGTGATCTGGTGATCAAAGCTCTTGAATTTTTGGGGTACTTTTATTTATAACCCTTCTGGGAGTCAGTCTGATTCTGATATCTGGTCAAATTTTGGCTGGATATTTTCGATCTGCAATCCCGTCTGATTTTTTTTTCAAACTATTTGCCAATTTTCCACAAATTTTCTTTGGATCTCATAACCGGTATCCGCATGAGCCTTTATATTCACTTGATAGGGTTCACAAATTCGAGACATAATATTTTCCATATTTTCAAATTCATCTTTGGATATTATCCCTTGTTGTTGGACCCTCTCTATTTGAATATTGATTATACCTAGGATTTAACGAATTGGAAAATCTGCTCTCATCATGGCTCCGGTTGAAAAACAAAGTCCTCAATTGAATTATCGTAAGTATGAACTTTCTGGTAAGTACTTTTTTTACCACTACTCATTTCATTTATAACATGTTATGTCTAGAAGTGTCTTTGATACCAGTTCTTGTTTAATTTTGAGATTAGGTTATGCGGGGGAGTAGGTTTTAGCACTTTGCAGGAAAAGTTAAAATGGTGAACATGAATATAATGTTAATTATTATCTAGTTATTGCTTAAGATGCTGGAATAATACATCATTAGTGCCTATTTATTGCTAGATACTATTTTTGTGTTATCTCAAGGCTTTTCTTATTATATTACTTTCTAAGTTTACTTGCATAAAACTAACAGACCTTGATATCAGTATGTATGTGCTTAGTATAATTTTTGTTAGTTATATTAATTTATGCACGAGTACATGGCGTAGATGGATATGCTTACGTAGTGATTAGTTTGTCCCTAACATGTTAACCAGAATTCCATTTGGAAACTCTGTATTTAACATGCTTTCGGTGAGTTGAGTCAATATTCTAGAATTGTCTTTGGCATTTTCAATAAAGGCAATTCCATAGACCTACATTTGCGTAGGTTGTGTGTGTTTGAAGTGAAATTGTTCTTGCAAGGGACCAATCATTTTTCATATATCTGTCAAGTTCAGATGACAATGAATTTTTAATGTTGGATTAGTAACAGAAGGTGCATCTAGTCACTTATAAGGTATATCAAGTTACCTATAGTAATTGACTCGAACATTTCAGTATTTTGGGTAATGTGGGTGATATTTTGAAACTTTCACTTTTTGTAAGAGTTTTGTATATATCCAGTGATACATAGCTTCATCTACACGCAATGTTAATTGCGAATTTAGTTTGTTAATCTCAGATTTTGAAAGGATACAATTTAACCTGTTGAATTTGGATGCTTAGTTTGGTCATTGTTTAACCATTATTTGTGTTTTTATTTTGATATGGTAAAGCTTTGTCTTCTTTGAGTTGATTTAACAAGTTTTCCTTTTTCTTACTCTTTGTGAAGGCTTTATGCAATTTGTGCCATAAATTATATATCCTTTTGAATCCACACATTGGGGTTTTCTTATTCATTCTTTCCTTGTTATTATTGGCACAAATTGCTTATATTTTTACAGAATTGCGCAAATGGATTTCCAAAGGATGGTGCTGATACAATGTTGAAGATGTATTATGTATGGGCGCATTTGCTAGGGCTTCATTGATATTTTTTTTCCTTGGTTTAATCTTCATTTACTACCGGTAGCAAGAATATTTACCCTTTTTAATAGGGCTTCATTGATATTTGAAGGTTGTTCTCAGTCTCTTCGTTTATTATGCTTTGTTTATCAATAATCTTGACCTTTTTGAAGAACGTTATGGGAAGCTTCATTAATATTTGAAGGTATTTATTTGTTTATGATTTTTTTTTGCCTTAAAGCTGCCTACGCTTTCAAGTAGCCCAGACTTGAAAACTTTATTGAAATTGAAGGTGCTTATTTTTAGTATGGATTCTTTGAGAACATATTTAAGATATTGATTGTCTTGTATAACATACGAAGTTTTCAACATGTTTGTTATTAGATCTCAGTTGACCATTGCTATTTACCACTGACTATGTTGTGCACACCTGGTGGGTCTTCTTTTGGGTTCTTGCATGTGTTAGTTTAATTTATATCTTGCTTCCAGTTGTAATGAGGGACGGTTTCTAATTCCTTATGGGTTTACGACCTTAGTTTTTTTGGTTAGTTTTGAATTTTGTGATATGTATAATCTATGAGATTAAATGATTGTTTCGAGAGTTATTTTTCCTCGACATAAATAGAATGGAAAGTTCAATGTTTTCTTTTTTATATACCAGCTAGTTTGTCAATAACATATGACTTATTCTTATGTCCCTTATATCAATGGAGGCAGTTAACAGGGAGTTATCTTCCCTAATAACATCATTATTGTTTATTGTTTGGTTGAGAGGTCGTTGCTTGGTTGGAGGGTGAGTATTCTTGATTGTTTGAGTTTGTCCTTCTTTACCATAGATTCAAGTTGATTAGAATAACCTGCATCATGTGGGACATGCTGGAGTCGTTTGTGGTTCTCTAATGAATAGCCATTTTAAGAATGCATTCCTGTGCAATATATGTTAAGAAGTCAAATGTGTGCCTAAGCAATTTATGTCCAGTAGTTATATTGAATTCTTTATTCCAGGAAATGTAATGATTCTATGAATTCTTTTTTCGGAATCATTTATGATGCTCCTTAAGCAAGTACACTGTATTTTATATGCTGAGAGATTCAAAAGTTAATTATATTGTTGTGAAAATTGCTTTGTGATTTGAGAGATTCATGAAATTTTCTATAACTAAAGTGTTGTTGCTGGAACACATTATGAACATGCCCTGCATAAGAGATCATGTGGTACGACTACATATTTGCGAAAAGAAACTAATTGTAGGTATTGCATCAACTAGAACTTCTCGTACACATGAAAGGTAGATAACAGAGATAGTTGAACATAAATGTAGGGTTTTTGAAAAATACTGTAAATCATGGTTTTGGTCATGTAAGTCAAGAGGTTTGAATGGACAATTGAAGGAAGTATCTATTTTTAGTTACAGTAGGAAAAATGGCTAGTACAATCACAGAGTAATATCTGTTACACTTAATCCTTGTGACTTTATGTTGAGTTTATTATTGTTAATGTGTAAGGTGGTGTTTGCATTATCAATTTTCTCAGGTTATATGTGGCTTCTTGCGAATTGTGTTGTTGTAAATTGAAAAGGTTTGTGGCTTTGTGTGAATGCTTTCTTGTCAATTCTTGTGTTAAAATAATTGAAAAGGCTCTTACCGATGAATGAGAAATGGGGTAAGGCATGATTTATGCTAAAAGTTTGATGTTCTTTGAATTAATAATATGATAAACTGACCACCTATAGAGTGATTGCAGGCATGAAAAATTGTGGCCATGAGGAAGGTCGAAAGAGTTAAGAAGATATGAGAAAAATCTCATGTGTATAAAGTTGTCACCACGAGGGAGTGGTGATGGAGGTAGTGGTTGAAAGCTACCTTGTTTTACCCCAGGCCAGCGAGGGACCATTATGCATTTTGGGGACGCCCAGATGTAAGACATTTTGGTTAAGACTCGTTCTGCACACATTAGAGGACTGTCACATGAGTGGGGGACTCTGTGAAGAGAATAACCTCTAGGCGCTATGGAGGTGTGTGAGAACGGAGGTGCCTCAGCTTGGTGAAGCACCCTGAAGAGCACAAAAAGGAGATACGCCTACAAAGGGGTATAGGGTATCGTCCTTGTCTTGTATAGGGTATCGTCCTTATCTGGTGAATGAGAAATAAAGTAAGACGTAACTTATGTTAAAGAGTTTGATGATTCTTTGAAGCAATGATATGATGTTTATTGGCAATAGAACTGATATGTTATGAAAATTGTATAGTGTTAGATTTCTGAGTTTTACATTGTTAACAATGTCGATGTAGTAGACATGCATATATATGCTTAAAATGCAGGTTTGGTGACCTACTCCCACTTGTCAAGAGGGACTAAAGAATATAAAAGCAAGCATTAAGAACCTGAAGAAGAAAAGGAGACAAGGCTGGGAAAAATGGTAACACCGAGGACGGTGTTAATTCAAGGGGGAGAGGATGTAACATCCCTCGCCACCTCGACCTAGAGCTCACAGTGTAAGTAAGAATCACTGTAAGTACCCACTATAAATCTCTGTCAAGTTATGGTTATAATTGATATGGTTAATGACTGAAAGCTTCGAACGATTAAAACGACATTTGGCGATGAATCCACTAGGGGGAGGGGGCATTCAAGAAAGTAGAACTTAGCAAGTCGATATAATTCATCAGAATACTTGTAAGTGCTAAAGAAAATAGATATTTTTGTTTACATATTAACATGATAGCCTGTTGTGCATAGTTTGGAATCGATTGAGAAACAATGCTTTACTTATTAAAGAGAACAAGGGAACATGCAATTGTTGAAGTATGGTAGGTTAGCGCCTTTATTATTTTCCACCATGCTAGGTAATGGATATTTTGTACTCTAATTATATCAAAAGAGAAAAAAGAAATATAGTTAAAAGGAAAGTGCATAAATGCATGCAAGGCATAAAAATATAGATTTTTCCTTAAAATCGTGGAAGCTAATTTACTGCCTGTTTGGAGGAATCCTGACAAGATATTTTCTGCACCTTCAGTATTTTGGGAAACCTGCAAATAGAAAAATGAGTGGCTTATGCAACGCCTTATTTTAAGGGAACGTTGTGCAGAGGGAAAGGGAGTTTTCCTTTTTAAAATCCAGGATTTATGAGAGGAAAGGGCGCCATGAATGGGGGGAGTTCACTAAAAAGGAAAAAGGAATGGCTCATGGGAGAAAAAGGGTTTGAACAAACTTCATAATTTCATTGTGATATGGAAGGTGTAAGTGCATGCGTTTGGATATTTTATTCTGAATATATTGCTACTCGTGTTTTCATTTCTTTGTGAACTGAATGTATTGATACCTAGGTTTTCATTTCTTGGTGAAATGAATATATTGTTTTCTACAATTTCTTTGCTTGTGAACTGAGTATATAATTGATTCCTGTGATTTCTTTGCTTATGAATCATTGCTACCTGCAATTTCTTTGCTTATGAAGTGAGTATATAATTGCTACCTGTGATTTCTATGCTTGTGAACTGAGTTTATATTGCTACCTGCGATTTCATTATGATCGGATTGTATATTTCCCGTGCTTTCATTTCATTATACTATGAATATAGATTTCTTGCGATTTCATTATTTACTGCCCACGATTCTTTAAACATTTAAGGTTTGAATGTATAAATGCATGCTACACCAGTTTGGATAGAATTGAAATGTATGCGATTCCAGTTTTGGGATAGAGTTTAACCGCATGCGATTCCAGTTTCTGATAGATGTTAGATCTAAACTTATTTATACCTCTGCGTTTTTATTTATATGAAATTGTTTTCATTCTTTTACCCTTGGTTGATTACGGTGGATTGGAGATATACCCACGCTGAACATCAGGGTAACATAATATACCTCTGTGTTTTTATTTATATGAAATGGTTTTCATTCTTTTACCCTCGGTTGCTTATGGTGGATTGGAGATATACCCACGCTGAACATCAGGGTAACATAATATACCTCTGCGTTTTTATTTATATGAAATGGTTTTCATTCTTTTACCCTCGGTTGCTTACGGTGGATTGGAGATATACCCATGCTGAACATCAGGGTAACATAATATACCTCTGCTTTTTATTTATATGAAATTATTTTCATTCTTTTACCCTCGATTGCCAACGATGTGGTAGCGAGATTTGGGAGTAAGTTGTCTGGGATATGTAGATTTTGTTACCTGTACCTTTAAATAAGATCGATAGGATCTTTCATAATTGACTGCAAATCGGATCTTAGGCAATCCCTTACCCGTTTCTCCAAACCATCATGCAGTGTCTACTTGTATGTGGCTGCGATCTCAACTCCATTTTATCTATAGCTATGATTTGGGAATATCATGTATATTTATCATAGTAGATCTGTGTTTCATCTTCTTTTTCCAATCCGTGCTATTTCCTGTTTAACTTATGGATCAGATCTTAATCAATATCGGCTTGATCCGAGCCTGCGATTGTGTGTTTAAAGTTTGGATATGAACCCCATTTACTGTATAGATGTGATTTTGATCTATCCTATATTTTTATCATATTGGATCTGGATTCAGTTCTGTTTTCGATCCTGCGTAGCAATTTCTTAGGGTTTAAGTTTTGTTTAATGCATCCTGGTCATGGCTTTTTATTGTGTTATGGGTTGTATAATACCTGTATGGTTGATATGATTACCCCTGTCTGGGTTTTATATTAAGGATTGATTTGATTCGGAACTCCTTGGATGATTTCAAAGTCTATGTGTGTATATTGAGGATTGATTCGATCTTGAACTCCTGCGATTGATTTCCAGCCCTGCGGGTGTATTTTTATTTATGTGAAATGAACACTTAGTGCACTTTTAATCTTGTTGGCTAAGTGTTTATGTATGTTAGCAGCACTGATTTTTCTATTAATATCGTGACCAGTTGGATACATTTATGAATTGTAGATGTCTACCTTTTAATAAAGGGGTTTTCCGTTATTTTATATTTATAAATACACCTTTTGTCTTTTGGATCTGATCTTCACCTATATGCCCGATTATAAGTGAACTGAAAATTCAAAGGCCAAAACGAATAGATCCAGAGTTGCGCGTTGCTGGTTGTAAGCCGAATTTGAAACGCTAACCTGGATATACATGTATTATAACTCTGCTCTTTCTGTTTTGCATTCTCTGAATGACGAAACCATCCGTACAATGGTATTTATAAATGGTACTCCTTAACTAAAAGATTCTGGAAATTATTAAAGTTTAGTTCTGGAATATACTGAGAGATAAGGAAGTTTTATTTTATAGCACCCTATTGGGTAGCAGGATAAGCATTGTATGGACAAACGATGTGGTCGAACCATGAAACTTGTTTAAAACACTTGGAAAGGTTTCCCCTTTACCTTAGTGGGTTCGTCGCCCAAGCTCGAGGGTGACTTTAGGCGGAATAATGCACGCCAGATAGAGTTAGTTGGTTGGGAGGAAAGTCGAAGCGAAGCTTTCAGTCGGATCATTCTTTAACTTAGAAAAAGAAGTTTTAATTACTAGTTGTTAGTGTTAGTCGTTAAAGTGGCTAGCTGCATTTTAAGTTTATATTTCCTCTTTGAATAGTTGAATATTAATGCTAAGTTGTGAAGTGCAGGAAGATGCGGACGATGGAAGTATGGTAGGACACTATACAGTATATATATGCATTCGATTATTTTTATCCTATTCTGTAACTGTCTAACCCTGTTGTATCTTAACAGCCGCCTCGGGGATTCTTGTCCCTTCGCTCGTTGCTTGTACTTGGATCGCTCGACGAATGGTATAAGAATGGTGATAGGGATTTTATTCATGCATAGTTAAAATTTGTTGATATAGATCAGTATCATTCCAAGGATTATTACATGAACAAAGAATTGTATCTATCATGCCTATGTTAACTATGTCTAATGAATAACCTATGAATTGAGAAAAGATCTTTTGATTGTGATTGTATAGAATTATTGAAGTGCTTGCAGGACAAGTAGTCGAATCATCCTACAATGACAAGAATTCAAAGTAAATAGAAAAGAACTCATGGAAATTATAAATATAATATACATATACTTGTGTATGTCACTTATATAATCTGGTTGTAAAATAAGTGACAAATGGAGGCAGTCAAATCAACCTCCTCGTATTCCTTGCTTGTAGTATGAAATGTGTCTTATGACTTAGGTTGGTTTAACAGCTTTTGCAAGTAGCAGGAGGATCACACGGAAAAATAAAGAATATGTATGTTATATGTTGGTATTCCTTAAGAAGGTTTTTATGGTCAAACTGAGCTTAATCCAATTGGCATAACTAAGTCTTCCTCATATAGAGTGAAACAGTTTCAAAGTCTTTTAAAAGTCACTTCCAGTTCATTTGGGATGTCACAGTTGAGTGTCCTTGACCTTGTTATCTTAGGTGCTTTTGGTATACTAACTTTTCATATGTTCTCCTAGTGAGGAAATTGTAGAAAGTGTTTTTACATATGGATTGAATCTAAGAATGACTGTTAGGAAAGATTGCTCCTTCATCCTTATGTTGTTTAGGAAGGTAATACTGTTAAAAAGATATTTTAAAAAAAAGTGTTACTATTATCTTACTAATTTATGGTATGCATAGTAAGTCGTCTTCAGGGCACCATGATGATGACGTGTTGTGAATTACGTTAAAGATAATTCTCAAATGATTGTTTACAATAAGCATGAAAAATTTTAACAAGGTTGCTGCTAACAGATTTGACTCCTCTGTAGTAATAGTGTAAACATAAAAATAAAATATCTGCACACATTGGCACCTAGGTATAAGAGGCGCACTACATATGGTATCAGAGCGAAGGTCAAAACACTCGGGCCTATCTGGGCTCAAAAATGATTGTGCCTATTTTGTTTTTGTAAACTGATGATCAAGTTGGCTTGAGATAACAGGAATCAATGGACTCACGTTGATCTACAACACAAGTACTCTAAAATGCAGCAACTTCAAGCAATTATGTATTGGTTGACCTTGTAGTTGTGCAGGAATAGGCTGTCCACATCAAGGTGAGGCCCAACAAGGTAAGTACAGAGGTATGTTGATATTTTGTTTATTTGAAGATATTTTTCCTTTTATCCACGATTAAGACAAACGTAACCTCTCCTTTTGAGTTGCACAATTTTATTTTATTTTTTTGCAAAGATATGGAAGTCTATATAAATGCCAAATAAATTTATTTGAGAAGCAACCTTTAGGGCTTACATTAATAGTTGGACTAGCTGCTAATGAACTGATACGTATTGGTAAGAAACTGCTGAATAGGAATTTAACGTTCTGTATCTTCTGTTTGGTAATTAGCAAGGAATAAAAAGGTGACTTATAAGGAAATGTTTCCACTCTTGCTAGAAGTTCCATCATGTCATGTAAAGTAAGCAAAAAACAAAAACAAAAATTGACTTGACACCATTTTTAGGGGACAAGGTAGCTATCAATGAATTTGATGAATAAATCATTTAAAAGAGTAGATATATTTTCCAAAATCCTAGCAAGTGTAGCTAAATTCATTATGTGCAAATCTAAATGAGAACATAAGTGATGCTGAAAGGATGACGATATTAAAAGTGCATATTGTTAGGATTATGCAGGTATACGGAAACGTATGAAATGAATGTTAGTAGTAAGGCACAACTACATAAATGCTTATGACAAAAGATTCGTTGAGATAAAACAAAAATGAATTCAAAATAATAATAATAATTTTTAAATCTTGAAAAAGAACGATATAAATGAAAGGGTAGGGAAATGCTTTTACCCTAATGTTGGACGGATGAGTGAATGAAGAGGCGGATGGTAGCTGTAGAGAGTTTGGTTCATCAAGTGTGGACAGGGTTGGGAGGCCCTTAGTGATTCTACACACTCTGATCGTGCTTGGGTTAGCACATATTTTCCATGTGGCAAGTTGAAAAGTGAGAGAGGCTTTTACCTGCAAGAGGCATGCTGCTGTGAGGGTAGGCCGCGGACTCGGTCACTCACGAGGATTAACTGAGGGGTGCGCAATGAGGTGTTGACCTCATTCCTCAGTAGCCATGAGTATCTCTACAACGTGGGTTGGACTAAGTTAACGTGGTCTCAGCCATCGCACTAACTCCCCACCACGGAAAGTGGGATATTTGAAGGGCATGAAGACGATCATGGCACCATGGAAAGTGGGATATTTGAAGGGCCTGAAGACGGTCATGGCACCCTTGATATCACCTGGAGAAACAAAAAGAAATTATTAAACTATAAGATTGTAAATAATTAATAACTAAAACAATAAACTTATGACTTGAAAATAAAGTAATGGAAAGTGCAACCTTATGAAGAAAAAAAAAATCATGACAAACAAAATAAAAGAAGATACTAAATATTAACACATTGCACACACAAAATTAGCAAATCAAAAGCAAAAATCTAGGAATCATATAAATGGTTAAGTAAAGAAATCCTAAATTAGCAGATTGCATAAATGAATATGACATTACATATCACTCATTTCATAGTTAATGGAGAAACTGAATGAAAAGTTGTGTTTAGATGAAATGTAATATTGGGCATGAAAGAGAAGCCTAGGAAATTAGGCTGTGCAAACATGGAGACTATTGATCTTCCATACATACTCGTAAGGCATGAAACAAATATTTCAAAGACATGTAAGTAGATTTACTTATGAGCTTGGGCTATAGCGCAGCCAAGGTAAGTGATGAAATATGTTGTGCTGAAGAAATCAATAGAATGCCTTAGTGGTGAAAAGAGTGCACTAGTATAAGGACTCTTATCTGGTTAATGAGAAATAAAGTAAGACGTAACTTATGTTAAAGAGTTTGATGATTCTTTGAAGCAATGATATGATGTTTATTGGCAATAGAACTGATATGTTATGAAAATTGTATAGTGTTAGATTTCTGAGTTTTACATTGTTAACAAAGTCGATGTAGTAGACATGCATATATATGCTTAAAATTCAGGTTTGGTGACCTACTCCCACTTGTCAAGAGGGACTAAAGAATATAAAAGAAAGCATTAAGAACCTGAAGAAGAAAAGGAGACAAGGCTGGGAAAAATGGTAACACCGAGGACGGTGTTAATTCAAGGGGGAGAGGATGCAACATCCCTCGCCACCTCGACCTAGAGCTCACAGTGTAAGTAAGAATCACTGTAAGTACCCACTATAAACCTCTGTCAAGTTATGGTTATAATTGATAGGGTTAACGACTGAAAGCTTTGAATGACTAAAACGACATTTGGCGACGAATCCACTAGGGGGAGGGGGCATTCAAGAAAGTAGAACTTAGCAACTTGATATAAGTCATCAGAATACTTGTAAGT
>LPNX010999930.1:0-28016 GCA_001517045.1 Pseudotsuga menziesii
CATCTTGAGTTATCTCTTGTACCCATGGTGGTCTTCATCCTTCAAGGTGGATCTACAACTCTCTGAAGCTCTTTCTTTCGTCATGGTGTCTCTAACTCTAGGAGCTTTAGATTCATGTTTATTGGAGTCAATCTTGAATTGTCATCACTTGTTCTTCAGAACAAGTCTCATCCTTCTTTTCTTGAATGAGGCTTTACATGACCTTTCCTGCATTTCAAATGCACCAGTTGCATGGTTAGAACTATTTCATAAAACATATGCATAACAACAAATTCTTATGCATCATGCAACTGTTTAGTCAAGACAACATTCAACCATATCTCACATAGACTTTCTAGATGCTTTTCATCTCTACCATGACATTATTGAGATTGTGCACTAATCCAATATGTCAGCAAAGAGGTTTGATAAGTAGCAATGGAGAGTTGTATAGCACCATGAGCTACTTACCCATCACATGCATATTAGTAGTATACAGTCATTAATACAAACAATCTATCATGCATAACACATCAACTGAATATAACCAAATGTATAACAAAACAATATCATGAAATGACAATTGAATACTTATCTTTATTTGTTTCATGGGCATACTCCTTCTTGAGTCTTCAGCTTCATCGACTTCTTCATTCATGATAGTATCGTTTCTTATCCGAATGCTGAGGTGGATAAGAAGTTCTTCAAGAGTTGAGATCTTCATATTTCTCATTGATTGAGGGATCTTCTTTGGAAGATGAGAGCTTGATCTTCAGAGACAAGCTTCTTCTTCTTCCCAAAGTCGGCTGAAAGTAATCACTTCCTTCTGGAACACATTTCTTAAATGAATGAATTTCATGATCCTGGGAGGCCATCCAAGGTGGCCATCACCACTTCTGCATTCTTCACTTCTTCTTTCCCCGCTTGAAGTTGTTCTTTGATTTGAGAGATCCTTATGACTGCATGGTCTTTGCATTCTGGATCTTCACATTCTTTAGCTGGTTTCTTAAGGTCATATTCTGATCTATGTTCTTCCCTTCAAATAGCTTGGTCAAGGAATCAAACCTCATCGATATCTTTAGGGAAGACACTTGTAGTACAAGTTGATTCGAAACTGAATCATCAATGATCTTCTGGGATTTGACCAAGTTCTTCTTGAGAAAGGCTTCTAGCCTCATCTCCCTCTGAAACTGGAACCTCTATGCTCATGTAGGTGTCCAATCCATTTTCTTCAGAAAGATCATATACTTCTAGGCTTGGAAGTTTTCAACTTCATCAAGCTTATCATCAAGCTGATGTCATAGATCACTTTGAAAAGAGAACCTCAAATGAACATAGCAAAGGATTAGATCTTACCGATTTGAGGTGTCCGTCCTGGTTCCGGAGCTGGCTGATCTAGGGTTTGTCACAGAAACCCTAATTTCAACAACTTGGAATCTTTCAGATATGATTGTCTAGACAGATAGATCTCTTCAAATGGAGCTATCTAATGTACTCCATTTCTGAAAACAGTGGAGGGAAGCTCCCGGAACAGGAAGCCCTAATTTTCCAATTTCTTTAGTAGAAATGCCTGTTGATGTTTCTATGATATCTCCGAAAATGCTGCTCTTCTGTGTCTGAAATGTTTTACTGATGTAACCTTGCATGTTCCTGATCCACCACCGTAGGTTTCATCAGAATTGGTTTCACCATTTTGGATTTATGATCCTTTTCCCAAGGTGACCTGTTACAGGACTGTTCAGAACAGTGAAGTTGTACGGAATTCCACATGTCACTGGTTCATTTTATGAGTCTGATATTCGTACCAAGGAAATTAGAGTCTGTTCCCTTTCTGGAACATCTTCAGGAATTCCATTTGGACCTCTTTAGCCCAAGATATTGCAATTCTCCCCAGGTGTCTTGTTTAGGGATGAATTCTGGAAGAGGCTGGAACCCTAACTTAGAGAAAACATATATCCTGAAATAAAGCGAATATGAGGATGAATTTTGGACACAGTGCTCATCAGGATTTTATATTTGGCCCCTGCAATTTTCAGCTCCTGATCCTTCTCCAATATAGGAATATAGCGAATGTGCCAAAACATATCAGTTTTAGTATTTAGGGTTTTTTCTAGCTCGGGGTCAAACTAGGGTTTGACTTTCCCGTAGATTCACCCAACCAAAAATATTGATCCAGGTATATAAAATTTGGTTTTGATGAGGAGAACAATCCTATTCTGGTCTCACTCAAAAATTCCTCTTCTATAGAAAGCCCTAATTTCCACATCAAAAATTGAAAAATGCTCGGAATCGAATTCCACTTCAACAGAACGATGCACCCTTCAAAGGAGAGTCAGCCTAGCCTTCTTTTGCTGATTGAATGTGGAGAGAGAACCAAAAATTAAGAAGCCCTAGATTCTGTAACTTGTGAAATCTGCCCTATTCAGGTTAGCTCTGATACCATGTTAAATTTTCATATGCTTAACTAAGACATCAGTATATCATTTCATTTTTCATAATAAAAGCATATAAAACAGGATCACTGAAAGAAACAACATCACAAGAACAACACAGATTTATCCTGGGAAAACCCTAAAGGGAAAAACCCAGCAAAATCTTCCTCAATATATATTCCCCAAAAAGGGAAAAAGTTAAAACCAACAAGGAGATCAAAAACCTGATTCTCCTCCTTCTCCAGCAACTCCTCTCCTCCACAAGTGCGCTATTCCAAGTGAGTGTGTGTGTCTCAAATGAGGAGCACTACACCTCTATTTATATTCATCCATTTACTTAAAGTTTACTCAATCAACATGTCGGCTTAAGTTAACTCATGTAGGCTCGAGTGACACATGGAGGCTCAAGTAACCACACTGGGGTGCTGATGACCCACCTTTACAATTTGAGGGGACTACCTCATGATTCTTATTAGTTCTTCCGATTAGGAGCATCGGGGTACAATGTAATACAAGTGGTTCTCCCGGTTGGACCATCGGGGACCACAAAAGATACATAAAGAATATTCTTCAAAGTTACAATATTTCAACAACTTATCTATAATGAAACATCTTTACTGACACATCGGATTAGTGCACAATCTCAATGATGTCATGGTAGAGATGGAAGGCATCTAGAAAGTTTCCATAAGATATGGATGAATGTTGTATTGGATAAAATAGTTACATGATTATATCATTATGCATAAATAACTTTTCATTATGAATATGCCTTATGAAATGTTCTTAACCATACAACTGTGCTTCCGAGTTCAAGACAAAAGACTTGGATATGATGCACTACTTTCTAGGCATGGAGGTGTGGCAGAATGTAGATGGAATATCCCTGGGAAAAGGGAAGTATGCAGTGGAGATCATAAAGAGGTTCGGGATGATGGAATGCAAGGCCATGGCCACACATATGGCATAGAACTTGAAGCTATTAAGTGATTCTTCATTAGAGTCGGTTGATGCCACAATGTATCGTCAGATGATTGGGTCCTTGATGTACCTGATGAATACAAGACCATATATTTGCTTTGCTGTGAACATATTGTTCCAGTTCTTGACAGATTCGAGACATGTTCACCTGATGGTTGTAAAGCATGCAGTGAGGTACCTCAAGGGTATGTAGTTGAATATGGGCTCAAGTATGATACGAATTAGAAGATTAACTTGGAGGGTTATGTGGATTCATATTTGGAAAGAATTTCCATTGATAGGATGAGCACTTTGAGGAGTTGCTTTAGTGTGATATCAAGTGTGATCTCTTGCTTTAGCAGGAAGGAGTCATGCATGGAACTGAGAACAACCGAGGAAAAATATGTTTCCACTTTCTAGACTATTTGGGAGGTAGTATGTTTCTTTCAAAAACTACTATTTGATTTGATTGATCTGACTTGCATTTTTGTATGATGCAGAGAGGAGCAGTGAAGCTCCACTATGTGATCCAGATCAAGATTTCTCGAAAGAGGGAATTTTAGCATAGCTGGTGTTATAGTTTGTCTAAGCATAAAATCCTAGCAAAGCTTGTAGGTGGCTCAGATGTAAACAATCCTGTAGGTTTTCCTTGGATGTAATTAGTCCTGGCAAATCTCATAGGTTATCCTTGGACGTAATTAGCCCTAATGTAATTCCATGCTAGAAATGGCTAGAGTGAAGTTTGAGTAATTCAGGGAGAAGCTTGGTGTTCTCTAGATTGAGGTTCCTTCCAAGGGGAAGTGATGAGTCCATGAGCCTCTCTGACATGGTGGTAGGATTGGTTCCTCCCATGGTCAAATATAAGTGCTGTGCCTTTCTGACATGGTGGTAGGACTGGTTCCTCTCATGGTCAGATGTAAGTGCTGACTACTACATCTAGTATGAAAAAGGGTCAGCTCTGTAGTGGAAATCCTTGCAGGGACAAGGTAGTGCATCCAGCATAAAAAAGGGCTGGCTCTGTAGTGGAAATACTTGCATATGGAAAGTACTACATCCAGCATGAAAAAGGGATGGATTTGTAGTGGAAATCCTTGTAGAGGCAAGGTACTACATCCAACATGAAAAAGGGATGGCTCTGTAGTGGAAATTCTTGCAGAGGCAAGGTGTTTCATCCAGCATGAAAAAGGGATGTCTTTGTAGGGGAAATCCTTGCAGAAGCAAGGTGTTGCATCCAACATGAAAAAGGGTTGGCTCTGTAGGGGAAATCCTTGTAGATGCAAGGTGCTACATCCATCATGAAAATGGGTTGGCTCTGTGGGGGAATTCCTTGTAAGGGAAAGGTAGTACATCCAGAATGAAAAAGGGCTGGCTTTCTTGATGAATACCTACATGGAAGCTAGGACTACAACCGACATGAAAAAGGGTTGGCTCTGTAGAACTTCCTGTGACAAGAAGAATTGAGATATAACACCATTTGCTCGAGATAGAGGGAGAAGTGATGATGATGATGATCTAGTCATGATCTAGCTCTAATAATGATCCACCTTTGATGAATGATCTAGTGACAAAGACTTGTGTTGATGAATTGTGTCAAGAGAATACATTCCTTGTTAAGAGGGAGTGTTGATGTATTTGTAACTTCGGAATGTACTCACTTGTATATTTTATATATTGTATTTATTTATACCCCGATGTTCCTATTGGGAGAATCATTAATATAATAAATTCATGTAAATTCATAGAGGTTAACCCTCCATTGTAAGTCGGGGCAATAGTCCCCATAGTTGAGGGGTACTAGGGTTATTAGACTCTCCTAGAGAAGTCGAACCTGGTGAGTAATTGTCAAGTGGAAAAATAGTATAAATAAAGAGTGAGACTCTCTATTTGAAACACACACTCACTCAACTATAGCGCATGAGTGAGACAATATGATCTCGCACAAGTGAGAGAGAGAACAACTGTTGGAGATCATAATTGTGTTTTTGGGTTTTACTTTTGCTATTGGTGCTCATTCTATCTCTGAGGAAGTTGCGGGGTTTTCTCCTTTATGGTTTCCCCAAGGAAAACTCTTTATGTATCTTATCTCTTTTTATTATTTTTTTGCATATTATTCTCTCAGATAATATCCTAGACCATATTGATTAAATGATAAAAATCTAACAGCAGTATCCACACTTGATCATTTCACCTTTGTTCTTCTTCTTCTGGAATTTCTTCTTGGAGCCTGAGGGCTCCTCTTAAGACTTTGACTTGTCTCTCTTTTTCTAAGGTGGCTTCTTGGTTTTATTCTTTCCTTTTGAATCCACCCTCGAATATCCAACAACCAAATCTAGGTATTTGGAAGGTTTTATTGTCCCCATCATTACCAATTTATCTTTCTCCTGGGTGAGGGATTCCATGAAATCAGCAATATTAGGAATATTCCAAGACCATGCTTCCCATTTGGTGGCATGAAAGGTAGAAACAAACACTGTGGAAATTGAACCCAAGTGATAGAACAATTGCACTCACAAAATTGCTAATCAAACCTACAAATTTACACACAAAGGAGACTGAAATTGGAGCATAACACTAATCTATATTGAATAAGTGTACAATAGCCAACCATATGAAGTCATAGGCTGCTGCAATATATGATTACATGAGAGATTCAAATGCATAAGGATTCCATTCGAAATAGTCAAAAGCAGGCTTACTAAATCTAGTCAAATCCCCCATAGGTTCATAAAGCAGTTTCCAAATCTACCTAGAGGCTCACGAATTGGAAATGTCAAGTAGGCAAGGTAATAGGTGATGGAAAGACAAATAATACATGATTTTATTAGGAGAAAAGAATGGAGGACGATGAGGGAAAAAAAACAAGTCAACTACACCTAGTCTTACTTTCCCTTTTGCCTCAAATATCAATAAAGCAGGCAACTTAGCAGAAAAAGCAGATATGCACTATGGAGGATCGGGAATAAAGTAGAACTGGTAAATATGGTTTCTAGGAGGTTTCCCAAGTGCTCTAGGACTCAGTTTTAGGAATTTTGACTTCTAGGACATGTGGAAGACAACTTGCATAGAGTGGAATATTGGAAACTAGGCAAATAAGACAAAAATGGATTAATTAATGTCTAAGGTAGCTAACTACGGGTTTATTATTCTAATAAACACTAAATATCCAGAAACAAGCTTTGAAATTATGGTCAAGACTATTTTCTCATCCTTCTTTTCAATTCCACACTATTTTAATTATAGAACAAGGGACTTAAACTTGGAAAAGTAGATTTGCAATGATTCGAAGCTATTGAGACTCAATGAGATCAGCTCATTCTTGAGTTGATTTCCTCTCATTTCATCTGTCTTTCCAAAAATATATTCAAGCTTCTCCCAAACCTCATTTGGTGATTTCAATCCATCAAGATGGAAGATGAGATCTCTTGAAATGCTCAAGCACAAAAGACCATAGGCCTCATCCCTCATGTTGTGCCATTTATTTTTCTCTGCAGATGCATTGGGATTTTCCTTAGATTCCATAGTAACCCTATAGTGTCCTTTGGCTCTCAACAAAATATCCATCTCATCTTTACATTCGGATAAATTGAATAGAGTCAAGATGATCCGTTGAGATTGGTCCATATCTCAGCAACTGTGCCCTTCAACATGTAGAATGCGCTCCCAATCAGTGATGTAGAACCTAAAATATCAATATTGAAGGAGATAAATCAATATACAAAGTCTCTGATACCATTTGGAAATTAATCCCAAGCTATAAATCAATTACAGTCACAAAATTACTAGTCAAACATGAAAATTCCACAAAAAGGAGACTGAATATGGAGCATAACACAATCCTGTAATGAATAAGTGTACATCATCCAACCTAATAAATTAATAGAATTCCAAAATATATAATTACATCATATATTAGAGAGCATAAGGATGCTATTCGAATTGGACAAAAAGCAGGCTTACTAAACTAGTCAAAATCCCCCATAGGTGCATAAATCACTTTCCCGATCTATCAATATGCTCACGAAATGGATCAATGAGTTGTACCAAATGATAAGTGATGGAAATATATCATATCCATGTTTTTTTATGGATAAAAATAAGGAGGATGGTTAAGGAAAAAAACAAGACAGTTACTCCTAGACTAGCTTTTCCCTTTTTCCTTGAAACTGCTAAAAGCAAGGTAACTTTCAAAAAAATAGAATTGTACATTTTCTATTCTGGAATTACTGTATAGTTGTCAGAATATTTCCCAACATGTTTCTAAAGTGCTCCCTAAGACATTTTTAGCATTTGTTGACTTCTAGGTGCAAGTGGATGCCAACTAGCATAGTAAGGAATCTAGGAATCCAGGAGTAAGACAAAAACGATTAATTAATGTCAAATATGGGTAACTATGGGTTTGATTATTCTAACATTGAGTACATATCATAACATGCTTGAATGAATGAATCTATTATTTACAAAGGTGATTACACAGATAAATGGATATGTCCAAAATGTGGGCATGGTCAAAACCTAAAAAGGGAAGAAGGATAAAGCACACGGTCCTCTGATAATATATTTATACACATGCCTATAATCCTGAGGATTGAAAATATTTTTCATTTCAAAATAATTAGTCATTTTATAAGAATGTTATTCCTCACATATACATGAGAAAGGATTTATGTGAATCCAAATGGATTCAATAGCTGCGAAACAAATAGAGGAAATGTGAACTCATAAATCCAAGGATGAAGTATGAATCCTTTTATTAAATATAAAAATCAATGGGGTTAATCCACTACAACAAAACATTGTTATTATAGTCTGTTTTAGCTCCTTGTTTAGTGTCCACAATCACTTTTAGTGTATTTTTTGTCATTGTTTGGGCAAAGTGGACATTTTTCCATGGGATGGCGCTTTTAATGGTGTTATTTTCATCCTTTTTTGAAAGTAGACGATCTTTTGTATGCTAATTAGCTTCCCAATTAGTGTGCCAATTATTGTCCTGATTAACCTCCTAATTATCATCCCAATTAGTGCCTCACTTAGATTCCCAATTATCGTCCCAATTATCCTCCCAATGAGCATCCCAATTAGTGTCCCAATTAGCTTCCATAATAGCATCCTAGGTAAAACCCATAATAGCCTCCAAAATAACATCCATAATAGCACAAAGCATAACATTATTTATAGATCTAGGTATTGCACCATGAATTACGCCATGGAAAACGTCTGACATAGCACCAAGTATAGAGCCAAGTATAAAGCCAAGAATTGTACCTAGAAAACATCCAACATAGTGCCATGTATAGAACTAGAAATTTCGAAAGGAACCGTGCTAGAAATTGGTGGTCGTTTTGGGAGATATAACACCATGAATAAATTTTTATATCTATGCCATGATTTTGGATTAATGTATATCCCCTAAGTTCATATAGTTTCATCTAGGTCTAATGGGTCATGTGTAGTGTGCCAAACAACCAAGCATGCTCTACATAGGAAATATTTAGCGTATGAGTGAAATATATGTCCATCATTTTGGGAATTAACGTACCAAGGATGGTTCTTGATGCCCATTCAATGGTCTAGGGATAAAAGGCAAGGCACTAATCCATATCATATATTAATATGCCACTCACATGCCATGTTTCATTGCTAGGGGCATCACACATGCCCATAATGCATAATCTTTGGCCTCCAAGTTTGATATGGTGGTGATTTCAAAGTTTGAAAGACTTGATATGTTTATTGGGGATAAGGGCATAGTTTGGTGCAAAAACCTAGGTTCTAAGTTATATATCTCTTATCCTTACATGCCATGTGTGGGGCCTTAAGCCAAAACATACATCATGCATAAGCAATATTTGGCATGTGAGTAAGATGTGGTGTCACATTTGAAGTTTTAGTACACCAAAGATGGTTCTCACAACTCAAGTTATGTTCCAAGGTGAATATCCATAGTTTTACTCCATAACATGTGAATTTAAGGTTCTACATAGGCCATCCATGAGGCCTTAAACCATGTTTTCCCTATGAGAGGTATATGGTGGCCATTTTGAGGATTGTCACACCATGGATGCTTCTTGGTCACTAATCCATGGTTTGATTCCTAAACCCATGATATTGGGATAGTTAGAACATTTGTCTATGGGGCTCATGTTCTTTTTCATAGTAACCCACATCATTGCATAGGGATTGCGTAGGTAATCCTTAGCCTACTGTTTGGGCGTGCACCCTAATGGTCCTTAAGGTGGGTAAATCCACAGGTTTATGGGAGTTTGTAAGCAGAGTTATGACTCAAAATAGTCTTAGGGGTGTCGGGGTTGAGTCAAAGTCCTCTTTTTGTAATAATCCCATGGTTTAAGCCCATGGTTTTGTAATAAGTGCAATGTATAAATAAGCACTCTTGTAAAGAAGTTAGGTTAGGCTTTTGATGTAAGATGAATTGATGCAAAGCTAAGGCTTGTTTGTAAGAAGGTTAAGTCCCAGCTGTGTGCGTGGATGACCTATGTAACTATGTGCGCAAAGGGTTTGGGTGATTAAGGAAATCTGCAGCTGTGTGCGTGGCTTTGAGGACTTGAAGGGATCTGCAGCTGAGTGCGCAGATCAAAACTATGGTTTTTGTAAAGAGTTGAATAAAACACAGTTCTGTGGATGTAACCCTTAAACTGGGGGTGTACCACATTATATCGTGTGTTGTGTTTTTTGTTGTGTTGTTGTTATGTTCTTTTATGCATTGATAAATATATAACTGATAAGTAAGATCACTGCTAAATACTAACTTCGTTGGAATTCCTAGTAAAGGGTTAAGCAAGGAACTGTTTGTTTATCTAACCGCGAAGATAAATAAGTAACTATTAAAGCTCTGCATTTTATGATTATAATTGTTAGAAGCTAAAGGTACAGTAATATCCCTCTTCTACTTGCACAAACCTGATTCTGCGGCACCCCATAGCTGTTTCGGGTGAGACTGCAACCTGTTTACAGGTTGTTTCCGAAAGGGCAAACACTGTGGGTCTTTTGTTGGTGCGAAGTTAATGGTATAAATCTTGGGTCTGCCCTAGATCCTAACAAATTGGTTTCGTTGCTGGTTGAACTCAGTATCTGCTCAAGAGGGGTTTACGTCGTACCTCGAGGGTTATTTTTTGGAGACCCTCACTGAAAGAAATCGGTGATTGGATTGAAGAGACTTATCTGAACTTTGATGTACAAGAGAACAAAGATCCGCGTCGAAGTGCAAACAAATTTTTACAGAGGTATGTTTTTTCTGATGTATATGAAATTTTCTTTGGTAGTATCCACATAGAGTTGCACCAGTGGTTATCCAGGTTAACAGAGAGAAGGACGAACTTCCAAGAATGTCAGTTTCCTGATTGGAACCCCACAAGAATTAATATACTGAAAAGGGTGAATAGCGAGATATCCCGTGCTGTTGATTTCTGGACAACACGAACCCTTGAAGCATTTGTGACGGAGTTCTCCATTGACACAAGTACATCCTTCAATGAAGCCGAACGGCAGTTCTTCAAAGGACCAAGGGGTAAGTACTTGAATTCATTTAGTTTGAGAATTAAAATGCTATTGGCTGAAAAAGGTATATTGCTCATTGAATCAGACTGTTAGATTTAGCACTACTAACTTATGTTTGCAAGTGAAAGTACCTTCGATGAGAAAAATGGTTTGATGTGAAGTGGCAAAAGGTACAAGAGAAATTTTGAGTCCTATACCCTAGGTCAGAATACTGAGCCTAATCCCGTAAGTCCAGCAGTCTCAGAGCTCGAAGAAACCCCTTCTGTTGGAAACCCTCCGGTAACCCCACAGCGAAGACCTATTATCCCTGAGAACCCATCGTAGTCTGAAAGTCACCCTAGCCCGAGTATTCCTATCGCAGGTCAGTCTACCCCAGTAAGTTCCCCCCCGCCTACTTCCATTCCCCCTCCAAACCCCCCTAGATCCACTATGGCCCACATGCATGATGATATTAAGCTCCATGTTTTCAAAGGAACTGGATCAGAGGATCTAGAACAATTCTGGTTTTTATGTGAAGTAGTGTGGAATGCTAAGAACATTACAGATCAAGATGAAAGAAGGGCGCAGCTTGTTACTTCTTTCAAAGATCGGGCTTTGACCTGGTTCATGAAATTATCCAATACTCAGAGCCATTCCTTAGACGATATTAAAGTAGCAATAATCAAAGAATTTAAGAAGCTGAAATCAGAGTCGCAGTGTATCACTGAATTGAAAGAGATTCAGCAGAGGTACGGCGAATCAGTGTGGGAATTTGATCAAAGGTTCAAAGTTCTGCTAGACCAAGTCAGTTTCACCATTGGACCTACGCAGCACAAGGAATGGTTCATTGTAGCATTTCTACCGCATATCAGAACTCCACTCATGCAACAGAAGGTTGCTGACTAGCAGGAGGCTTTGGAAATCACGATGAAGCTTGAAATCGCTCCTGTCAAAGATAATTCTGGTATCGCTCAAATCCAAGCACAGTTGGCAGCGATGGCTCTGGAGCTTTGTGATATGAAGAAAGGAAAAATTGGTCGCGAAGAGGTTTGGCGTACACAATGTCGGACAGAAGGTCATGCCAAGGAACAGTGTCCTGTGATAAGAAATCACCTGAATAATGGTGCGCCAAACCCGTTTAACCCGCAATTCCTATATTGTGAGCTCTACAGAACAATAGGTCAGCATCGACTTGAAGACTGCTATCTACTACAGAGGTATGGGAAAGTACCTAAGAACCCCTATTGTAAGTTCTGTAAGTCCATAGGACATAATGAAGATGAGTGTCGCAGTTATGACCTCATGAGAGAGCGCACCTATGACGCCTATTGGGTACAAAATGAGGGATAGAGCAATGATGGCTATGGTTACCGCAGTGGTGCATCAGGTAGAGGTGATTTTGGAGGTCATGGTCATGGTGGTATGGCTAGCAGAGGATGCATTCAGGTGGTGTGTTATAACTGTAACCAGGCCGGACATCTAGCTCGCGACTGTCGGAACCCAACTACGACATGTCGGTATTGTAGAGCAGTTGATCATGTCATTGAGCAGTGCCCGCAGTTGATATCCAAGATTCAAGAAATAAATAGTGTCCCCACTCAGAGTATTCAGCTGATTGCTGTGAATAAACAACCTGTCCCATCCATTAATGTTGTTACCAGGAGTGGAGCCACGACGGAAGTGCAGAACAAGGAAAAACATCCTGACGAGGCTTGGGTTCGTCAGGCCCCAGAGAAAGTCCCAGCATTTGATATCGAAAGAGAAAAAGAGATATTCATGGAAGCCAAGAGAGATTTTGTTGCTCCTAGCACATCAGTAGCACCTGCGCAACAACATCAGCAGCAGTCGCAGCCGCAAGAAGCTTCGATGGACAAAGTAAGTACATTGTTCTGTTTTTTACAGAGTTGTCTAAAGCTCTTAAAAAATCAGAATGATTTAAGTGAGTTGCAGAAAGTTATTGCTTCCTGCGAACCTCAGCAAAGTTCTGGTCAGGCAAAAGATGTTAATAGAGTCAGGAGAAATGGCAGGGAAATGAGATTGAATTCTCAGATAGGAGAGTATGATATGACTGATGTTATCTTGGACCTAGGATCAGAGGTAAATGTCTTAACTAGGAAAACCTGGGAACAAATGGGAAAACCTACCCTTGATTGGTCCCCTATACAGTTGAGATTAGCCAATCAGCATAAGATTGTGCCCCTAGGATGATTCCCTAATGTCCCAGTAGATATTGATGGCGTCTGTATTGTAGTAGACTTCGAAGTTATTGAGATCATTGACGACAACAACCCCTATCCAGCTTTGTTAGGAATTGAATGGGTAATGGAAAATGCTACAGTCATTAACCTTAAGAAGAGATAGATGACTTTCGAAGGGAAGGGTTTGAGAGTCATAATACCACTGGACCCTTCTCAAGAAGAAAGGTACACAGAACCACTCGGCAATGAAGACCAGGATGTTTTGGACCACATCTACAATATCACAGTGAAGGAAGAAGATTATGTTGATCCTACTACCAAAGGTATCATGGATTGGTAGTGTGACAGCTCCTGCATGACAGATTCAGATGATGGCCTAGAGAATTGGCAGCATAGACTGTATGATCTCCATGGCCATTGATGTGCCAGAATTACCAAGTCTCTCAGATGGCTTGGCTCATAGACACGAACCTTACCTGTTTTTAATGGTTCGACAGACCCATAAGAGTTTATTGTGCAATTCTCAGAGCAGGTACCAGACTCTCACAGAAAATGGAGACTCTAGATTCAATATTCAGAGCCACAGTAGCCAGATGGTGCAATTGTCACAAAAATTACATTCATAGTTGGGAAGCATGCTAGAAGTCCCTTTGCTTACGATTTAGGGACCAACCTCAGGAGGTGCGAAGCAGGTTTAATGGTAAGACTATTCCTTAGGGACATTTGGAGCAATTCTACGATGCATGGAAGCATGTAACTCATGAAGAATGGGTACATATGTTTGTGCACACTCTGGAACCTATAGCAAAGAACTGGTATGCAGAGGTCGAGCTTCGCCACGGTACTGTAAGTTGGGATTGTCTTGTTGATAGTTTTGTGCTGACATTTTCTATTAATGAGGTTTCTCCTGCTTTGGATGCAGCTGTGAGGTTGATCCATACTAAAGTATTTGATGATCAAGAAATAGCAAAATACCAACCTGATTGGAAGGCACAAGAAGCCAATGCAGTAGAATGTTATAACCTCGCAATTGACGAGGATGATGATCCGTGCAATATTGATATTCCTAAGTCAGAAGGACACTGCAACATACATGGACCAGCAGTCGAAGCCCCTAAAGTGACTCAACCCCTGAAGATGCAGACAGTCAACATTGGATCAGAAGAACAGCCTAAGTATGCTACCATTGGAGATTATTGGGATGAAGAGATGGTAAGTAAAGTGACCCAACTTCTCCATGAATATCAGGACCTATTTCCAATGAAGTTCTCAGAGATGAAAGGTATCCTTGGTGATATTGGTGTGATAAAGATCCCTTTGAAACCTGATGCGAAGCCTGTGAAACAACGCCCTTATAGGTTGAACCCTAAGTATAAGGAAAAAGTTAGGATGGAGCTGGATAAGATGCTTGCTGCAGGAATCATTGAGCCTGTTGAAGAATCCGAGTGGGTCAGTCCTATGGTGGTGCAAGAGAATAAGACTAAGGGTGAAATCCGAATCTGTGTTGATCTAAGGAAGTTGAATGATGCTTGTCTACATGATCCTTTCCCCACCCCCTTTACAGATGAAGTGTTAGACAATGTCGGGGGTCAAGAAGTGTACTATTTTACTGATGGAGTTTCAGGTTACCATCAGATCAGAATTGCTCCAGAGGATCGACATAAGACAACCTTTGCTATAGAAATGGGATCCTTTCAGTATACAGTTATGCCCTTTGGATTAAAGAATGCACCTGCTATGTTTTCTAGAGTAGTCATCTCTGCATTTAAGGAATTTATACATAAATTCTTAGAAGTTTATTTTGATGATTGGACTATCTTTGGGCTACTGAAAGACCATATAACTAGTTTAAGACTTATGCTGTATAAATGTAGACAGCACCAGATTTCCTTGAACTTAAAAAAGTGTATCTTTTGTGCACCTTTGGGAATTCTGCTCAGTCACATTGTATGTAAGAAAGGATTGATGATGGATCCTATGAAGATAGCTATTATTGTGAACCTGCCACCTCCGAAGTCCATTAAACAACTTCGCACTGTGCTTGGTCACACTGGATATTACAGGAAATTCATCAAAGGATATGCTTAGATTACAGCTCTGATGGAAAAGCAATTGAAGAAAGATATTAAGTTCGAGTGGACACCTGAGTGCCAAGCAAGCTTGGATATTTTGAAGGAAAAGATGGTCACTGCCCCTATCTTAGTATTCCCTGACTGGAATAAGGAGTTTCATGTGCATGTCGATGCATCCTCCTTTGCTCTGGGTATAGTATTGCCTCAATAAGGTGAAGGTCATATTGATCACCCTATTTCTTTTGCAAGTAGAAAATTGTCCACTGCAGAGAAAAATTATACTATGACAGAACGAAAAGGTCTCGCTATGGTGTATGCACTACAGAAGTTTTGACATTATCTGTTAGGATCTCATTATAAGATGTTCACTGACCATTCTGCTTTGAAGTATTTGGTTAACAAGCCTGTGCTAGGTGGAAGGATATGCAGATGGTTGATTCTGTTTCAGGAATATGACTTTGAGATCATAGTTAAGCCTAGAATACTTAACCTAGGACTTGACCACTTGTCGAGGCTCGAGTCGGGAGAAGAACCTACCAGTTTGGACGAAGGTCTTCCTGATGCCCAATTGTTTGCCATCCACATGGTTGATGAATACTTTCAGGATATTGTTTAGTATTTGTCTACAAGTTTTCCACCCACCGAGATGACAACACAGTAGAAGAAGCATCTGGTGGTGAGAGCAGCTAACTTTACCCTAATAGCAGGACAGCTGTATAAAATGGGACCAAATGAAATACTGCGCAGATGTGTCTTGGAGCATGAAAAGCCACTGATTTTGTCTGAGGCACACGCCGGAGAAGTAGGAGGTCATTATGCAGGAAAATCTACAGCACAGAAGATTTTGACAGCCGGATTGTGGTGGCCCATAATTCACAAGGATGCAAGAGAATATTTCCACAGCTGCGACATCTATCAAAGGACAGGAAAACCATCCAGGAGGGATGAGATGCGTCTAGCCCTGCAGGTAAATTTACAAGCATTTGACAAGTGGGATATTGATTTTGTTGGCCCTATCAATCCCCCTTTGAAGAAGTCAGGAGCAAGATACATTATTACAGCAATTGATTACCTTACCCGTTGGGCCGAAGCTCAACCAGTCAAGAACTGTAGCACTGCTACAGCTGCGAAGTTCATCTTCGAGAACATCTTGTCTAGATTTGGGTTTCCTAGAGTTCTTATGAGTGATCAAGGATCACATTTTCTAAATAAGACTATTGAAGTATTGACTGAAGAATTTCAGGTGTATCATCAGAAGAGTACTTCCTATCATCCACAAGCAAATGGAACTGTTGAAGCTTTTAACAAAATCCTTGAACATGCTCTGAGGAAGGTTTGAAATGTTAATAGAAATGAATGGGATCTTAGAATTCTAGCAGTATTAGGGGCTTATAAGACTACCTACAAGAAATTGATAGGCCATACACCTTTTAGGTTGGTCTATGGACAAGAAGCAGTCATGCCCATGGAGTAAATTGTTCCTAGCCTCAGAATATCTACTTTCACAGAGATGGATGACCCAGCTATAATGACAGAAATGCTGACAAAGATACTAGAACTTGAAGAGGACAAATTTATTGCAGGGTTCCAGCAGGGGCTGTTTGACTTATGCACCTTGACACACAATTCTAGGGACCCTAAGTTGTGGATGGTCAAATGTTTGGCAAGCAGATCGAAGGATGGGGTCACTGATAGATCCAGAAGGCTTTAACCAGCATAAATATTACGAAGGAAAGGAACAAGCAGCCGACAACTGCATGTATGGATTCAGCAAGCAGTGTACTATGTTTTTCCAACAAGATTCTACCACCTGAAAAGCAGATGAGTGTCCTAGGATGAGACACTGGTGAGTCTTAGGGGCCTGTTGGGGCGCGCACCCTAACGGTCCTTAAGGTGGGTAACTTCGTGGGTTTATGGGAGTTTGTAAGCGGATTTACGACTCAAAATAGTCTTAGGGGTGTCGGCGTTGAGTAAAAGTCCTCTTTTTGTAATAAGCCCATAGTTTTGTAATAAGTGCAATGTATAAATAAGCACTCTTGTAAAGAAGTCAGGTTAGGCTTTTGATGTAAGATGAATTGATGCGAAGCTAAGGCTTCTTTGTAAGAAGGTTAAGTCCCAGCTCTATGCGTGGACGACCTCTGTAGCTGTGTACGCAGAGGGTTTGGGTGATTAAGGAAATTTGCAGCTGTGTGCGCAGAGGCCTGTAGCTGTGTGCACGACTTTGAGGACTTGAAGGGATCTGCAGCTGAGTGCACAGATCAGAACTGTGGTTTTTGTAAAGAGTTGAATAAAACACAGTTTTGTGGACGTAACGCCTAAACTGGGGGTGAACCACATTATATCGTGTGTTGTGGTTTTTGTTGTGTTGTTGTTATGTTGTTTTATGCATTGATAAATATATAACTGATAAGTAAGATCACTGCTAAATACTAACTTCGCAGGAATTCCCAATAAAGGGTTAAGCAAGGCACTGTTTGTTTATCTAACCGCGAAGCTAAATAAGTAACTATTAAAGCTCTAAATTTTATGATTATAATTGTTAGAAGCTAAAGGTACAGTAATATCCCTCTTCTGCTTGCAGAAGCCTGATTCCGCGGCACCCCATAGCTGTTTCGGGTGAGACTACAACTTGTTCGCAGGTTGTTGCCGAAAGGGCCAACACTGTGGGTCTTTTGTTGGTGCAAAGTTAATGGTATAAATCCCGGGTCTGCCCTAGATCCCAATACCTACATATGAGATATGGTCACTACATTGAAAGTATCATTAATCTCTTGAACTTTAAACCAAAATATGAGATGATAATATCATTAATGCAAAATTAAGTTCACAAAGATACACCAAAAACTATATCCATTATTAAAAAAATGTTTAAAAACATACTGCAAATATAATGTTTATAATGGTGGTATTTACGGTAGTGTTAAGAAGAGTGTGCTATTCTCACATGAGGGACCTTCAAAGGGATCCTCCTGATAAAGAGACATACCGCTAATTTTTTCTTTCATTGTATGTCAATCGTTGTTGATAATTGAGAATCATGTAGGAGTTAAGGAAACTAGGTAATGAAGAGGGTCTAGTGGTAGAGATGATGAAAACAAATGAAGATAAAATATTAAGGTGTGTAATCCCCAATGGACCCACAATGTTAAATCATGTGAGAATTCCAGAGGGATGGGACTCCCAGTGGCTCTTAAGTTGTAGGGATTGGTCTCAGAGGAACATAAACTGATGCATGAACATGAAATAAGTTGCAATTAACCACTATATGTGCTCCCCACACTCTAGTGGTTGGTACTTGTGGCACCAATATCCCAAGTGGACCCAATGGTACTAGTGGACCCAATATTAATTAATGACTCCTAAGTTAGGAAAATATAATCTAATAGACTAAGTATGGACAAGGGAGGATTATAAATCCTAACACCCCCCATTAATCCTAAGTTGGAAAATTGTGGGCACTAGAAACAAGGCCAAAAGTCACTCATTACAATCTAAAAGTGTTGGCTTGACTGGGCAGACCCGGGTTTACTATAGTGTACTAACAAAACCCCTAGCTCACTGGCCCTTTCAGCGACAGACCACAGAATGACCTGAAGTCTCACCCAAAGTGATCCTAGATGGGGTGGTTGAAGAATCACGTTTCCTCAACCAGGTTCTGCTGCATCCTAGGTTTCTCTTGATTATCCAGTGGGATCTCTCTGTGAGGGTGTTGTTTCTCTCTTTCTAGCTGACTCTTCTATGGGACTGGCTCTTATCGCATCGTAGCTTTTAGGACGATGTGCAAACCTCCTCTTTTGCTCAGTTCTTAACCTGCGATATCTCACACCGCAGCTCCTCCGACAGTGTGGTATCACCTTTCTACACTGCAATATTTCCTATAGCAAGACTCAATAAGCTTATCAACTCTCAAGGTCCAAAGGATTCCTCCCTGAGTATAACAGCTCAGTTAACCTTCTTCAGGATGTTAAACGACTTCACTTATACTTCTACAGTCTAACACGCTTAACCTCAATCACGCTCAACTTGCTGAACTCAATATACAGAAGTCACTCAACACTGTAACTGATAGCTGTCATGAATCAAGCACGGATAAAATCACATATAGAATACTTAACATATTCAACTCGCATTTAACCGTCTATATTACTGTAAACTGAAGGATAGCATGCATACATCCCTTAACTGATAAGCAAATTCCATGTAACAGATAACAGATAGCAAATAAGTAAAGCAGAATCACATGAAACAGTTTCACAACACACGAATTTTATGTGGTTCACTTCCTTGGGGGGGAAGCTACGTCCATAGGAACTGTGTTTTATTATATCTTAAGAGAGTAACATAGTTCCACTGCAACCTCTTATGCAGCTTTAGATCTTCTGGGAAACTCCACGCACACAGCTAGGAGCCCTTCTCTTAGATATCTTCTCTTCCTCTAATGATTTATTCTTACAATATTTCCTTCCTCTCTCTCTCTCTCTCTCAATCCCTGTGGATTGTTACATTCATGCTCAAGGAGCCAGCTACTGGTTACAGTAAGATGACTACAGACTTAACAACAAAACCAAAGCTTGACTCAAAGAATAGCTAACTGACCAACTAACTAATTGTCTAACTGACCAATTATCTAGATGTCTAACCTGTTACAATACAAGATACATGCTTAAATAGGTGTCTCAAAGGTCTCACCATGATACAACACTGTGGGCCTTTCCCAATAGTAACCAAAAACCCTAATTGTGACAATCGGCCTCTTTGTACTTTAAACTGCCGCTTACTAGTCACACTGCAGCTTTCTGCAGTCTTCCATGATTTTCGGCGCTGATCTCTAGTATGGGCACTGCTTCCTCGGTTGCTCCCCTTCTTTCCTTTGTCTTTAATACCTCAACTCGTTGCTCCTTTTCTCTTTATGAGGGTAGCTGAGCCCTCTTGTCGTCGTCGCTGCCTTAAATGCAGTGGTTGAGCTCTCTCTTCTCGGTCGCTTCAGGTACTATTTCCTTTGACTTCCTTGCTCCAACAGTCCCCTAACACTTACTTTTGGCTCATCCCTGAGCCACTAACATCTAGCTTCTCTTGCTGTAGCTTCTCCTTGGATTCCTGTGAAATCCTTGCGAATCTCTCTCTGAGTCCTACGACCTCTTTCTCCATAGTTTCGACACAGTCTTGTGCCGCTTCAAGAATAACATGAGTAATCATGGGGTCTTTTTTGTCATCAATTTTAGTCTTGCTTGCAGTGAACTCCTTGACCTTCTGCTCAACCGCATCAACCAACTCTGTGATTTGTTCCTGATACGGTTGAAGCAGGTTATTGAACTATATTTCTTTTTCTCGAAACCGCTGCGCTTCCTATTGCAAACGGTTCACCTCTGTCATCTTCTTCATATTTGCAAGAGCTCCTAAGCTCTTGAATTCTTCCTTCATTGCTACTATTGCATTCTCTATCTTTTGGATGCTCTGCTGCAACTCCAGTCTATTCGGGAGCTCTTCTAGCTCCGACCATGTCTTTGTCGCATCATCTAGCAATGAATTTGCGTCATCTATGCGACACTTCATCTGCGTTGAAGTTAGTATAAAGGCATGTTCCCTTGCTTCCTTGTCTGCCTCAGGTGTGCCTGGTGCTTGAGCCTCAAGCTCAACAATCTGCACCTTGTGGTCTTCCTCCATCTTGACCACTGTGTCTTCTAGAGCCTTTGCGCTTTCTATCATCTTTGGCATTGTCTTTTCTAAACTTAGTTCATAGGTCTCTCTTATATTTCCTTCCCTCATTGTCATGCTCTTGCTCTCATTGCTTGCGAGACCTTCAAATGACCGCTTTAGCTAGATCACCATCGAATCCTTTACACAAGATATACTTCAAACTGACATATAGGTCTTTTCATGGATCAGCAGCTCCTTTAAGGATCTTGAGGTATTGAGAAGCCTTCCACAGATATCCTTTCCGCTTTATCTAGGTTAGAACTCGTATCACAAAGAAAATATAAATCTGTATCTTCCATCCTTCTCAAACATTTCATTCAGTATGGATCCTTTCATACGAAAACTATACAAACCATGGATTCCATTCCGAGAACAAGCCTTTGTCTGCATACTGAATTTTTTCTTGTTTGGTTTGTTTCTCTCTTTCACTTTTCTTCTCAACAAATCGTTCCAGGTATTCACGCTACCTATGATATTCATATTTACGTTTCTTTGCCTCTGCAATCTCTTATTCTTCCCTTAGCTGATCAGATAGGTCATCTTCCTTCTCCCATTGCCTTCTTTTTCTTATTTTTACTTTCTTCCTCTTTCCTTTTATCCACCTTTTCCTCACTCTCCTTTTCATCTTTCTTCTTGTCGGCATATTTCTTCTCATCATTCTTCATCTCTGCTTTGAGCTGGACTCTTCTACTATCTGAGCTTGACTCCTCATCCTTGGCGTCTGTCTGACCTGTGGTGCACCTAATTTCACAACCTTGGGCAGCGTCGTCATAGCAGACTCGAGGACACCACTCTAGAATCATCGTACAATGTCTTCTAAAGGTTCCTTCTCAGACAGAAACCACCCAGTGTGATACTCTGGACTAGCAATGGCTGCGAAAATAGGGAAACTAGCACTCTGTAACTGGAGTATCTCTGCAGAGGGAAAACTCTAAAAATTTGCTCTATAACTCTCAGAAATCGCAAAAGTAACCCTTTTGTTTGAATGATATATGTATTTATAATGAAGGCAATAATCTCTGAAGCAACAGTATTTTAGGCTAGACCCATTGGCGGCATTTATTGCATGGATAAGACAACACCCGTCATCCCAATCCTCATTAATTGCTGAAAATCCAATCAAATTTTCCTCAAAAATTGTGTGCAGGAGCTGACAATCTCGACCAAGATTTACCAAATATAGGACAATCACTGTACTGTTTCCAAATCTAGGGCAACATATACCTATCATATCTTGATTAATTTCTTGTCAGAAGGCGAACTGACTGGCCCTCTTTCCCTTTTCAAAATTGTCTATGTGGCACGGGGAACATCGCCTTGCTGCGATGCCACACCACATCGTCCTAAACTAAAATGTTGGCATAAAACTCCATAACATTCAAAAACTCCGCAAGCATCCTATGACTTGCGAAAAACAAACTTTTTTTTCTTCAATGTAGACTAGTTATGGGTGCGATGCCTCCTTTCAACTACACTGGACATCTGCACAATCTAGTTCTATAAGTTAGGGTTTAGAGGTGGAGTGGCTATCACTGTAAAGCTTAATCCTACTACCATTAATCAACGTAGGAACAAGTTCCCCATTCATTTTACTGAGCCTTCTGTAACTTGCTGAATCTGATATGGCCCCAACCAATGTGTCTTGAACTTCCCTGGAAACTTAACATACTTGCTATCATAAAGGAGCACTAGGTCTCCTGTCTAAAAAATATTGCTCTTGATGTGCCTATCATACCAAGCTTTTTCTCGTGCCTTCTACACTTTTTGATGAAATCCTGCGATGAATCTGTCTTCTTCTAAGGTAAGCAACTGCGCTAGTCTTTCAATCATCGTATCTGTATCAGTCATCTCGGTAATTTGAGCAATTCTTAAACTGGGAATAATATACTCCATAGGCATAACAACCTCTTGTCCATACACCAAGCTGAAGGGTGTGTGTCCTATAAGTTTCTTGCATGTAGTACTATAAGCCCATAATACAACATTAACTCTGAGGTCCCAATCGTCTCTTTTGATGTTACAGATCTTAGTAAGAGCATTTTCTAGAATCTTGTTAAAATCCACCACCATACCATTATCTTGTGGGTGGTAGGGAGTGCTCTTATGATGCTGTATCTGAAATTCCTCTGTCAAGGCCTGAATAGTGCGATTGAGAAAGTGTGTGCCTTGATCACTCATCAAAATTGCTGGACATCCAAATCTACTTATGATGTTTTCAAAAATGAACTGTGCAGCTATAGCGGTATCACAATTCCTTACTACTTTGGCCTCTATCCACCTGGTGAGGTATTATATTCCTATGATGATGTATCTCGCACCAGTTCGTTTTCCTGGTGGGTTGATAGGACCCACTAAATCTATAGCCCACTTGTCAAATTCCCGCAGCGTAATCTATGGTCACAGCAGCATTTCATCTCTCCACGAAGGTTTTCCTACCCTCTAGTAGATATCGCAGCATCTGCAAAACTCCTTAGTGTCTTTATGCAAAGTAGGCCACCATAATCCTGCAGCTAGAATTTTCTGAGCAGACGGCTTTCCTGTGAAATGACCTCCTAGGGTACCTGAATGTGCTTCTCTGATAATGGCATCTTTCTCATGCGGCATCATGCATCTGCACATGACTTCATCTGGACCTAACTTATATAAATGTCCTGTGATCAAAGTGAAATATGCTGCTTAGTAAGCTCAATCAGTTCCCATCCTGTAATGAGAAAGTGAATAGTATCTGCGTAATACTCATCTGCGATCTAGATAGAAAACAATTGCGCATCTGGAAAATTATCCTCTAGATTACTTGGTTCTTCTCCTGAGTCTATCCGCGATAGATGATCAGGTCCAGCATTTAATATTCCTAGTTTTACAATAATTTCAAAATCATACTCTTGAAATAGGAGTAACCATCTGCAGATCCTTCCCCCTAACAATGGCTTATTGACCAAATACTTTAAAGCGGAATGGTCAATGAACATCTTGAATGGGGAACCCAGTAGGTAGTGCCTAAACTTCTGTAGAGCATACACCATAGCTAATCCTTCTCTTTCTGTAGTGGTGTAGCTCTTTTCTATGGTAGATACATTCTGCTTGAGTATGCGATAGGGTGATCGATACCTCCTTCTCCTGGCTATGTTAAGATAATCCCCAATGTGATGCCAGATGCATCCACATGTACATGAAATGGCTTGTTCCAATCTGGAAATACTAAGATGGGTGTTGTGACCATCTTCTCTTTAAGAGTGTCTAAACTTTGTTGGCATTCCTCAGTCCATAGGAATTTTACTTCTTTCTTTAACAACTTTTCCATAGGTGTTGTGATCTTTGCATAGCCTTTGATGAATTTTCTATAATACCCTGTATGACCAAGCACTGTCCTCAATTTCTTGACTGAGTTGGGTGCCAAAATATTTACAATGATGGCAATCTTTGTGGGATCTACCATCAAGCCTTGTCTACAAACAATATGACCCAACAAAATTCCAAATGGCGCACAAAATATACATTTCTTCAAGTTAAGAGAAATCTGATATTGCCTACATTTCTCTAACATGAGCCTTAAATCTCCTATATGGTCTTTGATTAATCCAAATACAGTCCAATCATCAAAATAGACTTCTAAGAATTTATGGATATATTCCTTAAAGACAGCAACTACTACTCTGCAAAAAATAGCTGGTGCATTTTTAAGACCAAAGGGCATTACCGTATACTAGAATGAGCCCCATTCTGTTGTAAAGGTGGTCTTATGTCAATCCTCTGGATGGATTCTTATCTAGTGATAGCCTGAAAATCCATTAATGAATGAGTAGATCTCCTATCCTCCCACATTGTCTAAAACTTCATCAGTAAAAGGTGTTAGAAATGGGTCATGAAGCGATTCGTCGTTGAGTTTGTGCAAATCGACACAAATCTTGATTTCTCCTTTAGTTTTCTTTTCTGGCACGACCATGGGACTAACCCATTCGCTCTCTTCTATGGGCTCAATGATTCCTGCTGCTAGCATCTTATCAATCTCATCCTTAACTTTTTATTTATAACAAGGATTTAATCTATATGGACGCTGCTTAAGTGGCCTAGCATCCTCTTTCAAAGGTATCCTCATGACTCCCAAATCTCCTACTATTCCCTTCATCTCTATAAACTTAGTCGGGAATAATTCCTGATAGTCGTGTAACAAATCTGCGATGTGTCCTACAATTTCATCATCCCAATAGTCTCCAATAGAGGCAAACTTTGGTTCTGTTTCTGTGCCAATATTGATATTTTTAATCTTGATAGGATCTGTGACAACTGGAATCTCTAGCTTTGGTCCATCAACTTCGTGAGTCCCTTCTGACTCTGGAATGTTGATACTGCAAGGATTCTCATCCTCATCACCTGGCTCTTTTGTGAAGTTATAACACTCTAGTGCATGTTCTAACTGAATGGTCCAGTTAGGCTGAGCATACACTGGTAGGGTACAGTCATCAAATATATTAGTCTTTATAATATCTAGAGCCTGATCAATGCTTGGATACTCAGATTCAAAAGTGAAAGTGAGTATAAAACTATCTATCATAACTGGCCATGTAATTGTTCCTCTGCGCAACTCTGTCTCAGTGTACCAATTCCTTGGGACTGTGTCTAAAGTGTGAATGAATAGGTGAACCCATTCATCCTCTGGAATGTCTGACCAATTCTGTTCACAAATGTTGATATGTGACCTGGGGTCACTTTCTCCTGTATATTTCTACTGTAAAGGCTCCTTGTCATTAGAGAATCTTATCATCATCAATCTCTTGAAATAATCCCATGATGCGATATGTTCTTTATGTGCATGCCACCATCTTGCAGGTGTGGCTCTTACTGCAAGGTCAATAGCTACCATCCTCTGCTCATGAGGGATTTCCTGCTCAAACTGCTGTAAAAAGTCATTAACATCTACTAAGCCATCAAATGACAGAATATCCTTAATCTCTGTTCCAATCCATCACAGTGATTTAGTCATAAATGCACATCTGCGAGCTAAGACTTCATAAAGTCTATTCTGCCAATTTTCTAAACTCACCTCCGAATCCGATGCGCATGAGCTGTCGCATCGCCAAATAATATTTCCTTCTGTGGTAGGGTTGATATAATCACTCTGTTTAGTAGTCATCTGATAAAAGCTCTCCATATTCCGTACCTCTTCCTCTGCTCTGATAGGTTCAATGTATCGAGGACCCTGAAAAGGATCCAATGGTGTGATGACTCGAATCTGTTTATCCTCAAATGTCATTTGTCTTTTCTTCAAGTCGATAACAACCATGTTATCAATTGCCCAATCAATACCTAGTAAAGCTGGATACGGTCTGCTATTGCCAATAATTTCTATGACTTCAAAATCTACAAAGCTGTGAACTCCGTCAATATCAACTGGAACTTGCGATAATCGACCTAGTGGTGATACCCTCTACTGATTGGCTAATCGTAGATGGATAGGTGATCTGGCTAAATTAGGACTACCCATCTATTCCCATGTCTCCTTAGTCAGAACATTTACCTTTGATCCTAAATCTAGGATTACCTCATCCATTTCAAACTCTCCAATTTGCACTGTGAGTCTCATTTCTCTTCTTGTTCTTGTATGGCCCATAATATTATGAATAGCACACTGTGTACTGCTCACGAAAGAAGACTACTGATACTGATCTATGATGCGTTGAATCTCTCCTATGGATTTCTCATTTCTTATGAGTTTCAAGCAGCTCCGCAGGAAGGATTGTACACTTCCTGTCAACTCATCCTCTTTGCACCTTCCAGATGTGGTAGCCTACGATATCTGCACAGGACTAACGCCACAAGTTTTTTTCTATGGTACGCCCCTACGAGGAAATACCTGTGATCCTGGTAGTGTAGGGTCAGTAAAGAAAGTTTTAGCTTGCTGAAATGTTTCTTTGTTCTTCTGCAAGTCAAGTGGTGTATATTTATCAGTGGCTTTACGCACCCACTTCGGACCTGTATCATTTTCGTCATCCTGTGATGTGCTACTAGTAGAAACACCACTATGAGTCACAACATTGACGCTTGGTTCTGGTTCTTTCTGCTCAGCACCAATAAGCTGAATATTCTGGTTTACTGCTGTCTTAGGATCCTTAATCTTAGCTATCAAGATAGGACATTCTTCTATAGTATGATCATAGGACTTGCAATACTTACATGTTGTAGTAGGGTTCTGACAATCCCTAGCATAATGTCCTACAGCTCCACAATTTTAACAAACAATCGGTCCACGGCCACGGCCAAAGCCTCCACCACGGCCTTGTCCTCTGAATCCTCCACCATGGCCATCACGAGCCGGTTCATGCTGTGGTCCTGCTACTGGTCCTGATGTCTCTGACTGGACTCTGTAGAAGTCATATTTTCTCTCTATCATGAGATCATAAGCTCTGTAATTATTTTCATCATGTCCTACTAACTTACAGAAGTTACAATATAAATTCTTAGGAGTTTGTACATACTTCTGAAGTAAAGGGAATTCCTGTGGTCTATGTCCTCTTGTTCTACAGATTTCACACCATGGTTCTTGATTCTATACTAAGGGGTTAGGAGCCCCACTTTCTAGATACTCAACAAATACTGGACAGTTATCTTTGGTATGGCCATGTCCTTTACACTTTGTACACCATAATTCTTGTTCAACCTCTTTTCCTTTCTTAATCTCATGTAGCTGTAAAGTGAGATTGGCTAACTGATTCTGTAAGTTGTTGAAATATTGTAACTTTGAAGAATATTCTTTATGTATCTTTTGTGGTCCCCAATGGTCCAACCGATAGAACCACTTGTATTACATTGTACTCCGATGCTCCTAATCGGAAGAACTAATAAGAGTCATGAGGTAGTCCCCTCTAATTGTAAAGGTGGGTCATCAGCACCCCAGTGTGGTTACTTGAGCCTACATGTGTAACTCGAGCCTACATGAGTTAAGTTAAGCCGACATGTTAATTGAGTAAAATTTAAGTAAACGGATGAATATAAATAGAGGTGTAGTGCTCCTCATTTGTCACATACACTCACTTGGTATAGCGCACTTGTGGAGGAGAGGAGTTGCTGGAGAAGGAGGAGAATCAGGTTTTTTTGATCTCCTTGTTGGTTTTACCTTTTTCCTTTTGGGGCATCTATATTGAGGAAGCTTTTGCTGGGTTTTTCCCTTTAGGGTTTTCCCAGGATAAATC
>LPNX010999930.1:32811-125328 GCA_001517045.1 Pseudotsuga menziesii
TATCGATTTACAGATCAGAATATGATGAAGATATTGTTGCTGATCAAACAGTCAAAGTGCTGAAGATGTTGCTGATTGAAAGGTCAATATGCTGAAGATATTGTTGCTGATCGACCAGTCAAAGTGCTGAAGATGTTGCTGATTGAAATGTCAAAGTGCTGAATATGTTGCTGCAAATTGAAAGATCAAAATGCTGAAGATGTTTTTGATGATGAAGACTGAAGATTGAAGATGAAGACTACATAATATTGAAAAGCTTCCAATGATTTATAGATGTGTTACCCTGCTGATATTGATGATGTCTGATATATCTACTCTTGTTGTTGTTGATATAGAATACCCTTCTCGTTAAGGGGGAGTGTTGAAATATTGTAACTTCAAAGAATATTCTTTATGTATCTTTTGTGGTCCCCGATGGTCCAACTGGGAGAACCACTTGTATTACATTGTACTCCGATGCTCCTAATCGGAAGAACTAATAAGATTCATGAGGTAGTCCCCTCTAATTGTAAAGGTGGGTCATCAGCACCCCAGTGTGGTTACTTGAGCCTACATGTGTAACTCGAGCCTACATGAGTTAAGTTAAGCCGACATGTTAATTGAGTAAACTTTAAGTAAAGGGATGAATATAAATAGAGGTGTAGTGCTCCTCATTTGTCACATACACTCACTTGGTATAGCGCACTTGTGGAGGAGAGGAGTTGCTGGAGAAGGAGGAGAATCAGGTTTTTTGATCTCCTTGTTGGTTTTACCTTTTTCCTTTTGGGGCATCTATATTGAGGAAGCTTTTGCTGGGTTTTTCCCTTTAGGGTTTTCCCAGGATAAATCTGTGTTGTTCTTGTGATACTGTTTCTTTCAGTGATCCTGTTTTATATGCTTTTATTATGAAAAATGAAATGATATACTGATGTCTTAGTTAAGCATATGAAAATTTAACATAAGTTTTTCATACATGTACTAGTCTCAACTAGAGGTGAAGCCTCTAGTTTCATTTCCATCTCCAATGCTTCATCCTGCGTATGGAGTTTCTGTTGCATTAGTGGAATTTTGATATGAGGGAGTAATGCTGTGATGAACCATTCCTTATGCTGCTCCGACACAAACTCAAAGATAACTTGGTCTATAAGAGCTTTAAATTTCTGATCAAAATCCCATACTGACTCTATGGGTAACTATTTAATGTCTTTAAGTTATGTGATACATTGTGACTCAGACTTGGGTTTCTTAAATTCTTTAATCATTGCAGTCTTGACCTCTACAAGGGTTCTAATCTGCACTGATATATACTTCATATACGATGTTAAAGCTCTTTCTCTAAGTGTAGTGGCCAACTGGACAAGATTATTATTGTCATCGTGGATCTGTTGAATGGTCCATACAGCTTCACATAGGAACCAATGCTATTCTAGGTCTTCTGCCCCTGTACCCCTAAAGGTAGGTAATTTCATGTCATTCCCCATTCTTTTTCTACGTGGTGCATTCTGATTTGCTGTGTTACTACCACTTGGCGGTGTAAATGTACGTGATGTAGAGGTAGTATGTACTGTGTGTGAACTACTAGATGGAGTTCCTGTGGGATTATTCTGAGTCCCGGTCGGTTTCTGTGGGGTATAAGGGTGGTAAGGGATACCCCCTGCTGTTTTTTTTGTCTTACTTTGACTCTATTCTCTAGTACTTCCTGAACTGTCTTCAAAGAAGGAAGATATTAAATCTACTTTATATTTCTTACCACTACGTCTACATCCAATTTCTTCAAAATCACTCTCAAATTCTTGTGACATTACACTTACTTATTCATCTGAGAATATATCCAGTACTCCTTTTTCATATAATAACATCTTAAGGGACAAATTTAAAGAGTTCAAGTACTTACCATGATATCCTTTGAAGAAGTACCTTTCTGCTTCGTTGAAACTCTTTCTTTGATCAACTGCAAACTCTGTGATGAAACCTTCTAGCAAACACGCAAGCCAGAAGTCTACTTCCCGTTAAATGGGATTATCTACGGTATTCACGGTGTGAATCAGCTCCGGTGTCCAGAAAATGTTCCTTTTCTTCTTGAATACGTGCTTATCATTCAAATTTGATAACCAATCGTACAACTCATTTGCATAGGTCACGAAAAATATCTCATGCAGGTCTGTGAAGATATGTTTCTGTAGCCAGTCCTCTATACTCAAAGTAGGACTCTTGTTTTGTTTTTCAGCAAATTATCTTTCCTTAGACTCAACCCAGTGGTTAATTTCTTCTTTAGTAGGATGCCAACAGAACATTAGCTCTTCAATTTGTTCAAAACCGGCGACGAAACCATTTGTTGGGTTGACTGGGCAGACCCAGGTTTACTATAGTGTACCAACAAAACCCCTAGCTCACTAGCCCTTTCAGCGACAGACCACAGAACGGCCTGAAGTCTCACCTGAAGTGATCCTAGATGGGGTGGTTGAAGAATCACGTTTCCTCAACGAGGTTCTACAGCATCCTAGGTTTCTCTTGACTCTGATTATCTAGTGGGATCTCTCTACGAGGGTGATGTTTCTCTCTTTCTAGCTGACTCTTCTATGGGACTAGATATTATTGCATTGCAGCTTCTAGGACGATGTGCAAACCTCCTCTTCTACTCAGTTCTTAACCTGCGATATCTCACACCGCAGCTCCTCCGACAGTGCGATATCGCCTTTCTATGCTACAATATTTCCTACAGCAAGACTCAATAAGGTTATCAACTCTCAAGGTCCAAATGCTTCCTCCCTTGGTATAAGAGCTCAGTTAACCTTCTTTAGGATGTTAAATGACTTCACTTAGAATTCTACAGTCTAACACGCTTAACCTCAATCACGCTCAACTCACTGAACTCAATATACCGAAGTCACTCAACACTGTAACTAATAGCTGTCATGAATCAAGCACGGATAAACTCACATACAGAATAATTAACAGATTCAACTCGCATTTAACTATCTATATTACTGTAAACTGAAGGATAGCATGCATACATCCATTAACTGATAAGCAAAGTCCATGTAACAGATAACAGATAGCAAATAAGTAAAGCACAATCACATGAAACAGTTGCACAACACAAGGATTTTACGTGGTTCACTTCCCGGGGGGGAAGCTTCGTCCACAGGAACTGTGTTTTATTATATCTTAAGAGAGTAACATAGTTCCCCTGCAACCTCTTATGCAACTTGAGATCTTCTAGGAAACTCCATGCACACAGCTGGGAGCCCTTCTCTTAGATCTCTTCTCTTCCGCTAATGCTTTCCTCTTACATAATTTCCTTCCTCTCTCTCTCTCTCAATCCCTACGGATTTTTACATTCATGCTCAAGGAGCTGGCTACTGGTTACAGTAAGATGACTAGAGACTTAACAACAGAACCAGAGCTCGACTCAAAGAACAGGTAACTGACCAACTAACTAATTGTCTAACTGACCAATTGTCTAGATGTATAACCTTTTACAATACAAGATAAATGATTAAATAGGTGGCCCAAAGGTCTCAACATGATACAACACTATGGGAATTTCCCACCAGTAACCCAAAACCCTAACTATGACAGTCGGCCTCTTTGTACTTTAAACTGCCGCTTACTGGTCACACTGCAGCTTTCTGCAGTCTTCCACGATTTTCGGCGCTAATCTCTGGGATGGGCGCCGCTTCCTTGGTTGCTCCCCTTCTATCCTTTGTCTTTAATACCTCAGCCTATTGCTCCTTTTCTCTTTATGAGGGTAGTTGAACCCTCCTGTCGTTGATGTTGCCTTAAATGCAGTGGTTGAGCTCTCTCTTCTCGGCTGCTTCAGGTACTTTTTCCTTTGACTTCCTTGCTCCAATATAGCATCTTTTCCTGTAGCTGCGGGGCCTTGCTCCAACAAAAAACATTTAAATTTTTTTCTTAATAAACCAAGGAAATAGGAGAAAACCTCATGGGAACCCCCCCCCCCACCTCAAAATAACAAGGAAGAAGAAATACAAGCTATTCTTAGTAGAAAAATATTCCTCTTTGGGAAATAACTTGCAAAAACTCTGCTGCAATTTGTAGCACTGTGCAACAATATGGTTCTTCTATGCAGCAACATCCTGAAGCTATGCATTTCAACCTCTCCAAACTAATGAATATGTGTGGAGGAATTTTTCTCTTTGGAAGGAGAAGAAAATGCTCAACTTAAATCAGGAACATAGACAACTGTAAGATGAAAACTAGACCCATGTAGAGCAACTGAGATCAACTAATGAGAGAGCAAAAGTTCTTAAAAATTTGAACCATGTGATTAAAACCCAAGATTCTGATATATTGTATCCTTGAACATCAAACCATGTGAGGTAAAATCAGCTCCAATTGTTAGGAGCAAGTGTCTAGGAGAATGCAGAATGTCTCCATCTTTACTATTTCTTTGAGGAGATGAGCATGTGATCAAATAGAAAGGTAGAGAAGCTTTGGGACCATGGAGATTGGATTCTTGAGATCCATAATATGATATATCTTAAAAATTAATTAATGATACACAAAATATAATATCAGCAAACTGAAGAGAGAAAACTGACATCAAATCCCCAACAACAATTTTGAAAGAAACTTGTGGTACTTGATTTTTAACACCAAAATTGATGACAGCAGGTACAAGCATAGCTGGAATATCTTGAAACTTAAAACCTGTACCAAATAAGATAATATCGGATCCAAATAATTTCATATCAGATCCAAGGGTGTGCTCCACCAAGATGGTAGATGCACAATTTTCTCCTTCTTCAAAACTCTGAGTATTGGTGCATTCAATCATGTAGAAATTTCTTGGAAGCTGAAGATCAATGAGAGTGAATGAATCACTCCTAAAATATGATTTTTCTTCCAAAACATCCAAAGTATTAATTACCTACACACCAGCAACGTCATTAGATATAGAGAAATCAAATTTCTCTTCATTTTTTGAAACAATAACCTGTAAACTATGCACATAATTTAAAATAGAAGAATAATTGGAGAATTTTTGTAGAGAATTGAAAGAGTTTTTCTTCAATAACAGAGATTTGAATTTATTATTCTGGATCAACCATATGAGAACATGAGATATCATAGACCTCATAAACTTTCGAATCAGTAGGAGAAGGAGTCACTCCAAGGATACTTTCTTCAATTCGAATTGAATGTGTTGAAGATCCCACTTCTTCTTCATCATGAACAATTTTCTTTGCTACAGGAGAGGGAACATCAAGTACATTCTTAAACTCATCATGTTGTATTTTAAATGAACCTCTCTCAACATCTGGGATTTGGGATTCATCTACCACATGAGTGCTAGGGCCTCATGATAGAGTGAAAGTGGTGAAGGATTCCCCGGAGGAAACCATGTGGTTGGATGCTCTAGAATCTATAAAGTAATCCTTCGACGGAGTGAGGCCTGCCTTCAAGGCATGGAATCTCTCATATTATTCACTTTGCACTCCATCATCATACATATATGCACCTTATGGAAGGTAAATATTGTTTTGTTCAAGTAGTGTTTTCAATTGGTTGAGGGTCTTCTTCATGCACTGGATTTGTGAATGAAAGCCTCTCATACAATAAGGATAGTTACTATTTTAAACTTTTTCTTTCTCTTGGAGCCCAAGGCTCCTTAAAAAGAATTCTGACTCTATTTTTGCTTCGAATCATATTATTTAGGCTCCTTACCCTTTTGCTTCTCTTTACCTTGTGCAATGGTTGAGTTCAACATTATAAGAAATTGGTTCTTAGAAGTTCAGAGGACTCCCATTTGGACAAACTTACCCTACTCCTGTATTAAAGACTCGACAAAGCTATCAAGTGAAAGAATCTTCCAATTGGGGATGGAATCTCTTCCAAAATGAAAGGTAGAGATGAAGACAAAGTAATTAGAACCAAGTTTGTTGAGCACAGAGAGCACAAGTTGCTCATCCTTCCTCTATATTCCGCATTGATAACATTGTAGTGTTAGAGACTTGAATTTTGTGAAAAAATATTAGATAGTTTCAAAAATGCTGGGATGCAATGCTATTAGCTTATTCTCCAAGATGTTCCCCTAAATCTAATCTTGTTGTCCAAACAACAATTTGAGCTTCTCCCAAGATTCTTTAGGATTCTTCAATCCATCAAGATGAAATAGGATATTCCTAGAGATGTGAGTGCAAAGGATTCCAAATGCTTCATCCAACTGGTTCAAGAACTTGTTCATGTATTTGTAACTTCGGAATGTATTCACTTGTATATCTTATGTATTGTACCCCGATGTTTATTCCAGGAAGTATCTATAATGTGATTGAGTCATGTCATACCCCGATGTTCCTATCAGGAGAATTAATAATGTAAACAAGTCATTTAAAGACATTGAGGTTAACCATCCATTATAAGTCGGGGAAATAGTCCCCATAATTGAGTTAAGGTTAACCCTCCTTGTTGATCGAAGGGAAAAGTCACCACAGTTGTGGGGAACTAGGGTTATTAGAATCTCCTAGAGAATTTGGTGTTGGTAAGTAATTGTTAAGTGAGGACGACTTGTTGGAGTGGAAATTAAGTGAACAAAAGAATATAAATATAGATTGAGCCTCTCTATTTATCATACACATACTCACTCACTGATACGCATGAGTGAGAGAGAGAGAACAACTGTTGGAGATCATCTTTTCTGTCTTTTGGTTTTACTGCTGCCATTGGTTCTCATTCTATATCTGAGGAAGTTGTAGTGTTTTCTCCTTTATGGTTTCCCCAAGGAAAATCTCTTATGTCTATTGTCTCTTGTGATTGATTGATGTGCATGTTATTCTCTCAGTTAAGATCCTAAGATCATATTGCTTAAATGATAAAAATATATCATGGTATTAGAGCTAACCTGAGAAGAATACATTGTGTAGTTGTAGAAGCTAGGTATTATTACTTTTGGGTCTCTCTCTGCAATCCATCAGCAAAAGGAGTCTAGGTGGAACCTACATTGAAGGGCCCATCTTTCTATCGAAGCAGAATTTGATTCTGGGCATTTTCAGTTTTTGCTACGGGAAATTAAGGCTTTTTATAAAAGAGGAATTTTTGAGTGATCTAGGCATAGGATTTCTCTGCTCATAAAAATCAAAATTAAGAGACCAAGGTCTAGATTTTTGGTTGGGTAAAACTCCAGGAAAGTCAAACCCCGATTTGACCCCAGACCGGAAAAACCCTAAAATACTAAAACTAGTAGTTTGGTAGATTTTCTATATCTAGATATTAGAGAAGTATCAAGAGCCGCAACTTTCAAAGTCTGAAGATAAATTCTTGATGTACATTGTATAAAATTTTCAGCCTCAGATTCGCTATATTATGGGAGATATGATTTCTCCAATTTAGGGTTCCAGCCTCTTCCAGGATTCATCCATAAACAGGACACTTGGGGATAATTGCTATATCTCGATATACAAAGGTCTAAATGAAATTTCTCAAGATGTTCCATATAGGGAACACAATTTTATTTCTTTTTTAAAAGTGTTAGACACTGATGATGAAACAGGGACACATGGCAGTCCATACAAGTTCTCTATGCGGAACAGGCCTGAAATATGTCACCATGGGAAAACTCTCATAAGTCCCTATTGGTTTAACAAATTCTGGTAAAAACTATGGTGTGGGAAATAGGATATAATAGGTTGCTTCAGTAAAAAATTTCAGACACAGAAGAGTAGTAATTACGGAGATACCGCAGAAACAGTATCAGGAATTTCTACAGAATAAATTGGAAAACTAGGGCTTCCTATTTCGGGAGCTTCCCTCCACTGTTTTCAGAAAAGGAATACATTGGACATATCTCCTTGAAGAGTTCTATACTTCTATCCAAAAAGATTTAAAATATTCCAAGTTTTTAAAATTAGGGTTTCTCTGACAAACCCTAGTTCAGCCAGCTCCGGAACCAGGATGGACACCTCAAATCGATAAGATCTAATCTTTTTCTATTTACAGTTGAGGTTCTCATTTTAAAATGACTAATCACACCAGCTTGATGGAAAGATTGGTGAGGTTGAAAACTTCCAAGCATGGAAGTATTGGATCTCACTGGTTCTTGAAGAAAATGAAATTGGACACCTACATTAGTGGAAAGGTTCCAGTTCCAGAGGGAGATGAGGCTAAAAGCCTTACACAAGAAGAACTTGGTCAAGGCCAAGAAGATCATTGATGATTTAGTCATGGATCACCTTATACCACAAGTGTCTTCCCTAAGGACACCGAAAGAGACATTTGATTCCTTGATCAAGATATTTTAAGGAAAGAACATAAATCGGAAGATGAGTTTGACAAAACAATTGAAAAATGTGAAGAGGCAGATTGCAGAGACCATATAGTCATACTTTACAAGGGTCTCTCAAATCAAAGAACAACTTGAAGCGGTAGAAGAAGAAGTGGAGAATGAAAAAGTTGTGATAACCACCTTGAATGGCCTCCCAGGATTATGGGATTGATTCATTCGAGGAATGTATGCCAGAAGAAAATGATTACCTTCAGCAGACTCTGGGAAGAGTGAACATAAGAAGAAGCTCGACTCATAGTAAGAGAAGAGAAGATGGGAGAAACTGAAGATATATCTCTCGTGATTCAAAGAAGATCCTTCAAGTGATGAGGAATATGAAGAACTCAATTCTTGAAGAACCTCTTATCTATCTTAATCATTTGGATAATAAATGATGATGTTATGAATGAAGAAGATGATGAAGCTGAAAGAAGGAGTCTACCCATAAAACAAATAAATATAAGTATTCAATTGTCATTTCATGATAGTGTTTTGTTATGCATTTGTTTATATTTAGTTGATGTATTATGCATGATATAATGTTTGTATTAATGACATAATTCTACTAATATGCATGTGATGGGTAAGTAGCTCATGGTGCTATACAACTCTCCATTGATACTTATCTAGAATGAAACCTCTTTGCTAACATATTGGATTAGTGCACAATCTCAATGTTGTCCTGGTAGAGATGGAAGGCATCTAGAAATTTTCTGTGAGATATGGATGAATGTTGTATTGGCTAAAATAGTTGCATGATTATATCTTTATGCATAAGAATTTACCATTATGAAATGTTTCTAACCGTACAACTGATGCATTTGACTTGTGGGAAATATCGCGTACAATCACCTACAAGAAAAGAAGGATGAGACTTGTTTGGAAGAACAAGTGGCGACAGTTCAAGAAATAATCCAAGAGGAAGAATAATATGACGATAGTTTCAAAGAAAGAAGAAATATCAAACACATTGGAGTTATGCGACACTGTTGAGTGACATCATTGATGCAGACCCTTCCAGCTATGAAGAAGTAGCCAAGAAGAAAGGGAATGAGAGTACCAGTTCAAGAAGAATGATGTCTAGTATTGAGACCTGAATGGAAGTTTGTAGTTCCATCATGCAGTAGATGGAAACATCATGGGATACAAGGCAAGACTCATAGTGTGAGGTTTTCTCGGGGAAAGAAGGCATAAACTACGAAGAGACATTTGCAACCATTTGAATTTAAGACACGTGACAGGAAGACTCATGTGTGCAAATTAAAGAAGGACTTGTATGAGCTTAGAAGACACCCATGGGATAAAACATACATGAGGAGCTTGAAGATCACCCAGAGTGATGAATATTTTAACCTTTGCTACAAGGTTGAAAATGAAATCCTATAGAAGATGACAAGCTCACAGATGGGTGTGAGAAGAACGTTTTCAAGATAGAGGATCTTTGTATCCAGTGACCCTAGATGGATACATATAATATTAGTAGTAGAGGAAGCTACTTGTGACTTCGGTACATAATGTTTCAATGCATACAGTATGAAAGACAGAGGGAGAATGGTGCTCCACTTCAGAGGGAATGACTGCAAAAGATCCTGAGGCTCAACATGGTACGACAAAATGTACAGATTATTGATAGCTTTAGAATTTACTGAGAGTAAAGAGGATTCCAACCTTTACGGCAAGGTTGAAGGCAGAAGAACAGTGATGCTCCTATTATATGTCGATAACTTGTTCCTGACAAAAAAAGGAACTCATTAAATTTGCAAGAAGGATACTTGCTTCCGAGTTTGAGATGAAGGACTTGGATATGATGCATTACTTCTAGGCATGGGGGTGTGGAAGAATGCTGATGAAATCTCCCTGAGACAAGGGAAGCATGCAGTAGAGATTCTAAATAGGTTCAGGATGACAGACTGCAAGGCCATGGCCACACCTATGGCATCGAACCTGAAGCTATTCAGTGACGCTTCATCAGAAATGGTTGATAAAATGATGTATCATCAGATGATTTGTTCCTTGATGTACCTGACGAATGCAAGACCAGATATCTGCTTTGTTGTGAACACATTGGGACATGTTCACCTGATGGTTGCAAAGCATGCATTGAGGTACCTGAAGGGTACAATTGAGTATGGGATCAAGTATGAAGTGAATCAGAAGACTAACCTGAAGGGTTATGTGGATTCGTATTGGGAAGGAAGTGCCATTGATAGGAAGAGCACTTCAGGGTGTTGCTTCAGTATGGGATCAGGTGTGATCTCTTGGTTTAGTAGGAAGGAGTCATGCATGGCACTGAGTACAGCTGAGGCAAAATATGTTGCCACTTGCTCGGCTAATTAGGAGGTAGTATGTTTCTTTTGAAAACTACTATTTGATTTGATTGATCTGACTTGCATTTTTGTATGATGCAGAGAGGAGTAGTGAAGCTCTAGTATGTGATCCATATCGATATCTCTCAAAAGAAGGAGTTCTAGCATAGTCAATGAGACAGGTTGTTTGAGCATAAATCTTGGCAAATCTCGTAGGTTTCTCAGACGTAATCGGTCTTGTAGGTTGTCCTCAGATGTAATCGATCCTAGAAAATCTCATAGGTTATCCTTGGACGTGATCAACCTTGATGTGATTCTATGTTACAAATGGCCAGAGTGAATTTTGAGTACTTGACGGAGAAGCTTGGTGTTCTCCAGATCGAGGTTTCCTCCAAAGGGAATTGATGTGTCCATTGGCCTTTCTAACATGGTGGAAGGATGAGCTTCACATGGTCAGATGTAAGTGCAGAGATGCTTTGATGTGATTGTGGCTTGTGTTACCACATGATCAGTGTAGAGATATTATGATGTGATTGTGGGATGTGTTCCCACATGATCATTGCAGATCCATTATGATGTGATTGAGGGATATGTTCCCACATGATGAGATATAAGTGCAGAGATGCTCTGATGTGATTGTGGGTTGTGTTACCACATGTTCATTGCAGAGATATTTTGATGTGATTGTGGGATGTGTTCTCGCATGATCAGTGTAGAGCCATTCTGATGTGATTGAGGGATGTGTTCCCACATGATCAAATGTAAGTGCGGTGCCTTTCTAACATGATGAGGTTGGATGTAAGTGCAGAGCCTTTCTAACATGACGAGTTCATATGTAAGTGCAGTTCCTTTCTGACATGATGAGGTTGGATGTAAGTGCAAAGCCTTTCTGACATTATGAGGTTGGATGTAAGTGCAACACCTTTATGACATGATGAGGTAGGATGTAAGTGCAGAGCCTTTCTGACAAGATGAGATCGGTTGTGAGTGCTGGGTCTTTTTGATAAGATGAGGTCAGATGTGAGTGTTGGGCATGCCTTTCTAACATGGTTCTTGGATGCGTTCCTCCCATGGTCAGATGTAAGTGTTGGGTGAGCCTTTCTAATATGGTTCATTCCATGGTCAAATATAAGTGTTGAATATGATGAACACCTACATGGAGGCTAGGCCTACAACCAACATGAAAAAGGGTTGGCTCTGTAGAACTTCCTGTGACGAGTAGACTTGAGAGATAGCACCAGTGATGATCCAACAGTGATGATCCATATCAAGTGATGATCCAGACTTGATGATGATCCAGTGACAATCCAGATCAAGTGATGATCGAGACTTGATGATGATCCAGAATTGATGATGATCCAGACTTGATGATGATCTAGTGATGATCTAGATCCAGTGATGATCTAGACTTGATGATGATCCAGATGATACATAGAAGAATACTTATGCTGATAAATTGTGTCGCGAGAATACCTTCCTAGTTAAGAGGGAGTGTTGATGTATTTGTAACTTCATAATGTATTCACTTGTATATCTTATGTATTGTGCCCCAATGTTTATTTTGGTAATTAAATGTAATGTAATTGAGTCATGTCATACCCTGATGTTCCTATTGGGAGAACCAATAATGTAAACAAGTCATGTAAATTCATTGAGGTTAACCCTCCATTGTAAGTTGGGGAAATAGTCCCCACAATTGAGTTAAGGTTAACCCTCCTTGTTGATCAGAGGGAAAAATCCCCACAGTTGTGGGGCACTAGGGTTATTAGACTCTACTAGAGAATTTGACCCTAGTAAGTAATTATTAAGTGAGGTCGACTTGTTGAAGTGGACATTAAGTGAACGAAAGAATATAAATAGAGAGTGAGCCTCTCTATTTATCATACACACACTCACTCATTGAGGCGCATGAGTGAGAGAGGAGAAGCTCTCTCAAGTGAGAGAGAGAGAGAGAGAACAGCTTTTGGATATCATCTTTTCTATATTTTGGTTTTACTGCTGCCATTGGTGCTCATTCTATCTCTGAGGAAGTTGTGGGGTTTTCTCCTTTATGGTTTCCCTAAGGAAAATCTCTTGTGTCTATTGTCTCTTGTGATTGATTGTTGTGAATGTTATTCTCTCAGTTAAGATCCTAAGATCATATTTCTTAAATGATAAAAATCTAACAGAACTTATTTTTCTCAGTGGGATGATGAGGTTCTGTCTCTATGCCCATATTCATCCTATACAGGCCAATCTTGCGGAAACAGACCTGCATATATTCCCTCCAATCAACATAGTTGAGGGGTGTAAGGATACGGGGTAATAAATCTAGAGAATCCATCAATTTTCCTTCTGAATAGTCTATTCTTCAATCAAGCTACGTAGTACCTTTACGAAACACTACAAAATAAAAAACAATTCACAATCATATCAAAATCAATCCTTCCATCTCAACATGTACACTTTCTCAGGGTTCGTCATGCCCACAAAGACTTCTCTGAATGAATCTAGAGTCAGCAATGCACATTTTGTGGTACTAAGGTGGAAACCCAACTGCTTCTATTGTACAATGGAGATTGAAAAAACTTTTTGTATTCTTGAGTAGGCTTTGATACCATCTTAAATTATTATTCCATTGATATTTAGGAAATTAGTGAAATTGAATTGTATTATTATGCAGTGTAATGGAATGAAAAATACACACTAAAGAAGACAAATTTCACAGAAAAAGGATAAGAAATGCTCAGTATAATTACAACATAAAATTCTTTAATACCAGTAGTATACAACAATGTTACATAAAGGAGAATTCGAATAATGTGGACATGATTCGATTCTACCAACTCAATCTGACTGACTGGATAACTAGAAGTGTCTAAATCACTATTGAATCTCACTAGTCTAACTCCAGATGTATAATTCAATATCTCAATTAGTTAAACCAGTTAAACTGATGAGGTAGGAGAGAATAGCCACCTAATCCTATGCAACCATGAAAGACTAGTGCTAACTAAACTAGAGGACATCTAACTAAATTTCACTGGAGCATAACTTAGCTTAGCTAGTTATGAACTACCAAAAACTGAAGGAGGTTAGTGGTGGCACTCCCAGTGGCTCCTAAATAGTAGGGATTGGTCTTAGAGGCACATAAAATTATGCATGAACATGCAGTCAGTTGCAGTTAACCTCTATATGTGTTCCCCACACTCTAGTGGTTGGTACTAGTGGCATCAATAGCCTAAGTGGACCCAATGGTACTAGTGGACCCAATATTAATTAATTACTGGTAAGTTAGGAAAATATAATCTAATAGAAAAGGTATGGACAAGGGAGGACTATATATCTTAACACCCCCACCCCCACCCCTCAATCCTAACTTGGACAATTGTGGGTTTTAGAAACAAGGTCAAAAGTCACCTATACAATCTAAAAGAATTAAAAAATGGTTCTTAATAAATTGAGGAAATAGGGGAAAACCTCATGGGAAGCCCCCTCCCCCCTCAACATAAGAAGGAACAGGAAATACAAGCTATTCTTAGGAGAAAAGTATCCCTCTTTGGGAAATAACTTGCAAAACCTTTGTTGCAATTTGCAGTGCTGCACAACAATATGGTTCTTTTGTGCAGCAAAATCCTAAAGCTATGCATGTGAACCTATCCAAACTAATGACTCGGTCTGGAGGAATTTTCCTCTTTGGAAGAAGAAGAAAATGCTCAACTGAATTAGAAGCATAGATAGTTGCAAGATGAAAACTTGACCCACGTAGAGAAACTGAGATCAACTGATGAGAGAGAAAAAGTTCTTGAGAATTTGAACCATGTGAGGAAAAACAAAGAAACTGATATATTGCAGCGTTGAACATCAAACCATGTGAGGTAAAATAATCTCCATGTGTTAGGAGCAAGTGTCCCGATGAATGCAGAATGTCTCCATCTTTACTAGTTCTATGAGGAGATGAGCATGTGATCAAATAGAAATGTAGAGAAGCCATGGGAAAGTGGAGAGTGAATTCTTGAGATCCATAATCTAATATAGCTTCAAAAATAACTAATGTTACACAAAATATAATATCAGCAAACTCATGAGAGAAAAATGGCATCAAATCCCCGACAACAATTTTGAAAGAGACTTCTTGTACTTGATTTTTCACACCAAAATTGATGAGAACAACTACAAGCATGACTGGAAAATCTTGAAACCTAAAACTTGAACCAAATAATATAAAATCAGATCCAAGAGTGTGCTCCACCGACATGGTAGTTGCACAATTTTCTCCTTCTTCAAAAATATGAGTATTGCTGCATTCAATCATGTAGGAATTTCTTGGAAGCTAAAGATCAATGAGAGTGAATGAATCACTCCTAAAATATGATATTTCTTCCAAAATATCCAAATTATTACTTATCGAAACACCAACAAAATAATTAGAGATAGATAAATCAAACTTGATTGACTTTGTGATGCAAACTCCAAAAGTGTAGGTACCTTATTTTGGTTGTTTTGTGTAATTGCAGGTACAACTTCATATGGATTCGATATAATCAGTTCCTCTTCTTACTCCATCCACAAGATATTTAGGATTGAAGTTGAAGATGATTTCATCTCTAAAGGGACAAGGTCTCTATGAGGTATCTATTGTACTTGATAAATATTATTATGAAGATGAGAATGACTGGCTAAATGATGATGATAGATATTTTGGAACAATATGTCTCTCCCTTTCTCCGATCTCATGCTACCTTATTGATTCAACTGAATATCCAAAGGATATTTGGACAAAATTGGATAGAACATTTGGCAAGAACAATGAGGATCATTATAGAAATTTGGAGATCACACCTAGCAACACAAGTGTTCTTTATTCAAAAGTATTTTCCTCTATTCTCTTTGATGAATTTTTTCAAGATAAAGAAGAGGCAGAATCTTCCACACAATCAATTTGAATTGAAGAAAGTCTTGTTGGAGTGACTCCCTTTCCTGCTGCTCTGGAATTTTATGAGATATATAATATCTCATCTTCTCATATGGCTGATCCATAAGAAGAAATTTGAATATATTTTATTAAATAAAAACTCTCCTCCCATTCTATGCAAACATTCTCCAGTGATTCCTTTTTAAATTATGTGCAAAGTTTGCCAGTGATTGCTTCAGAAAATGAAGAGGAATTTGATTTATCTCCCTCTAATGTTGTTGTTGGTGTGCATATAATTAATAATTTGGATTTTTTTGAAATAATATCATATTGTAGGAGTAATCCATTCAACGTATTGATCTAGAGCTACCAACAAATTCCTACATGATTTCATGCACCAATACTCATAATTTTGAAGAAGGAGAAAATTGTGCATTTACCATCTTGGTGAAGCACACTCTTGGATATGATATGAAACTATATGATATGATCTTATTTGGATATGATATGATATTATTTGTTTCAATTTTTAAGTTTCAATATCTTTTAGTAATGCTTGTAGTTGTTCTCATCAATTTTGGTGTGAAAAATCAAGTACCGCAACTCTCCTTCAAAATTGCTCCTAAGGATTTAATGTCATTCCACACTTTTGGATCTGATATGATATTATTTGGATATGATATGATATTATTTGGTTAAAGTTTTAAATTCTGAGATCCTTCAGTCATGATTGTAGCTGGTCTCATCAATTTTGGTGTGACAAATCAAGTACCACAAGTCTCTTTCAAACTTGTTGTTGGGGATTTGATGTTAGTTTCCTATTATCAGTTTGATGATATTATATTTCGTGAATATTTGTTATTTATGAAGAAATATCATATTATGGAGCTCAATCATTCTCTCTCCATAGTATTGGGGCTTGTCTACCTTTGTATTTGATCACATGCTCATCTCTTCACAGAACTAGTAAAGATGGAGACATTTTGCATTTGCCTAGACACTTGGGGCTGATTTTACCTCACATGGTTTGATGTTCAAGGCTGCAATATATAATTTTATTGGGTGTTCCTCATATGGTTCAAATTCTCAAGCACTTTTTTTCTCTTATTAGTTAACTTCATTTGCTCTACATGGGTTCAGTTTTCATCTAGTAGTTGTCTATATTTTTGTTTTAGTTGAGCTTATTCTTGTTTTTGCAAAGAGGAATATTCCTCCATACATAGTCATTTAGTTTGGATTCATAGGTTCACATGCACAGTCTCAGGATGCTGCTACACACAAGAACCAATATATTTCATTTATTGTTGCATAGTGCTGCAAATTGCAACAAAATTTTCACAAAGTTTTATTCAAAACTTGATCCTGATTCTACCTACTTAGTTTGAGGGGGTGCATTTTCCCCATGAGGTTTTTCCCTGTTTCCTTGGTTATATTAAAAATATACTTTTTTAAGGTTGTAGTGGGTGACCTTTGGTATTAGTTTCTAGGGACCAAGTTATCCAAAGTCATTATTAAAGGGGGTGTTAGGATAAATAATCCTCCCTTTGGCTAAATCATCCTAATTTACAACTTATCCTAAGTTTCTGATTCCAACATGTGACTGCATCGTCAACTCGATCATCCTCCTTCAATCAGGGAGCCTAACTGAGTCTCTTCCTTCAATATAGGAGTAAATATGGGTTGATCTGCACGACATATGAACCCCAATTAGTTAACTGAAGTTTGTTTCACCTACCTTTCAGTTAAACTAAAGTTTCAAAGGTGCCTTCCTCAGCAATTAGCCTATTTTTTGTTAATTTCAGTTAATTGGAGTGATTAAATGCACCTCCACCTACTTTTGGTGACTTAGTTGAGTGTAGTTCTATTCATCCCACCTAACTGAAGTCAGATAGGTTCCCTCACCTACTTGATGGCATGCAATTGAGTTATATTAAGTTAGACTCAGCCTAAACTGCCTCCGATCAGTTAGAGTCAATTATGTTGCAGTTAGTGGTTAAATTATGTGTTGATTGGTGTCTAACTCATAGCTAAGCCACTCCCATGTATTGAATTCGAATTGCATGGATCTTTATGCCATTTTATTGCATTGTATCACTACTTTTGATTAATGATAAGAAAATATACAACTGCAACTCCTTATTGTATTGTTTCATGTCATTTCTGAGTAAAATTGATCTGTGAAATCTATTGTAAGTTTATGTCTTGATTCAATGATTGTTGTGACTCTAATTTTATATTTGAACCATGTCATGCATGTACTCATAGGATTAGGACCCAATGTTGATTATTCAAATTCCTTGTCATCCAATCCTTTGGGGCTCTAGGATGTCTCAAGTTCAAGTCAAAGTGTTGGAAAATGGGTATACATGCAATATATTGGGGTTATTTTCAACAAGGTGGTTAGGCCCCAATGTAGCAGGAAGGTCGTATATCAACTAAAAAGGTATAACCCCTTATGTGGCACCTAATGGGTCATTGATGATTTCCTAAGGGGTTGAGACCAACAAAAATGCAGAGGCTAAACCTTGAATGTGAAAAAATAAAAAAGAGGGGGGTGTTTCTCATACATCAATTTGGTGTCTCACTAGGCTACGAATGGCATCAAATTGATGTTATATACCTTTCCCTTGTTTGTGGGATGCACTTTCCTCCCCATGTACCACAAATAAGGGGGTCTCATCAAATTGATTATGAGCCCCCCCTGTTTGTGGGATGGTTGGTAATAATATTAATAATGTAATTTTTAATTTCATGACCTGGCTAGACAATAATGTCTATGCTTCTGCCTTTTTATGCCTTGTGTTTGTCTCAATTTGTTTTACATTTTATCTCATTTTAAAAATTTGTAACAACTGATTTTATAATATATAAATGTGATAGAATTATGTCTATGTTAAATGTATCATAAATTATCTTTCCATACGAAGACTTTTTAAAAATATAAATATCATTGAAATATTTAACAATTATTTTATATTTGTACTTGAGTATTTAAATAAAATTTATATTTATATTTAATGATTATACCTTCAATTAAAATAAATACATGTTGGCTTCTGAACCATGTCATGCATGTACTCATAGGAGTAGGAAATTTACAAAGATATGTAAACACACCATATACAATAAATGGAGGATTAAATGAATCTCACGAGATGCTCAAATATAGCCTCTGCAAGCATTAAACATCATAGCATGGGAAGGAAGATTAGAATTACTAAGAGATTCGAAGAACGAACTCTTCATTTAGTACAAGAGCTCGAACTTGAATGGGATTATCTTCATACAAATCTTAAAAATATACATAAATGGATTAAATATATTACTATCAATATATGACTAGAAAGAAGTCGTGGCACACCTCCCCATTAAGAATAAGGGAAAATCTCCAAATTTAGAGAAGTTGATAGCTCTCAATTCAATATTGAAACTAGAAAAATATGTGAGCGTGGTGTGCTACTCTTATTTTATAAGGTAATTGGGAATATTCATACATTGAATGTGGTCACCTCATAATTAATGCACACTCATTGACTTCTTTTAGCATCTATGCTTTTACCTTCTTCTTTTTTCTTGCTTTATTTCCTTTTTCTTTGGACCGCTTTTCTACTTTTGGGAACTTGTTTCCTTTTTTAGATATTCTCTTCTTTCCTGCATTTCTAGTTCTTTTCCCTACTTTTCTTCTTCTTTCTTCTTTTATGTACTTTCCTTCCTTTCTGTATGATTTCTACTTTTCTAAGTTTCCTGCTTTTGGCCTGCCATCCATCTTTTTATATGGCTACAGAAATCAAAGTTATCTTGGATCAAAATACGGGTCTGAAAGGTAAATCCTTCGGAAGTAAGATCTTGCATCTTGGTTTGGATAACCAAACTAAAAGGGTGAACGATCGATTTTCCTTGATCATTGGCACAGTTTCACTTGAGGGGCCCAAATTGTTGATTCACTTATGCATATACGAGGACGGGTCCATTTCTTTATCTAGTCCAGACCATGGCTTCTAACACGATGCATGCCATTGGTTTAACAGAATGCCTCAACTTTATTACAAACAAAAAAATGGGCAACTTCTTGTTTTTTCTTTAAACTTTAATTTATTCTATTTTTGTGTTTTCCATAAGTTCATAGGATTGACGCTTTGTCATAGGATATAGCTCTCTTGAAAATCCCTTTCGTGCAGATGAGAGTATGAATCCTCACAAGAATGAGAAAGATATGATCATCAAGCTACACAACCCCATTCTAGTTTCTAAGTGATTTTCTAAGGAGGGAGTTTAAACTAACCCACATTCAACAGTTTTGAATCGATATGTTCCCCATAATGAAAGTCCATACAATAAGGAAAAAACGATAAAAATAGCTCATACATCTAGGAAATAAGATCTGACTAAAACTTTGCATTTTATTAATTTTACTCTCCCTTTGGTTGAGAAGTGTGCCCTCTACCAAAATGGACAGCCATTGGAAGGTCGAGGGAAGTCCTAAATGCATGGAATCACCACTTACATCAGTTGGGTGGACACATTCTCAACTCTTTTGCAAATTATTTCTTGCACTGTCTTTGTTAACTTTTTCTTGCGAGTTCAATTTACTGGATTGATTATTTCAAAAGATAACACAGAGCCTTATGACCTTGAAACTAGCCCAATTCGAAAACTAGTATTTTAAGTTATCTTGGTTATGTTGTCTATAAGTCAATGGATATCCTAGAAAAACAATTGTTGGGATTTTTGTTTTAACACAAGAGGATATGGGATTTCTGTTCATACTAGTATAGACCGTTAAAGACAAAACCAACCTAAAAAGAAGCTCTTTAGCTGTGTTAAAAAGACAACCAAAGGTGTGGGAAACCAATTTGGGGACTTTCAAAAATTTCAGAAAGCATTATATGTGTTGTAGTAAAATATTTTTCCTATGATCTCATGGTAAGTAAAGTACGCCTTATGTTTTTATGCTTTAAAATTATTTTATTATAATTTAGTTGCATTTGATTGTGTTGTATGTTCTTCTTTCTGGTTCTTGGTTCTATACTTTTTAGTAAAGAATCTATCATTTTAACACCTTGAATTTAAACAAGATGTTGAATATGTATTTGACTTACCCTGAAGATTTGGGGTTTTACTTTTATTCTACTAAGGTTAGTAGGTTGAAGTTTCCAACCATTGTGACAAGTCATATTACATGCAGTTTTGTTAGAGTTGTACATATTCTGTAGCCTTATCAATATTGACATAAATGAATATCTGGGCCCTTTATCTTGTGATGGAAATTGATCTTGATTCCTTTACTATTTTGTCTTTTTTTTTTCCTTTCCACATTCATTCCTTACTCAATAATCTGTCATGCTCAAGCCTTCAAGTTTAACATAGAGTTATGATATTCCATCTCACATACAAGATATGGAGGTTTCCTCTATGAAATCAACAAGGTGGAAGTTCTTGGAAATTGTATGAGTGTCACACAATAGAAATACTGGCCTGGATGGTATATTTTGGGGCCTTCTATCTCATTGTGGCTACTCAATTATTTCTACTAGATCCTGTTGTGCATCCTATTAGCATTTTCTTTCTGTTTGTTCTTTAATTATACATAATTTTTTGGGATAACTTTTCCTCTTCTAAACTGCAAGAGTGTCCCATTTCCTTTCATCTTCCTTAAGGCATAAAGTAAAGGTACAAAGTTCATATTACTATCTAATTTAAAAGAAATGTAGAAACCCTACATCATAGACAATTAATTTTAACAAGAATGGTTATATTGCATCTTACCTACAAGATATAGAGGTTTCTTACTGAATGTTTTTAGCCATTGGAACAAGTTGAATTCTAGGAAATTTTATCAATGGCACTTCGCATAAATCCTAACCCAACCCATGGATGTTGGAATCAATGAATAGTTGGGGACCTTATCTCATTATAGAAAATGATCACTTGTGAATCATGTTGTCATTTCCATTAGCATTCACCTACTATTATGATTTGTCTTCAACACCAATCTTCCAATAGTTAGATTTGTGATCACTCACTACCACCCTAGTTGCAGTGTAGAAACATCTAAATTTGCGAGGTGCTTGAAGGGCTCAAACCCTTGGCAGGTTTTAGATACAAAATGTTGTAGGAATAACATACTTATAAGATTCATGGCCTTTGTATCCTTTGTGACATTGGTTCCTCTACTTAGTTGTTCAAATTTTGAGGGCAGTTTATTTTAAAGGAATATGGTTTGTGTGGATTTTTTGTGTCTAAATTTGTGAATTGGAACTTTTGCGATAATATATGTGGTTTGCACCAAGATCTATGATATATCTAGAGCTAGAATAGTCAATATTGTTGTGTTGTGGTAATTCCATATTATTAAGGTCTTATATTGAGCAAGAAAAACATCTCTGTTCTTAAAGACTTGTGTAATTCTAGTTCCATATCATAGTTGGAATGGAGGTTGTTAACTCATTATAATTATTTTCTTACATCAGATAGAGTCTTTATTTAGGGGTATTAAAGAATCAATCTAAAATTAGTGGTATAATATTAATATCCATATGTCTGGTCCAATTTGGAGGGACTCGTGAAGGTCCTTTGATGAGTGAATCTAGAGATATGATTAAAATAATTGTATTCCTTGTACTGTAAAAGGGTTGCACTGACACCAACTTTGAATGATAGGAAGGCTTTGTGCATGGATATTTAGTGGATACAAAGACTTCAATGTATGGTATTCTATATAGAAAAATGTGGCTTTGTGGATGGTGAGTGTTGAGTATGTGGTAAAACAAGCTCTCTCAACCACATTTTGTGGGAATGCAAATAGAAAGAGGTTGTTGGTAGAAGGTTCATAGGAAAAATACTTCTATCTTTTAAGTGAATGTACATTGGTAGGATGCATCCATGGGTGAGTTTGAACAATTGATTATTTCAGTTTTCATGGGTATTCAGAGTTGACTTAAAGTTAATGCTTTGTTCATTGAGGTTAGATTTGTTCCTTCCTCCCATGGGATTTGGTGGGAAGAGGTACATTTTCATCTCCAGACCAAGTGTTTTCTTTTGGATAGAGATTTGAAGGATGTTGATGTCTTTGAAATTACATGTTTGGATATTGTATCATTGTTATAGTGTTGAGGATGATGTCTTAATTCTTTTTGTATGTATTTTCATATTTTACATTTTTGTACATGTAGTATGATTAATATAAAGCATATTTTCTAAAAATGTTTCATGTCTAATATTGAAAATCCTTCAAGGGAATCTTTGATATCTTAAATCCTGAAAGGATTCTACATGAATTGTATGAAATGCTCATCTTTGGCTTCTCCTTTAGTAATAATTTCTTCTAGAACATCATTTCTCATCTCTTGCTTCCCTACAATTTGAGGCATGGATGTAAGAGATTTGATATAAGGGTGACCTTGATTTCAACATATTTCAATGGATTATCCTCAGAAATAATATAACAAATTTAATGGATAACTAACCATAAATTTAAAACTTGGTTGTTTAAACCTTCTATCATTCTATATTTTTTTCATTATCATTTTCTTATTCTCTTCTTCTAATCAAAGTGTGTTTATTGTTTGTTGATTCTTTTGGAAAGGTTTCCCAATAAAGGTATTTCTTCAAAATTTAAAGAAATATCCAATTATATATTGCCACAATTGGTTGTCCAGAATCATCAAATACTTAAGTGTACCATTCGTTGACCCCATAGACAACTAAATGGAGAAGAGAGAGTCATATGTCAAACTCATCCTCTAAATCCATAATGGAGGAATCCTTAAACCCAGATTCTTGGATTCACCTTGGAATTTCCTAAGATCCATTTCCCATACATTTCAAGGAAATATATGGGTTTTTGGGACGATTGAGGATAAAAACTAATGTCGATTGACAACTTAGTGATAAATACCCATGGAAATATACTTTCTAGTTACATATGTACATGCGGAACCCTCTACATAAATCGGTGTGTTCATATTGTCCATAAATATGCACATTTAAATTTATGTCTTGATTGGACTCCTTTTCACATTATACCTCAAAACTTGCAAGAGAGGGTTTTGTAGAATCAACCATACGTTCTAAACAAAAACCATTTGGAGTTTGTTTTCTATCATTATGAATAGTTGTCGGTGGGTTTAAGACGTGTTAAACCCAATTATGAGTGACATCATCTTCCCTTCCCTTGCATTGTCTTTCACATACTCTGTGTGATTCGCCTCATTGAAACATCAAATAGGATGAACAAATTTTATGGTATAACTTGGGGAGGTATTATCCTCTTGATTGAAATCAAAGTCCATTCTAGCTATGATTTGGGCTCTTACCTTTTCAGGAGTCGGTTCATCCTACCTTGATAGAACCAATTTTTCTTTTTTATCTCCAGATCCATCAGTAGTCTTAGTAATCTCTTTGCATAATGATTCCAATAGCCCAGAAATGAGAAATGCAAACTTTATTTTAATATATGGCCATACTGTCAACATCTTGAACCTGAAAAGGATATTTTGGTTTTCGATGATCTAGGTGATAGCCTATTTTCCATTGAATATCAAACACCAGGAACTTATAAAGTGGATTGCATGGTTTACGATTGTTTCTTGTTTTGGTAAATAAAATATATGTGGTATGATTCAAATGAGATGGATGTATATGTTTTTCTTGTATAGCCTTTTATGTCAATCATTTTCATTTTTTAGCTATTGGTGAATTTTACAAGTGGCTAGTATAAACCGTCTTTCTCATTATAAATCTAGTTAGTTAATCTGACATGTTGCACCTATGGTGGAATCTTTCAAATTAAGTAATTTACATATATATTCATCCAATAATGAATCATACTAAACCATGATTCTTATTGAAGTGTGTTTGTTCTATTAATACCTAGGATAATGTGCCTATTAAAAATGAAAGATTTCATTAATATTTGATAAGCTTCCATATTCAAATAGAGCTATAAATATAGTTTTTGGTTACGAACATCATTGATGTCGCATTGCCATTCTTTTAGTTGTCTTGTTCACTTTCCTTTGTCGTAAGATATTATCTACCTACTTTTCTTGCATTATACATAATATGCATGAATACACATACAATATCCAAACTATTATCATGGTAAAAATTTTCCTAAGGGTATATTATTTCTACCATTGCCCAGTTTTGTTTTACACAGTATGGTGTATAATTGTTTTGACACCTTATGCATTCTTGGAGTGAATTTTTACCTACATTCGCATGTGATTGGAAACACTCTGAACTAATGATGTTTCTATTTTTCATTAGGACTAAGAGTCTGCAAGAGCAATAGGATCATATTCATACAATACCCTTATGGAAAATCTTGTAGCATTGGATGTGGTAAAAATGCAGCAGTTTCCTGCTAGAGTTTTTGAAGAATATTAAATTGATTTTGTTGCTACCACCACTGCAAATTTAGGGGTTCCTTATCCATCCCTTTCAAGGGGAATATCATTTGACAGCTCTCTCATTTCAACTCCTAATGACTGCAGGGAAAGGAAGAGTGATGAATAGGAAGTTGACTAGCTTCTGAAATAATTGAAATTATCAAAACTCGATTCAATAATTGGTGCTACACCTAATACTGATACCAGTTTTTCTTCTATTTCACATCAAAATATGAATTCTTAGAGACCACCATGTCAAATTTTGTTTGAATCATCATAGCATAACATTGAGGATGCAAATCATGCATGTCATATGGATGGATCCAATGAAATGGATGGTGAAACAACTATTATTGGTAAGAGGAGGGTTATTGAAGAGATATTGATTGGGAGAACAGGAGATGATTAAAATTTTGTAAAATATAAAGGTGAGGCAGCAGTTGAAAATGCAATTTTGGATGCACAATTTTTGTTCCCACAAAGTTAAAATGCCTCTTCTGAAATTCATACTGATCTATGTACTACAGAAGAGACTTCCAAAATTCAGCAAGTAGTGGAAAGAAGTTCTTTTCAAGAAACGTCAACAAGTGTAGTTCATTGTAAGCCAATGGAGGTTCTTGGGGGAATTTGTTTATACCATTTCCCTTTATTGTGGTTTTGTTCCACTCTCTAACATTAAGGAATATCCAATTGATACCTCGGAATATGTTATTTTAAGTTTAGAGGGTAGTGAGCCTATTTATGAAGGGTAGGAATGTATTCTAGTGGATCACGCTCCTTAAATGGATGAAATTCAAGAGCCTTTATATGAAGGTGAAATGGTTTTAACATAGTAGGATGACAAACGAGCAATATTACAAAGTTCAAGGTTGGGATCTAGAGATGAAATTTAAATTCAAGAACAGGAAGAATATCTGAGTGCAACAGATAGAGAAGGTAAATATGTTCCTTGTAAATTGTCTATGGTAAACTAATGTCAAAATTTTGGTATTAGGGCAGTTTTGTGCTTCTTTCTGGAATTGTAAATGAGGACTTAAATGTATGAACACTCATTCAAATTTTTTTGAGAAGTAATTCCAGTCAATTGAAAGTTTTTGGGTAACCTAATTGTGCATACTATTTTGTTGTGTATTTTTATATGAATTTTGTGTAGCTTTCAAATTTTGAATTTGCAAAAAATTCACATGCAATATATTTTGGTAGGATATTTTTTCTACAAGAAGGATTGAATGACTATGAACTCTGTGTTTTTTACTATAAGAACCACTTTAGTATAATGTTTAAGTCCAGTGGCTTATTAATAGTTTTTTTTTTAATTTTTCCATTTATTTCGTTTTGAAGGGTATATGTTCATTATTCAATTCCCATAGACAGATTTATTGAGTCAATTTGAGTGTGTTATGGTTTTAACATTTTCTTAATTTATTGCTCAAGGAAGATCTATACTCACTATAAATAGATCAAGGTTATACAAGTCAACCCGATTTGATGTGGGAAAAACTTAATGAGGTATTTTGTTAGTATTTACTGCTGTTGTATTTTCTCAATCCTAATATTTCTTGAGACTGTATCATTTTTTTGTTTACTATCGTTATTGATCTAAGAAAGTCATTTTCATTGCTTCTGGTAGCTATAATGTGTTTGATTGCTTTGAGCTTGATGTTCAAAAAAAATCCACTTTCTTAGGATAACATTTTAATGGTAACCAATTTGGTTGCTTTGCTTACTCTAATTTTTAATTTATCCAATGTTAACCATTATTGCTGACTATATTATATGTGGGTTGTATTACTACTATTGTTATTTATTGTCCTTGGATGCTTCAACTTTAAAACAAGGACCTTTGGGTATGTTAAGTTGAAAGAAATGAAAATTATGTTATGTATGTTACCACATTGTTTTCTCCTTTACATATGCTAGTTTAACTTGTTCATTAATTTATTACTATTGGTGTTATTTATTGTCCTTGGATGCTTCAACCTTAACACAAGGGAATTTGGGAGTGTTAAGTTGAAATAAATGAAAATTATTTTATATATGTTACCATATTGTTTTCTCCTTTATGTATGCTACTTTAACTTGTTCATTAATTTATTACTATTGTTGTTATTTATTGTCCTTGGATGCTTCAACTTTAACACAATGAACTTTGGGTGTGTTAAGTTGAAAGAAATGAAAATTTTGTTATATATATTGTATTGCAGTCACTAGAAGTGTTTCATAGCTTGGACCTTCCTTATACGGTGATGATAAAAATTATTGTTATTGTATGGAACGACTATGGACTATATACCTTAAGAGATAATATAAAAGTTTGACCCTTGGTATTGTGGGTAAAACGGTTGTTTCCCCATATTGATTGTACACCTTGGTCTTGTGGGTAAAAGGAATATTTATGTACCTTGATGTTACACCTTGGTATTATGGGTGAAAGGGTTGGATTTCCACTTTTTTATGACCACTCTTATTTACCTTTGATCTTGTATTGAACCTTGTTGGTCCTAATGCTAGCGCCTCCCTCTCCCAGTGTGGGACTTTGACCTTTTGTCATGATGACTTTCCATTCACATTTGTTAACTTGTTCTAGGATGGAATGTCATTACACTACCTTCACTTCAGTGTTTTCAAAAAAACCTACCTACCTACCTTAAGAAATACGCCTGGTATCCTTATACCACTTATTTCATGAATGCTTTCTAGGTACATCACTTACATTGGTTGTGACCTTTGCTCAGACAGAAACATGATCTATGTGGGTGTTTTTGGAAATAACCATGATGTATGTGGGCTGTTTGGATAGAATTGTGCCTATGTGAGGTTTTTGGACTAAGCCGTGACCATTTTTGGGCTTCTAAGCTGGGTTGTGACCTTTGCTGAGTATTCTAGACTGAACCATGACTGTTCCTTGGGTTTCATTAACTCGATTTGCTTTTTGTTGACTTTTCTAAGGCCTTTTCTAAGGCCTTTTCTATGAGTGTGTTGTTGTTGGTTCCTACCATGACCTTTACTAGGGATATTGTGGTTCTTATTCAGCCTGTTGCAACATGCTAGAAATTGTTTAGAATTTATAGAGGTCTTGTGTGCTCCTTTTCATCCTACTTGAGGCTGCAACTATGTATGGAAGTGTGTCATAGTATGATGGATGTGATAGAGTGTGGGTTAAGGTTTCCTCAGCACATTTAAAATGAGATTATATTTACTTGATGTATGTCTGTTCTAAAAGGATGTCATTTTTTGCAATAATGGGATTGAAAGTTCATCCTCATTTTTAGACTATTTTTATTAATACCTTGAGATCTGTATTTATCTCAGTCTTCTCTACAACTACCTATATATATATATATCTCAGGTATGTCCATTGTTTCATTAGTGACTTGTCTCCTAAGAGATAAAGTTTGATCATACTATATATCTGATTATATAAAGGAAGGTCTAAACCACATTGTTTTCTTCTTTTTTTCCATTTATAATTTCATTGCATGTGCTTGACTAATTTTGTTGTACAGTTATGAGCCTCTGCGTCCAATATATACCTAGAGTAAATTACTACTTTCATGTTTTCAAATTCTTTTTATTTTGTTTAAACAGTGGCATTCCAAGTTGGATTTTGGACAAAGTTGAACAGTTGTGAGAGATTTGCTAGTTCTCTTTCGAGGTATAAATGATATTGGGATTGGCATATAAGTCTATCTTTAACTTTTATTTTATTCTCTTTATATATCAATCTGAACAATGTTTCTTTCCTTGATTGCAGGTTAGTGGTTGTTTAAGTCACCAGTGAATAAAATGATCGCATAAGTATTCATACTTATTGTTAGCAAGCAAACTCGAAGGTATTGTTTCTAATATTTCATCTCATTCCATTTCCATTTATCTAGTGGCTAAGGGTACTTAGAGTTAATGCCCATTATTATTGATGTGAAATGAAATTAATAGTATTTTTTTTCAACCATTCTATATTCTATATACATTTTGGGTGATGAGTTTATCCATTGGAGACTAAAGAAAATTACAATGGACCTATCTTGTTCATTCCAAAATTTCTATTTGATTTTTTAAAAATAATTTAGAGGTTAATTTTTCCTAGGATGGGTATATACATCCTAGGAATGAACATCCAAATCTCATCAAAACTCTCCAAATGTTGTCTAACAATATGTCCATCCACTCTAATATCATGGAATAAGTAAATGATGTATTGGTTTATTAGATGTGGATACTTTTTGTACATATTTTTAAATATTCCAAATCTACTAGTTCAACATTTGGTCCTTTGAAGTTAAGATGTGTTGGGCTATAGGGAAGACCCAGTTTTTATACCATTAACTTCGCACCAACAAAAGACCCACAGTTTTGGCCCTTGCAGCAACAACCTGCGAACAGGTTGCAGTCTCACACGAAACAGCTATGGGGTGCCGCAGAATCAAGTTTCTACAAGCAGAAGAGGGATATTACTGTACCCTTAGCTTCTAACAAATGATAATCATTAATTATAGAGCTTTGATATTACTTATTTAGCTTCGCGGCCAAATAAACAAGCAGTTCCTTGCTTAACCCTTTCCTAGGAATTCACAGCGAAGTTAGTATTTTGCAGTGATCTTACTTATCAGTTATATATTTATTAATGCATAAAAGAACATAACAACAACACAACAGAACCACAACAGATGATATAACATGGTTCACCCCCAGTTTAGGGGTTACATCCACATAACTGTGTTTTATTCAACTCTTTACAAAAACCATAGTTCTGATCTGCGCACTCAGCTGCAGATCCCTTCAAGTCCTCAAAGCCACGCACACAGCTGTAGGCCTCTGTGCACACAGTTGCAGGCCTCTGTGCACACAGCTGCAGATATTCTTAATCACTCAAAAACCATCTGCATACACAGCTGCAGAGGTCATCCATGCACACAGCTGGGACTTAACCTTTCTTACAAACAAGACTTAGCTTCGCATTAATTCATCTTACATCGAAAGCCTAAACTGACTTCTTTACAAGAGTGCTTATTTATAGTGCACTTATTACAAAACCATGGGCACCTCGAACCCTAAACCCTAGACTTAAACCATGGGTTTATTACAAAAATAAGGTTTTTACTCAACCCCGACACCCCTAAGACTATTTTGAGTCGCAAATTTGCTTACAAACTTCCACAAAAATCGTAGAGTTACCAAAATTAGGGACCGTTAAGGTGCGCAGCCGAACAGGCCCCTAAGACTCACCAGTGTCCCGTCCTGGGACACTCTGCTACGTTTTTGGTGGGAGAATGTTGTTGGCGAAGACAGAAAACGGCTTGCTACGGCCGCATCATTGTCCCTTCTACTACTGCTACCACGGCTGCAGCTTGCTTGATCCTTCATCCTTTCATCCTTAGTAGAATACAACCATCTCTTATGCTGATGTCTGCCTCCTTCATATTTATGGTGTTCATGGGGGTCATTGGTCCTTCTATCAGTGACCCCATCCTTCGAACTACCTCCCGTTCATGTCCTATCGAACATTTGACCATCCACAACTTTGGGTCCTTAACAGGCAGTGCCCCTGTGTTTGCATGCCACTGTAATTTTGCATAAGACAAACAACATGCCTCCATTCTTCGGGATCCTCCTGAATATTTCCTAAGGGGTTGTGCCTTTCTTGGTTCCACTTAGAGCGAACTTCTACCTTAAATTTATTTTTGGTTGATCGTATCTGCATTGGCTGCTTTGGCGCTAGAGACGCCTCCTCACAAGGAGGATTTCTCATAAGGTTCTGCAGACCTCTCTCCCTGAACTCTCATAACAATTCCTGGACTTTGCGATCATTTGACATGGTGCTAACTGTAAACTCAAAGAAGTGCACAATGCAGGAGTCGGAGGCTGGTGTAGCTTCTTATAGAATCCCACAACAAAATATGTCATCATGGTGCATTAATGACACCAAATCTGATGGAACGATGGTAAATTCGGTCCACACGACGCTAGATTTTCCCAAAATATCATCATGACAGGCAGTTCACGTGCTAACGCCGCCAAGTCAAGTTTGTCCCGTCAGTCACATTTTAGGCTGTGACACACCTTTCTTCTTTGACACAACCACTAACTTCAGCTTCACCTCAATGAGTACCCTCAACATAATATTCACCTTCGACCCATCCTGACCTACACGGCAACCAAACTTCAACGTTCAGAATTTGGCAGTCTTCAACACTTCGTAGCTTTGAGAACAACTTCATTATAGTCTAGTACCCAATTCCAACTGTTCTTGGTACTTAGACTATCCTTCTTGCTGTTACTTCTGATTAAGGGGTCCCGGTTTGTCCCTGTACTTCTTTAACCTACTTCCATTCATCATGGAAGGTAAAATTTATCCATTCAATTTAGCTAACTGGACTGTGCCACCATCAGTAACTCTCTGCACTATGTATGGTCCTTTCCAATGTGTCTTGAACTTCCCCAAGAATTTCATGAATTTACTGTCATATAAAAGCACAAGATCATGCCATGCCATGCTTTGTCTATCATGCCATGCTTTTTCTCTAGCTTTCTGTACTTGCTGCTGGAACCCTACAATGAATCTGTCCTCTTCAAGTTCTATTATATTTTCCAGCCTTTCTTTCATCATATCTGGGTCATCTATCTCTGTGAAAGCAGATATTCTGAGGCTAGGAACAATGTACTCCATGGGCATGACTGCTTCTTGTCCATAAACCAACCTAAAAGGTGTATGGCCTGTCAACTTCTTGCAGGTGGTTCTATAAGACCATAGTACTGCTGGAATTCTAAGATCCCAATCATTTCTGTTAGCATTGCAAACCTTCATCAGATCATGTTCAAGGATCATGTTAAAGGCTTCGACAGTTCCATTTTCTTGAGGATGATAGGTAGTACTCTTCTGATGATATACTTGAAATTCTTTAGGCAATACGTCAATAGTCTTATTTAAGAGATGTGATCCTTGATCACTCATAAGAATTCTAGGACACCCAAATCTTAACAAGATGTTATCGAAGATAAACTTCGCAGCTGTAGCAGCACTACAGGTCTTGACTGGTTGAGCTTCGGCCCAACGAGTAAGGTAGTTAGTTGCTGTAATAATGTATCTTGCTCTGGATTTCTTCGCAGGGGGATTGATAGATCCAACAAAATCAATAGCCCACTTGTCAAAGGCTTGTAAAGTTACCTATGGAACTAGAGGCATCTCGTCCCTTCTGGATGGTTTACCTGTCCTCTGACAGATGTCGCAGTTATGGCAATATTCTCTTGCATCCTTATGAATTGTGGGCCACCACAACCGGGCTGTCATAATCTTCTATGCTGTAGCTTTCCCGGTGTAATGACCTCCTGTTGCTCCAGAGTGTGCCTCAGCCAAAATTAATGGCTTTTCATGCTCTAGGACGCATCTGCATAGTATCTCATCTGGTCCCATCTTATATAGTTGTCCTACTATTAAGGTAAAGTCGGCTGCTCTAACCACCAGATGTTTCTTCTGCTGCATTGTCATTTCGGCGGGTGCAAAACATGTAGACAAATACTGAACAATATCCTGGGAATAATCATCAACCATCTGGATGGCAAACAACTGGGCATCAGGAATACCTTTGTCCAAACTAATGGGCTCTTCTCCTAACTTGAGCCTCGACAAGTGGTCAGGACCTAGGTTCAGTCTTCCAGGTTTGACTATGATCTCAAAGTCATATTCTTGAAACAGAATCAACCATCTGCATATCCTTCCACCTAGCACAGGATTTTTAACCAAATAATTCAAAGCAGAGTGGTCAGTGAACATCTTAAAATGAGATCCTAATGGATAATGTCAAATCTTCTGCAATGCATAAACCATAGCTAAACCTTCTCGTTCTGTAGTAGTATAATTTTTTTCTGCTGTGGACAGTTTTCTACTTGCAAAATAAATAGGGTGATCAATATTACCTTCACCTGACTAAGCCAATACTACAGCCAGAGCAATGGAGGATGCATCGACATGCACATGAAACTCCTTATTCCAGTCAGGGAATACTAAGATAGGGGCAGTTACCATATTTTCCTTCAAAATATCCAAGCTTGCTTGACACTCAGGAGTCCATTCAAACCTAATATCTTTCTTCAACTGCTTTTCCATAGGGGCTGTTATCTGAGCACATCCTTTAATGAATTTCCTGTAATATCCAGTATGACCAAGCGTAGTGCGCAGTTGTTTAACAGACTTCGGAGGTGGGAGGTTCACAATAATGGCTATCTTCGTAGGATCCATCATCAACCCTTGCTTACATACAATGTGACCTAGCAGAATTCCAAAAGGGGCACAGAAGATACACTTTTTCAAATTCAAGGAAATCTGATGCTGTCTACATTTGTCCAGCATAAGTCTTAAACTAGCTATGTGGTCTTTCAATAACCCGAAGATAGTCCAATCATCAAAATAAACTTCTAAGAATTTATGTATGAATTCCTTAAAAGCAGAGATGACTACTCTAGAAAACATGGTAGGTGCATTCTTTAATCCAAAGGGTATAACTGTATACTGGAAGGATCCCATTTCTGTAGCGAAGGTTGTCTTATGTCGATCTTCTGGAGCAATTCTAATCTAATGGTAACCTGAAAATCCATCAGTAAAAGAGTACACTTCTTGACCTCCAACATTGTCTAAAAATTCATCTGTAAAGGGAGTGGGGAAAGGATCATGCAAATAGGCATCATTCAACTTCCTTAGATCGACATAGATTCTGATTTCTCCCTTAGTCTTCTTTTCTTGCACCACCATAGGACTGACCCATTCGAACTCTTCAACAGGCTCAATGATTCCTGCAGCAAGCATCTTATCCAACTCCATTTGGAATTTTTCCTTATACTTAGGGTTCAGCCTATAAGGGCGCTGTTTCACAGGCTTCGCATCAGGTTTCAAAGGGATCTTTATCACTCCTATATCACCAAGGATACCTTTCATCTCTGAGAACTTCGTTGAAAATAGATCCTGATATTCATGGAGAAGTTGGGTCACCTTGCTTACCATTTCGTCATCCCAATAATCTCCAATGGTAGCATACTTAGGGTTTTCTTCTGACCCAATGTTTACGGTCCGCTTCTTCAGGGGCTGAGTAACTTCAGGTGCTTCGACTGCTGGTCCATGTACTTTGTAGTGTCCTTCTGACTCAAGAATTTTAATGTTGTGCGAATCATCATCCTCGCAAATTGTGAGGTTATGACATTCTACTGCATTGGCTTCCTGTTCCTTCCAATCAGGTTGGTATTCTACTATTTCTTGATCATCAAATACTTAGTATGGAGCAACCTAACAACTGCGTCCAAAGTAGGAGAAACCTCATTAATAGAAAATGTCAGCACAAAAATATCAATAAGACAATCCCAACTTACAGTACCGTGGCGAAGCTCGACCTCCTCATACCATTTCTTTGCTATAGGTTCCAGGGTGTGCACAAACCTATGTACCCATTCTTCATGAGGTACATGCTTCAATGCTTCGTAGTATTGCTCCAAATTTCCCTGCGGACTGGTTGTACCATTAAACCTGCTTCGCACCTCCTGAGGTTGGTCCCTGAATCTTAGGTAAAGGGACATCTGGCATGCTTCCCAACTATGAATGTACTTTTTGTGACCATTCCACCATCTGGATGTTGTGGCTCTGAATACTGAATCCAAAGTCTCCATTTTCTATGAGTCTGGTACCTGCTGTGAGAACTGTACAATAAATTCTTCTAGGTCTGTCGAACCATCAAAAACAGGTACGGTTCTTATCTATGAACTAAGCCATCTGAGGGACTTGGTAATTCTTGCACATCGATGTTTATGTAGCTCATACAGTCTATTCTACCAATTCTCTAGGCTATCATCTAAATCTATCATGCAGGAGCTGTCACACTACCAATCCCTGATACCTTTGGCAGTAGGATCAACATAATATTCTTCCTTCGCTGTGATATTGTAGATATGGTCCAAAACATCCTGGTCTTCATCTCTTACTGGCTCTATGTATCTCTCTCCTTAAGAAGGATCCAATGGGACTATGACTCTGAGTCCTTTCCCTTCAAAAGTCATCTGCCTCTTCTTCAGGTTGATTACTGCATCATTATCTATTTCCCATTCAATGCCTAGCAGTGCTGGATAGGGGTTGTTGTCATCAATTATTTCAATTACCTCAAAGTCTGCTAAGGTACTAACTCCATCAATATCTACTGATGCACTAGGGAGTCTTCCTAGGGGCACAATCTTTTGCTGATTGGCTAATATCAACTGTATAGGGGACCATTCCAGAGTAGGTTTTCCCATTTGTTCCCATGTATTCCTAGTTAAGACATTTACTTTTGATCCTAGGTCCAAGATGACATCATTCATGTAATATTCTCCTATCTGAGCATTCAATCTCATTTTCCTACCAGTTCTTCTGACTCTATGAACATTTTTTCCTTACCAGAACTTCGCTGAGGTTCACAAGAAGCAATAACTTTCTGCAACTCATTTAAAGCATTCTGATTTCTCAAGAGCTTCATACAACTCTGTAAAAAGGAGGACAGTGTACTTACTTTATATGTCGAAGCTTCTTACGGCTACGACTGCTGCTGAGGTTGTTGCGCAGGTACTACTAAGGTGTTGGGGTCAGCAAAGTCTCTCTTGGCTTCCATAAATGTCTCTTTTTCTCTTTCGACATCAAATGCTGGGATTTTTTCTAGGGCCTTACAAACCCAAGCCTCAGCAGGATGTTTCTCCTTGTTCTACACTTCCATCGTAGCTCCACTCCTGGTAACAACATTAATGGCTGGGATAGGTCGTTGCTCCACAGCAAGCAGCTGAATATTCTGAGTAGGGACACTATTTCTTTGTTGAATCTTTGTGATCAGCTGCGGGCATTGCTCAATCAGATGGTCGACAGCTCTGCAATATAGACATGTCGTAGTTGGGTTCCGACAATCTCTAGCTAGATGTCTTGCCTAGTTACAGTTATAGCACACAACTTGGCCTTGTCCTCTTCTAGCCATACCACCATGACCACGACCTCCAAAAGTTCCGTGACCTGATGTACTACCCCGATAACCATATCCATCATTTCCTTGGTCATCGTTTTGTACCCGATAAGCATCATAAGTGCGTTCTCTCATGAGGTCAAAGCTACGGCACTCATCTTCGTTGTGTCCCACTGACTTACAGAACTTACAATAAGGGTTCTTAGGGACTTGCACATACCTCTGCAGAAGATAGCAGTCTTCAGGTCAATGCTGGCCAGTTGAACTACAGATCTCACAATATAGAACACTAGGGTTGAATGGGTTTGGTGCACCAGAATTTAGGAAATTTCTTACCGCAGGACACTATTCCTTATCGTGACCCTCTGTCCGACATCGTGTACACCAAACCTCTTCGTGACTAGCTTTCCCTTTTTTCATATCGTGAAGCTCCAGATCCATTGCTGCCAACTGCGCTTGTATTTGAGCGATACCAGAATTATCTTCGATAGGGGTTGTTTCAAGCTTCATAGTGATTTCCAAAGCCTCCTGCTGATCCACAACATTCTGTAGCATGAGTGGAGTCCTAATGTGCGGTAACAAAGCTACGATGAACCATTCCTTATGCTGCGCTGGTCCAATAGTGAAACTGACTTGGTCTAGCAGAACTTTGAACCTTTGATCAAAGTCCCACACTGATTCTCCTCGCCTCTGCTGGATTTCCTTTAGCTAAGTGATACACTGCGACTCTGATTTAGGATTCTTAAATTCCTTTATCATTGTTGCTTTTATATCAGCCAAGACATGGTTCTGAGTACTAGAAAAATTCATGAACCAGGTCAAGGCGCGGTCTCTAAAAGAAGTAACCAACTGCGCTCTTCTTGTATCTTGATCCATAATGTTCTTAGCAGCCCACACTGGTTCGCATAAGAACCAGAACTGTTCTGGATCCTCTAATCCAGTTCCTTTGAAAACATGGAGCTTAATGTCATCATTCATATGGGCCATCGGGGATCTAGGGGGCGAGGGAGGGGGACTAGTAGTAGGCGGGGGAGAACTTACTGGGGTAGACTGACCTGCGATAGGAATACTCGGGCTAGGGTTACTTGCAGACTACGACGGGTTCTCAAGGATAATAGGCCTTTGTTGTGGTGTTACCGGAGGGTTTCCAATAGAAGGGTTTTCTTCGGGCTCTGAGGCTGCTGGACTTACGGGGTTAGAATCGGTATTCTGACCTAGGGTATAGGACTCAAAATTTCTCTTGTACCTTTTGCCACTTTGCAACAAACCACTTTGCTCGTCAAAGGTACTTTCACTTGCAAAACATAGGTTAGTAATACTAAATCTAACAGTCTGATTCAATGAGCAATATACCTTTTTCAGCCAATAGCATTTTAATTCTCAAACTAAATGAATTCAAGTACTTACCCCTTGGTCCTTTGAAGAACTGTCGTTCAACTTCACTGAAGGACGTAGTTGTGTCAATGGTGAAATCCGTCACAAATGCTTCAAGTCCATAAATAAACAGCGCGGGACATCTCATTGTTCACCCTTTTCAATATATTAATTCTTGCGGGGGTCCAATCAGGAAACTGACCTTCTTGGAGGTTTGTCCTTCTCTTTGTTAACCCGGATAACCACTGGTGTGACTCTATGTGGAAACTACGAAAGAAAATTTCATAAACATTAAAAAAAAGCGTACCTTTGTAAAAAGTCATTTGCACTACGACACCGATCTTTGTTCTCTTATACAGCAAAGTTTAGATAAGTCTGTTCAATCCAATCACTGATTTCTTGCACTGAGGGTCTCCAAAACGTAGCCCTCGAGGTACAATGTAGACCCCTCTTTAGCAGATACTGAGTTCAACCAGCAATGGAACCAATTTGTCGGGCTATAGGGCAGAGCCGGGTTTTATACCATTGACTTCACACCAACAAAAGACCCATGGTGTTGGCCCTTTCGGAAACAACCTGCGAACAGGTTGTAGTCTCACCCGAAACAGCTATGGGGTGCTGCAGAATCAAGTTTCTGCAAGCAGAAGAGGGATATTACTGTACCCTTAGCTTCTAACAAACGATAATAATTAATTATAGAGCTTTGATATTACTTATTTAGCTTCGTGGCCAGATAAATAAACAGTTCCTTGCTTAACCCTTTACTGGGAATTCACAGCGAAGTTAGTATTTTGCAGTGATCTTACTTATCAGTTATATATTTATTAATGCATAAAAGAACATAACAATAACACAACAGAACCACAACACAATATATAATGCGGTTCACCCCCAATTTAGGGGTTACATCCACATAACTGTGTTTTATTCAACTCTTTACAAAAACCACAGTTCTGATCTGCGCACTCAACTGCAGATCCCTTCAAGTCCTCAAAGCCGCGCACACAACTGCAGGCCTTTGCACACACAACTGCAGATATTCTTAATCACCCAAAAACCCTTTGCGCACACAGCTGCAGAGGTCATCCACACACACAGCTGGGACTTAACCTTTCTTACAAACAAGCCTTAGGTTCGCATTAATTCATCTTACATCAAAAGCCTAAAATGACTTCTTTACAAGAGTGCTTATTTATAGTGCACTTATTCTAAAACCATGGGCACCCCAAACCCTAAATCCTAGACTTAAACCATGGGTTTATTACAAAAAGAAGGTTTTTACTCAACCTCGACACCCCTAAGACTATTTTGAGTCGCAACTCCGCTTACAAACTTCCACAAAAACCATGGAGTTACAAAAATTAGGGACCGTTAAGGTGTGTGCCCCAACAAGATGGACATCCAAATATGTTTGAAATTATCTAAACGTTGTGTAAGATGTTCATGGAACCTAAGAGAAACATGCACATGTGTTCATTTTCTAGGGGATGGTGCATTGACTAACATTGGAGGAAGATGAGTTTGGGACACCATTTTCTCATCCTTTGTTTTTATATAAATTGGAATTCTCATTTCCATGGCATCATCGACAATTATCTTCATGTTGCTTATGAATTTTCAGTCAAATTCAGATATCTTGGCATGACTCTAGATGACTCGGTAGATAGTTTAACAATGGATGGATGCTTGTCATTCCTATAGATCCATAATGTCTTAATTGCAATAAACATCTTAGATGGTGTTGAAGAAGGACATGTATGAGCATAACCTATAAATTTATGAGATTTTTGCATTTTGCATCATTCAAGCATAATTATTACCCAGTTACTATAGATCTATAATGGCTTAAATTTTACTAGTCCTTCAAGTGCATTTATTAAGTGCAAATATATATTTGCACTTAATAAATGCACTTGAAGGACTACTACAAGTTAAGCCATTACGGATCTATAGTAACTTGGTAATCATTATTTTGTATGCATGAATGATGCAAAATTTGCTTTAATATAATCATTGTTAGGAAATAACAACTTCTTAAAGGGTGATAGCTCAATGGTAGAGCACCTACCTAATTATAGGCAGGAGGTTGGTGGTTTATTCATATGTGCCCTATCATAAATTTGTGACTAAGAAAACGTCTAAATTCACATATACACGACTATTAGTAGCTATTTTTTTCAGTATATTATAGCGCGACTAATGTTTATTCATATTTATCTTAGTTGTTAATATGTTACATTGATTTAAAATCTAGTAGTTTATTTAGTTGTATATTTGGTCATTGATTGTGGCAATCAATGACTAAATCAATAACTATATCAATGAATGGATCAATGACTAATAATTCAACCAATTAATGACTAAGTTAAATACGACTAAGTTAGTCAAGATATAAGACAGTGTAAAATAGATACTATTAGTCATCGACTCAAAATAGCCTTTAAAATCTGAATTTTAGTCTTTTTTTAGTCATTAGTTCCTCATTTTGTACTAGTTCTTACTGTACTTGCTGTCACAATTAAAGCATAGAACTTTTTCTCTTCTTTCCTCTAGTTGTTGAGGTGTCAACCTATGAGGAGGGTTAGAAGAAGGAACATAATTCTGTCTATATGTGTTGGAAGTGGTATTTCTAGTGTCCACCACCATATTTTTACTTTCAACCCTCCTTGCCATCATGAAATCCTTCTCCAAGTATGGTGGTTCGAAGAGGATCACCTCATGTTGAATGTTATTCTTCAAGGTTCCAATAAACAAATCCAACAAATTATCTTTTCAAATATTCTTCACTTTGATACTTAGCTTATGAAACTACTTGATGTGCTCTATCACTAGACCTTTTTGCTTGATATTTACCGACTAGATAAGAAAGGTGGTGTTATTTATATCCCCATAATACACAATCAATTCTTCTTTGAATATTGACCAAGAGAGAATAGAGTCATTTTTATGGTCACAAATCCATTGATACCATATGAATTAATCAGGCTCTAAATATAAGGATGCAATAATTACCTTTTGAAAAGTTGGAATCTGGTGTAGATCAAAGAATTGCTCCATCTAGAATATCCAGGTTAATGGATCATTTCCATAAAAAATTATCCTATCAATTTTGGGAGTAGAGTAGTTCCTTGGACCTGAGTTGAAACCATGATGATGTAGTGAATCATCAAATGTTCAGGTCTCAAACTTCTTGTTCTCTAATTGTTTTTCAATTTCTGCAACACATGACTCGAATAAGTTCCCTTTTTATTTTTTATCATATTCTTGAGTAAATGAATGAGGAATAAAGATATTTTTATGAGTTCCTTCAATTATTAAATATATTCTTTACTGTTCATCCCCTTGAGATCCTCTTAGTATCCATCCCTTTGATCATATCTTCCAATTTGGACACCCTAAAATATATGTCTTCACTTTCATCGTATGCTAGGGATGAATACTCTGGTGGTTTGAGTGGAGCGTGATTTTTTCCAGTTCCCTTGTGACGAATTTTGTACAATATAAATAGATCTCAAACCCTAGGTTTCACCAGAATAGATCCTTCTACTCAAATTTATTCAAATTGAAAATGGCGTACATTTTTCAAACCCTAATTTTGAGATTGTTTAGTGGCTGACTTGGATCTTAGTTAAATATTCAAATTAGGCTCCTATAAGTCTCAAACTTTTGCCTGTGTTAGCCTAATTTTTTTTCTTTTTGATTCTGTAGTTATGACCTAATTTTGACGTCCCAATAAAAATTTATTGCAAATATCCCAACACTTAATGCTTTTGGTCCTTTCAAAAGAGAAAACTTGTACAACCTTCCATGTTTCCAATAATTTGGATCTAGGTCTAAAAATTTAACTAGAGATATTGGGGTCCATCTTATTTTAGATTCGATAGGTCTCACTCAATTTGGATATTGTATTCCCTGGATATGACCTTTTCCCCTAGAACACCTTTTTTAGACTAGTTTTTGAACTAGTGGAAAACCCTATATTCAAGGGATAATATATCTGAACCTCTAATGTATCAAGACCTGAATTTCATACCACATATAACCCGTCTTATTTTAAAAGTGGGTTTTTCATCTCACTATTTGATTCCTTGCAAAAAAATAACTTATAGTAAAAATTCCAAGATGACTGGTTTTGAAGAAAACAATATCGAGGAAAGAGATCTGATACCCAATTTTATGCAACCAAGTCCTATAAATAACATAAAATAGAATAAATAGAAATTTTCTTCAAGGAAGGAACCTCCTTACACAATGTACTAAGTACATAAGACAAGAGAAGATACAATTATGACTAAAATGAAGATACCTCCTCCCTATATATAGGAGACAAAGGTGCAAAATAACAATTAATAGAACCACTAATAGACCCAATCCGACATCAGTAATATATAATACACCACAATATAGGGGGAAATGCGGCAGTGTATAGGGGGAATGTGCCCAATATTCTGTTAGTTTTTTTAGATATTATTAAATTGATTATGATCTTTGTCTAAAGAATAGAAAGTATAACTAGATGCATAAGATATAAGAGATACACAAGACATGGATATTTTCACCAGGGAAACCATAAAGGAGAACCCCGCAAATTTCTTCAGAATAGTAAGATGATCAAAAGCACTCATAAGAAGTATTCAACAACTATTTGTCTCTCCTCCCTTTTCCTCTCTCTCTCTCATGCGAACATGAGAGTGTGAGATGTGTATAAATGAAGGAGAGTGCCTCCCTATTTATACCTTTTAAGTGATTGACCAAACATAATACTGGGGCCCACAACTCTTCCCTAATAGGGTCAACTTCTCCCAGAGAGACTCCAAATACACATTACATGATGTTACATTGGGGACTATTTCCCTAACTTACAAGGAAGTTTGTACCTCAAGGTATAGACACAATTAAAACATCTCGCAAGGGGGTACAACAACATATAATGATAATATACATGAGAATATCTTCCAAAGTTACAAATACATCAACACTCCCTCTTAACTAGGAAGGTATTGTCTCTCTTCACAGACATCAAAACATATGGTCAAGTATTCATCACTGATTCATAGAGTCATCATTATAGTTGCTGCCATCGTCATCTTATTATTTTGATCATCGTGCTATACTATCTATCCTAACAAATTTCTATAGAGCCAATCCTTTTTCATGTTGGATGTACGCCTAGTCCTCTTCCAGGTATTCATCACATCTCGAGCAATCCATCACGTAGAAACTGTCCATGACCTTCTTTACATTGGAATGGAAATAAACCGTGTCTTCTACCTTCATCTTGTCCTATCCAGATAATCTCTTTTGTCCTACACAAAACAAAACAAAACACACAAATCATCCATGGTCGACCTCCGTTCTATTAGAGAACCACTTAGGTGCACCTCTCATGCTTCATGACCTTATCATCTCAACATGGGAACACACATATATGGATATAATGTAAGGAATGATTAGGACCCAACAACTTGTAAGGATCTTTTCTATTCAGATAACCTTCGAGGCGTATTACATCCAAGTAGCATGCGTACCACGGCAGGTCTCATTTTTATTAAATTTTGTCACAGCAATCTTGAGACAAAGCACAGACTTACAAGAGATTCAAGAAATTTTAGGCATGAAATGACAAAACCGTAGTGCAATAGGAGGTTGCAGTTGTGTATAATCAATAATAAAATTAAAATCAATAATACAATGTCATGCAAACTTGCATGAATACAAGACAATTTGAATTCACTAGAGGCCATTCGAATTGCATGGATGGGTGTAACTTAACTATCTGTTAGCCACACTAAACACACCAGTTAACCACTAATCTAGCCATGATTGACTCTAACTAAGTCCTAACTGAATCGGAGTGCAATAAATAGTTGATTCTAGCTGAAAGTAACTCAAGTACATGTCACTGCATGTCAATTAGTAGGTGGTAGTGCATCACTAACTCCAGTAAGCTCTAATGAAGTGAGTCGAACTGATATTGGTCATCAAAAGTTGTTGGAGGTGCATTAAATCACTCCAATTCACCCAAATCAGCCCAAAATAGGCAATGAAATGTGGGAGGTGCCTTTACAACTCAACGTAACTTATTGTTAGGTGAAACAACATTCAGTTAACTATTTGGTGCACTTATGACACTCAAATCACCCCAGAATTACTCCCTGATTGAAGGAGGAAGCCTAGTTAGCCTCCCTAATTAAAGGAGAAGGATTAGTTGGCCTCCCAAATTGAAGGAGGGCTTGGGTTTGCTCATGATGATGTCATGGTGTGCTAATGTTGATGCCATTAAAGTCAATAAGCTTAGGATAGTGATTAATTAGGTCAAAATTGACCAAATAGGTGTGTGGGTTGGATAATGACTCCAACATCCCCCCTTAACCTAGACTCAGGAGGAGTAAAATAAAATGCATGAAATTATAGGGCCCCGGCAACAAAGGCCATATGTCACCTTGTACAATAAAGTAACTCTAAAATGCTCAAATAAAATTATAAGTGAAAAAAGAGAGAAAACCCAGTGGGAAAATCCCCCCTCAAGCTGAACATTGAAGAAGTAAGTGATCACCTTAATGAACTCACCCCCAATAGTGAATGGAGGTAAGTGAAATTTTTCTCAGTGAATTTCTTGGTGAAGATATCTACAATCTGCTCATCTATAATGAAGTATTGCAGAACAATGGTGTTTTCATGCAGCAACTCCCTGATGTAGTGCATGTGTATCTCAACATGTTTGATCCTCTGCCGCTGAACTAGATTTGTGGAGATCTTGATAGAAATTTGGTTGTCACAAAATATGATTGTGGATAAAGCACTACCAATCTCATACTTTGAAAGAATGCCTTGCAACCAAACAGCTTGGATGCAATCATCCACTGCTCCCCTGTACTCAGTCTTTGCTGAAGACAATGCAATGAAATCCTACTTTTTGATAGACCAGCGAATGGGGCCACCACCAAACATAAATATATACCAGAAGTGGACTTCTGATCTATGGAATCCCCTACCCAATCTGAATATGTATAACTGACCAACTCTAGATTAGAATCTGCACCATAGTGATTGACGTAGGATCTTGTGCCTTGAATGTATTGAAGGATCCTCTTGGCTGCCTTCCAATGGAGCTCATGAGCCTGCTGCATGTATCTTGATAGAGAATTCATGGAATAAAAAATTTCATGCTGTGAATGTGTCAAGTACAGCAATATTCTGATCAACTGGTGATATATAGTGCAATGCATGGGTGGAGTGGAGTTTCCCTCTTTAAGGCTTATCCCTGAGAGGAAAGGAAATGGTGCAGCCTTGAAATCAGTGCAATGCATGGGTGGAGTGGATTTTCCCTCTTCAAGGATGATCCCTGAGAGGAAAGGAAATGGTGCAGCCTTGAAATCAGCCATGTTAAAATTAATTAACAGTTCTTCAATATATTTTGACTTACTTACCATTATCACATCAAAATCTTGTGGTATTTCAAGCTCCAAAAATTGCTTCAGGAGCCCCAAATCGCTCATTTCAAATGCATCGTGAAGAGCAGTTTTTATGAAGCAATCAAAGCAAGTGTGATTCCTGTTATCAAAATATCATCAACATATAATACTATGATAAGAATATTACTACTGAAAATATACATTAGGATCATATTTTCATCTCTGGAAGTTTTGTGAGAGCAAAAAGGCATCCATCTTGGCATACCATGATCATGGGGCTTGTTTCAACCCATATAATGACTTCTGAAACTTACATACCAAAGAAGGATCTGATGTATACCATTTGATATTCTTCACATATATTTCCTCATTCAGGTCTCCATGAAATAAGGCACTCTTAACATCCATGTAACGCACGTCCCAGTGCTTGGATGCGACAATGGCCAAAACTAGCCTGATGGAGTCCATCTTTGCCACCGGTGCAAAGGTCTCTTGATAGTCCACTCCTTGGACCTAGGAGAGAAATTTTGCAACCAAAATTTCTTTTTACTTATAGGTTGTGCCATCGCCACCAAACTTTCTGAAACATCCACTTTCATTGAACTAATTTCCTCCCAGGTGGAAGAGAAACTAGCTCCCAAGTAGCATTTTTGCGAAGAGAATTAAACTCTTTGTCTATAGAATATTTCCATATCAGATATTTCCAAGCATGGTAGTAGGAATTAGGCTCTAACCCAATCATTAAATAACAATTCTTGGACAGCAATGAATCATGACAAGAGAGAGCAATACCTGCCCTTTGAAAATCAAACCAGGTTCTTCTTGGATCAGCAGGATTTACAATGTTTTGCCAGGCGGAAAAGAGTGTCTTTTTGGCCCAAGTTGGGAAATGATTTGGAATATCAGAATATGATTCTAAACATGATATATTTTTCACTGATAGAAGATATCATATATGAAAAATCAGAACCTTCACTCCCACTTTCATCACGGAAATGATTAGCAGAATAGGAGGAATTTCAGCAGAATTTTCTTCAACTAGTTCTACCTCTTGGAGAGCCTCTTCAAAACGGACACTTCTTTCAATGAATATCTGTTTGGTTTTGATATTCAGAATTTTTAATCCCTTATATTATTTTGGATATCCAATTAACAAACATTCAATACTTTTTGGTTGCAAATCTTTCCTCTTGTCATGCAGAATTCGAGCCCATGCAGTGGACCCAAAAACCTTGAAATTTGACACATCTGACTTGTGTCCAAAATAGGATTCGAAAGGAGACTTGAATTTCAGGGAAGAGTGAGGTAATATTTTCTGAATTTGTGCAGAAACATTCATGGCACCATCCCATAGGTTACCAGCTAAACCTTTAGCTTCCAACATGCAAGTAGTCATCTCTTTGAGGGCCCAATTTTTCCTTTCCGCAGCACCATTTTGCTGTGGTGTGTAGGGAATGGAGTGCTGGATTTGGATCCCACTATCAGAACATATTTGTAGAAATCAATACTTGATATACTCCCATCCATTATCATATCTGAGAGACTTTATCTTTCTCCCGGAGGCATTCTCAACCAATGCTTTGAACTCGATGAATCTTTCCAAAACTTCAGATTTTTTTCTTTAGAAAGAAAACCCAAGTGTATATGGAGAAATGATCAATGAAGGTAAGTACATACCCTAAACCACTCATTGATGTATTAGTAATGGTTCCACTGATATCAGACTGAATTATCCCCAAAATAATTTTTTCACGGCTTTCCTTTCCCCGATCAAACTTGTGCTCACGTTGTTTGCCGACAATACAACCTTTGCAAATTCTGCTGGAAGTTTTGATGGTTGGGAGGCCTTCAACCATGGAAATTTTCTGAAGTTTCTGCAAGTATTTGAAGTTCAAATTACCAAATATCTCATGCCATATTCTACTAACCTCGTTCCCATGAGTCAGAAGAGCGGTGGGCTTTGCATCCGCAACAAATTGGGAAAACTCATAGGCCTTAGCATGATGGTTTTCTATGCCTTTTGCAACAAGTTTTCCAAATGCATACTCAGTGATTTCAACATCATTCAGGTTGAAAGTAGCTCTCTTGGGCACTCTGGTATGATTCATTTGATATACACTCAAAATATTGGAGGCCAAGGAGGGTACAAACAAAACATCAAAAAAACTGCCATGTTCATGTGGATGGGAATGAATTTGTCGATGTCCAAGGATGAGAAGGAATCTATGCTTTCCATCATGTGATTCAAAGCTCCAGAGTCTATGAGTAGAGCTTTGGGCTTTGAGGTTCTTTCCATGAGAGCATGTCCTCTTTCTTGTTGGGTATCCTGATCTTGATTATTTCTCTTCCGAACACTCTCTGGAAGATTGACATTGTTTCTCTTGAGGAGATAAGTCATCTCATAAATATTCGTCTTCATGCATGCATGTTTAGGGTGAAATCCCTTACTGCAATAGGAACTCTTGACTTTCTCTTTGCCTTGGTTTTCTTTGTTCTTGTGCTTCTTTGAGTCGGAAGGCTCTTCTTGCTATTGGTTCTTTTATTTAGGCTTTGGAGCATCAAATTTATCCTTTTGATTATTCTTCTTTCCTTTACCCTTCAAATATTTTGGCCCCGAAGCAAACAATGCTTGATATTTTGAGGATTTGATGATCCCCATCTACATAATCTTGTCATGCTCGTTTGTGAGGGACTTAATGAATGCATCTAGTGAATGAATTTTCCTATTTGGGATTTTTATCTTCCCAATATGGAATGTAGAAACAAAGACTAAATAATATGGACCAAGTTTTGAGAGGATAGCTAGGATGCGCTGATCATTACCCTTCTCAACCTTCCACTGCTTTAACTGGAGCACCAAGTGCTTGAATTTTGTGAAAAAATCATTCATAGTTTCATAGCTTCCTGGATTCAAGAAAAACAACTCATTATCTAGCTAATAGATCTGTAGTCATCTTGCTTATCAAACAAGGAATCGATTTGATCCCAAATATCCTTAGGAGTCTACAATCCCATGATGTGGAAAATAAGATATTTGGAAATATACAAACACAACAAACTATAAGCTTCATCCAGCTTATTCCATTATTTTATCTTCTCAACGGCATCATTTGGATCTGTTTCTGTTTTCATTGTGACCTGGTAGAGCCATTTTGAATGGAGTTGAATATCCATGTCATCCTTCCATTGGTGGTAATTTAAAGAAGTAAGAGGAATCATAGTATAAGCCATGAAGCTGAGGTAGCGAATGCAGTGAAGGACCTATTAAAAACCTGCAATCAACACAGAAAGGGCACCATAAGGTCAAACAGTCTACACATTTCAAGTTTTCATCACAACCAGGTTCATTAATCAAGCAAGCTTGATCAAGAATTCCTTTTCTTAGGACTTATGTGGCAAACCTTTGGCTTCTGGTGTAGTGATGGAATTTTTGAGCTTTTTACTCAAATTTTCATGCTAGATCCATAAAAAATCATGTTTTTTTTTAAGAAATAGCTTCATCCTATCGTGGCTCTGGTACCATATTAAATTCTTTCACAACAATCTTGAGACAAAGCATAGACTTACAAGAGATTCAAGACAATTTAGGCATGAAATGACATAACAGTACTGCAATAGGAGGTTGCAGTTGTGTATAATCAATATTAGAATGAGCATCAATAATACATTGTCATGCAAACTTGCATGAATACAAGACAATTTGAATTCACTAGAGGTCATTCGAATTGCATGGATGGGTGTATCTTAACTAAGTGTTATCCACAACGAACACACCAGTTAACCACTAATCTAGCCATTATTGAATCTAACTGAGTCCTAACTGAATCAGAGTGCAATAAATGACTGATTCTAACTGAAAGTAACTCAAGTACATGTCACTGCATGTCAATTAGTAGGTGGTATCATATCACTAACTCCAGTAATCTCTGATGAAGTGAACTGAACTGATATTGGTCATTAGAATTTGTTGGAGGTGCACTAACTCGCTCCAGTTTATCCAAATCATCCAAAAATAGACAATGACATGAGGGAGGCACCTTTACATCTCATATTAACTGATTGTTAGGTGAAACAACATTCAGTTAACTATTTGGTGCACTTATGACACTCAAATCACCCCAGAATTACTCCCTGATTGAAGGAGGAATCCTAGTTAGCCTCCTTGATTGAAGGAGAAGGCTTGGTTGGCCTCCCAGATTGAAGGAGGGCATAGGTGTTCTCATGCTGATGTCATGGTGTGCTGATGTTGATGCCATTCGGGCCAATAAACTTAGAATAGTCGTTAATTAGGATAAAATTGACCAAATAGGTGTGTGGTTTGGATAATGAATCCAACAATTTTACACTCGAAAAAACCCATAGGACTTATTACATATGAATAACCTAAGTACCATGCTAGGTATTATTTTTACATTCTCACATAAAGAAGATATGGTCCTAATGGAAGTGTACCTTTCCATGGGTGCAAATGTTTCTTCGTAGTCTATGCCTTGTTTATGTGAGAAGCCTCATGCTACGAATCACACCCTATATTTCTTGATGCTTCCATATGCAACATTCTTGATCTTGTATACCCACTTTGAAGTCATGAAAGACTTCTTTTTCGGTCTCAAAATAATATCCCAGAAATTATTCTTCATGATCAACTGACATTACTCAATCATGGAATCCTTCCATTATTTCTTTTATGTAGCCTTTTCATAGGTGGAAGGTTCTATGTCAATGATGTCACATAGAAGATCCACATAGCTATCGTAGGGAATTTCCATTTTTCTCTCTCTCTATGTATTTCCTATTGAGAGCTATACCTTTCAGCTTCTCGTATGAGCTCCCGTGCCCATGCCAGTTTCCTCTTGTGGGAGTCCTTATCAAGGAATGTCTCTACCTTATCTTGTGGTTCTATCATGTTATGATATTCATGGTTCTTTGGAATTGCTTCTTCAATTTCCATATCTCAGCCTCTTATCTCTTTAGGTTCCTTGACCTCCTGAATCGGTGTCCTCCTGAATCTGAAGTATGTCGAGTCTTCATCAAAGTTTAGATCTCTATTGATGTTGATCCTCTTGAATCCTGGGAAGTATATTCAGTAGGCCTTTGATGTATCACTATATTAATCTTGCACATTGATCTAGGAACAAATAATCAATCTCATCAAGAAATAATCAACAAATAACTTATAAATGGTGTTAATAAGAACCAGAATGGTTTCCTCTCTGTATATTCAATAAACAATGAATAGTTACAATAACAATGTCAAGCAATAGCTTAAATCAATGAGAAATTCGAAAACCTAAGGATTCAATTCGAAATCATGAGTGAGTCTGGCTTAACTGACTATAAGCCATTCAATCACACTCAGTTAACCACTTGACCAAAACCCTAATTGACTCACCAAACCCTAACTAAAGTCGAAGTTCAATTAATGACTGAATCTCAACTGAAGGAGATCAAACACATGTCATAGCAAGCCAACCATCAAGTGCTAGTGCTCCATGAATTCAGTGAACCCCGATGAGGTTAACTGAAGCTGAACTGATCATCAAAAGTTGGTGGAGGTGCCCTATTGACTCTAGATTATTAAATAATAATAAATAATCATTAAATAATATATTTAATGAGAAGAGGCACATTAACTGACTGGTTGAACTAATTGTAACCACCAGTTAGGAATTAGGTGCATTAATATCACTCAGATCACCCCTGGAGTGCTCCAGTTAGCCTCCTTGACTATAGAAGAAGGCTAAGTTAGCCTCCTTAACTGTAGGTAGGCGTGGGTGTGACTGGATGATGGCATCTAATGCTCAACTAATGTCAATTAATGTCAATTATACTTAGGATAGTGGTTTAACTAGGCCAATTTGACCAAAAAGAGTGTGTATGGTGATAAATGTCCACTAGTGGAAAATAAGAGATTAGTGACCAAAATACGCATATCAATGACCACTTTTGGTTTGGCGATCGCTGGTGGCTAATTTGCGGTCTTTTATTACATGACCAAAATTGGTCATTTTATTTTGGTCATTTATAGCTTGTCGGTTGGTCATTAATTTGGTCATATATTTGGTCATTAATTTGGTCATATATTTGAATCAATGACCAAATATATGACCACATTTGTGACCAAATTAATGACCACATGACAAGCTAGAATATGACCAAATTTGGTAGCATAATAAAAGACCATAAATTAGCCACCAAAACTGATTTTTGGTCATTGATATGCGAATTTTGGTCATTTGTATCTCATTGTTTGGTCGCGTATCTCTCAATTATTGGTCTTATTATTTGCGAATTTTGGTCATTAATCTCATTTATTGATCACTAATTTAGTCATTTTTAGTCGCTTTATGTATGGTCATTATATTTTAGTAGTTTGAATGGTGTTCATTATTAATCAATATAAATTTTTAATATGATATTATGTTTAAATTAAAAAAAAAGAATCATACATTTATTCTCATCTAATACACATGTGAATTATGCATTGTCACATTATAATTAATTACAACACTTGTAAATAATATCTAATACACATGTAAATCATGTAATGTCACATTAATTATTTAATAATTACAACATTGATACATAATATAAAGTACAACCATATACATAAGTTTTAAACCGCAAATGATATTATATGAAATATCAAAAGTATTATAATAAATATGAGTTTTCTCAAAAACACATATTAATTTCCATATAACTTTACAGGAAATCCATCACTTTTCAAAATATTACAATGGCTAAACCATCATACATGCACTTGGTTGCAAAACCATACTTAGATCCCACATCAACAGCTTCAAAACCATACTTAGATCCCACATCAACAACTTCAAAACCACACTTAGTAGCTTGAAAGCCTCAACATCAGGCTCTTCATATGGAATGGCAAATCCTTAGTAGCGAGCTCTTCATACTCAATGGCCCACTTATAAGTTAAGATCACTCCTACAAAATACAATAAAAAAATATCACTTGTAAAATAGAAAAACAATGAACTGTAAATTAGAAAAACAATGAAGCAAATTTTTTATCTTGTTCAATAGCTAACAACAATAACCAAGATCATGTGCAAAATAGGAAAATCTAATGTAACAAATTCAATTTAAGAATTGGTTAAAATTAAACTTGAATGGATAAATCTGCAACTATTTAGTACCTAAGAAAAGTAAAACTCAGCTCTTAACCTGCAGGAAATGGATTTCAACAGGAAATATAATCAACGAATCCACAAAACAATTATGCTCGACTGCACAGGTAGAAACCTGTATACATAGTGCAATCTGTGAANATAGGTCATGTGGTTAATGAATGACATGACAACTATGGAAATTGATGAATGAATTAAGAAATTCTCAAAACCAACACCCAAAAGAATAAATAATAGATTTCTTTACTTGTGGAGTCGTCATTCTGCTATGTCTGATTTGGTGCAAAAGTGTAACAAATGCAATCAAACACAGGTTGGAAATGATGGTGCAACAAAAAAGTAAAATGTATGAATTGTGTATGTGAGAAAATTCATATAAACCTACTTTCCCAAACATGCAATAAACATAAATCAAAAGAGAAGAGGGAAGTGAAACCTTAGGGGAAGCTGCTCGACGAGCTGGCCTTGTTGGAACACGAGAAGGTGAACTGAAAAGAAGAATCGTCTTTTATGGAGTGCTTCCATGGCGCTCAATAATAGCTACAGTAAACATGTTAACAGGTGCTATAGTAAAAATCAATATATATTTTTAGTGGAAACAACTTACAACTCTTCTAATCAAGATGAAAAACAAAATTACACTACTGTAACAAATTCTCAGGCCAAGTCCAAGCAATCATAGCTCCAAAATATCTAGATACCAACACTACCAATTTATATTGTTTGACATAGGACAACACTAATATACCTCATCTAAATCTGTTGATGCATTGCAAGGCGGGAGCTTTAAGGCCTCTCGTAAATTGAACACCTATTTTTGGAGCTCAAAAATCACAAGTGTCCAACCCAACCATAACCACCAAGTCCTTCACTGTCCATGTTCTGTAGTTGTGACATGTTCATACTTAGCCTAGTCTCAAGTTATGATATAATAGTTTCTATCTCTTGTAGGCAATAGCCCCACGGGAATTGGAACTGCATCTTCAACCGCCCAACCAGTGCCACCACCCCAACACCTAAGAATACATTCACCAGCAAGGCAAGCACCTAGGAGAGAACGGGCCATGTGCACTATTTCGCTTCCAATGGATCTTGGATTTAACTGGCTGTTAATTTCTTCCAAATTTAGTGGAGCCAAAATATTGTCTATAATAGCTCTAGCCAAGAAAAGAGCTAATTCATTTGTAGCATCAAGTATGTCTAATGCAGTGTCCTCTATAGATTCTAGTAGCAAAATAAAACCATTCACAATATCTTCAACTAGAAACACTTCTATATAGAGAGAAGATAGTAAAGCAGAAGCCATCTCTTTCTCTCTATTATTTTTGTCCATAGCTAATGTTATAAGCTTCTTAACAAAGATTTCATTGAAATCAGGAGCGGCAAGATCTTCCAAATTCCTCACGACTTCAAAGATATCATCAGAAAGAAAGAACTCATGAATAATAGCTATTCCCCTCTCCTTGAAGAGCCTAGCATTATCCTGTTCTGCAATCCATCTAGTTGACTGGGGATGGACCTAAAAGATGCTAGACTATTCCAACCCTCTGTTGTTGCCTTCAAAATTAAGGACTTAAACATGTCCTTTGCAATAATTATGTCAAGTGATAGATCATCTATAGTGTCAACAAGCATACCAAACCCTTTTGACATATGGCTAGATGTTATAAGACCCTTCTCAGCAGCTTCTCTCAATAGGGCCAAAATAAGCAGCTCTGCACTTCTTCATTCCATAGCTAAAATTAAAGCCCTCTTTACAACTTCATGATGAAATAAAGGAACATTCAAATCTCTTATACATCGACAAGCTTCTACTGTGTCTCCACTTTCAACGTACTCATTTAGCAAGTCACTTATCTCCTTTTTCACTTCCTCTACTGTGACATGGGTGTTGCCACCCCATCGACGTTCAATTACTTCTGCATGAAGAGGAGCTGATAAATAGCTTTTCATCCTTTTGAATTACTTCCACACCCGTTGAATCCTCTGGTATAGATTTCAATGTTTTGGTCAAAAAGGTCGGAGGAATTATGTCATCAACTACTGCACGAGCAGCAAATAATGCTAAAACATCTACTCCATCAGGGATATCCAAGGCCAAGTCATCTGCTGAGTTGAGGAATTTTCTAAAACCTTTGTTAACCTATTCAGGTTCAATCACATCAGCACACAGATAGGATAATAGCACTACAGCCATCTCTTTCTCTCGGTCATGCCTATCCATTTCCATGGAGATAATTTTTTTAACAAAATAATGGTGATAACTTAAACACCCATATTAGCAAGATCTGCAGCTGCTGAAGCCACATCATTAGAAGAAAAATATTCCTTTATTATCGATCCAAATTTTCCCTTGTATTCGTCCATAGACTAAGAGACAGGTCTACCCACCAATTGGTAAGGTTCCTGCAGGCACAGATGCATAGCTTGTTGAGATAATTTTAGCTACAACACTAGCTGGATGTATCTTAATTATTAATAAACAAAAAGAAGATTACAATTTTGCATTCAAGGAACTCTTTCTGCATAACTTCCATATAGTACAATCCATGTTTGGTGAATTTTTCAAAATAGGTTCCATACAAGAGCATCAACAGAAGACTACTGATGAAATAGAGTAGCTCAATCCATATCAAATGATTTTAACAAGAACAAATCCCCTGGACAAGCATCATAAATAGTAGTAACACTATGTCTGGTTCCCTTTGAACATGGCACTCAATTATAGCTACAATAAACATGTTAACAGGTGTTATAATAAAATTCAATATATATTTTTAGTGGAAACAACTTACAAATCTTCTAATCAAGATGAAAAACAAAATTACACTACTGCAACAAATTCTCAGGCCAAGTCAAAGAAATCATAGCTCCAAAATATCTAGAGACCAACACTACCAATTTATATTGTTTGACATAGGACAGCACTAATATACCTCATCTAAATCTGCTAATGCATTGCAGGGTGGGAGCTTTAAGGCCTCTCGTAAACTGAAAACTTGTTTTGGAGTTCAGAAATCACAAGAAAGTGTCCAACCCAACCATAACCACCAAGTCCTTCACTGTCCACATTCTGTAGTTGTGACATGTTCATAGTTAGCCTGGTCTGCAGTGCCAATTGCTGTGGGGCTATTGCCTACAAAAGATAGAAACTATTATATCATAAATGGAGAAAGAAACACATTGTTTCTAACTATTTGTGGAATGAATGCTTTGGATTGCAAATGTGCAAGGAATAGTACAGTAAAAAAACTTCAAGCAAAAAACAACTGCCTTCAAGGCTCTTCCTAGAAGGGCATAGTATACAAGAAACAAATAGTTGTTTCTAACTCTCTTTATCCTTCAAACAATGGTAAGTATCAAGAGATTTAAAATTTTTGCAGTTGCTCATGATGGAAATATTTTAACTTATTTTTAATAAGTTTCAAAGAAATAGGGATCAAACCTACACCCAACAGAGCTGCAAAGCATTAAAGTGCAGAGAATGGGAAAACTGTCTTCATGAATGTTCTAAGACATGCGGATAGGCGGAGTACGTGTTGGTGCAGACCTCCTATGCCTTAGTGAAAAAATGGGTGCCTAACAAGCATATAGGTATGTATGTCCGAGCCCCCAATATTTGCTATCTAATAATAAAAAATCCACAGATAGGCAAAGAGTTCAAATCTTGGGGGTCACACTGATCCTAGAGTTCCTTGAGGATGTGGGCAGGGTGCTACTGTAAAATTCAAGTAGATAATTTGAACTTAATTAAATCTCCATATATCTATCTTAACCCTGAATCATCATTGCTTAACATGGATTTAGATGGATCTGTGAATTATTTTGACACTGAATTTTCTTATAATTTGATTTTTTTCAATTTAACTTTTAATGTTACATAAGCTACATATCATCTTTACTCTTGAGACTTAGCTGCAATATGATAGGGGATTAGGAAAAAAATTCTCAATTTTGGTAGAAATAAGAATCAAGGCATTCTAAACTCAAATCTCAATATACACAACTTAAGATGGATAGAAACAAGTACCGGCAAATGAGAAAAACCAAGTAATGCAGTCCGATAGATTAGTCTGAGTGGACAAGAACCACAACCAAAAAAATACTAACAGAAACCCTCTTAAGTTTCCTTTTATCTCTAAAAGCCCATGTAGGTACCCTCCTTATTATTAAAATTTCCAGACCCACCCGTAATTCCCACTCTAGCCAAATAGAAAGACCATAAAACCTTAATTAAGCAAGCAACGTCCAACCATAGTAATAAAAAAAACAACTGAATACAAGTCAAGAAAATGGCACTATCAAAAAGTGTAAATTTGAGAGGCAGTAAGGCCTTGGTCAACACATATCACGAAGTTAAGAGGATGATTTGCAGTGGTTGGGAATGATGAGATCTTATAGTGTATCTCACAAATGAATGATCTTATAATGTATCTCACAAATGAATGATGACAAGATATAGCTCTAATTACAAAATAAATCTATGCAATGTTGGTTTTAACCATGAAAATAAATAATGACAAAAGAATGCATGAATTTTAACTATGATCTGTGTCCCATATTTAAGGTTATATTCACAAGAATGGAAATCCCACAGAGATTTCTAATGCAATCACAAACCTTAGAAGATTCAACACTGTAACAAGACACTACACTGGATGAGATAGTCTGCAATACTAGTTTGCAATAACAATAAGAGGACCATAATATAAGGTTTCAAAGTGCGAATAGTATCATATATGCAACTGCTAAGCAAGGTGAAAAGATTAGAAAAACTGTTGTAGTGTCTGACAGAAGAACCCAGCCACAAGGTAGAAAAAGCCACAAGACTTAACCGCATAGACCCCAAATGACTACAATCCCAGGATGCAGGAAGCCCTCAGAGGACTGCAATGCTAACAGTTGTTGAAACACAAAAATTCTGTGACGCCAATTTGTGATGATACACAAAACCACAAGCAAATCGACACAAGCACCAAAATCCAGATTGCAAAAGACTTGAGAATCCAGCAACAAAAGGAATGAAAAGAATAAAATACACAAACATTATACAGAAAGGAGAAGATCAAAGGAATGTTAATACAGTAGCTTCAGGAAATATGGTCATAGATGACTAACAGTCCTCTAGTATTTGGTATATTGTATAATATGTAAATTTTTATGTATTTCAAAAGAGCTATGATGACAGTGTCCTAGCTCCCTGATCTATCATTTATATTTTTCAGCCTGTGAGTGGTAATTAGGATAGCCAATACATAAAGATAAAGAAGTATAGTGAGATCATACCCATAGGGTTAGTACTGAGTAATAAAGGATATGTTGGTGTAATGACTCTTTCTTAATGAATTTATAAGTTGTCATTTTAATTTCTATTTAGATATATCCTGTAACATGAATCTTTATTGCCGCAGCATAAGCCATTCACTTTTTAACACATTCCATAGTCAAAAGAACCTGAAGCAGTACAAAATTACAAAGAGCATCCTCTAGATCCAGGGTACCAGGAAATATCTAACTATAAAATTTTAAATCAAATTGTTTAAAGATCTCAACATTGCTTAAGAAATCATAGAGCACATAAAGGAGAAACTATTCTCAGTGAAGTCCTACTGAGTCCCATACACAATTTGTAAAATCTATTCATGCGTGTAAGCTACCCACAAGGTTCATACCAAGTAACAAGGACTGTGCTAGTGTAACAACTCTTTATTAGTGAATTGACATGTTGTTATTTATAATCTTTCTACATATGTAATGTAATGTAAATATTTATAGCGGCTGCACAAGTCATACACTTTTTAACAAAAGGAACAATAAAATTAAATGAAAAGTGTACAAAGTTGTGACGAGAATCCTGTGGATCCATGGTCTCAATGATTCAGGAAAAATGACCACAACAAAATTCTAAATCAAACTGTCTTAAATGTCTCAACATTGATTAAGCAATCATTCGTCATAAAAAAGAAACCATTCTCAACATAATCCAACTGAACACCCCCAACACAATTTGTAAGATCTACTCATTATAGTACTAAGTTAACTAGTAATGGCTATTAATGAATTCATTGAATTGGTACGTTCTTATTTGAGTCACTAAAGAACTTGAGTTAAGAGCTCAAAATATGTGCCATATCCCATAGATTGATGGTATTACAATATATCTGATACTGTCACAACCATAAGGCACTCAATAGTCACTAAAGAACCTGAGTCAAGAGCTCAAAATCTATGCCATATCCCATAGATTGATGGTATCACAATATATCTGATACTGTGAAAACCATAGTTTTTCAAATCAAACTTATCTCAGGCATCTCAATGTTGCTTGAGCGATCATCGCAAATAAAGGAGTAACCATGCTCATGGTGGTAGTCTCACTAAATCCAACTACCCTATTTACAAGATCTATTCTTCATCTAACACTAACAGTTGCATGAGACCCTTTCATGGTTTATCACATTTACTTATTTACTTAAAGTACCAAGAAAATTAATCTTCATCTAACATGAATCGATTAACAAATAGAATCTCGAATTGGGTTAAGTCCTGACTACATCTTTGTCAGATATGAAATGAAAGCAGCACTATACCCTGTGTTGCAGAGGTTGGGTGTTTGTTCATGTATAACTGCATAAAAGGTTAAAGCTTTTTAACTATGAACAAAGTAGTGCAAAACTAAGTACAACTAGAGTCTGAAGAGAATCTATGTAACTATCAGTAGACACAAAACCTAGCGCTAGTACCAAATTAGTTTTCTTTTAGCAACTTATCTAAACCATCTATAGCATGATCAATACAACAATAAATGAGTTGATCTATTAGACAAATGATAAAACTTCAAGACAGTCTTGGGCTCTCCTCAGAAGTTAGGACCTTTCCTACCAATGAATAAAATCAAGAACACACCACAAAACTAAAAACAACTGACCACAAAACAAGAAAATGAACAATGAAACGAGGATAATGCAATACAATATGATTTGTTGACCAGATTTGCAAATTTAATTATTCATTGAAAAAACAAAGTACCTGTGACTTTGCAACATCAGCAGCTTCATCACGTCCCTTAAGTTCTTCCATTTACCGACAATCCTCTTCAACTTTTTTAATACGATTTATAGCTACAAACAAAATGTTTCCCACAAGAAGGACAATTACAAATATGATGAGAGATATTCTGATGGCTGAAAATGGTAGCTTTGGGTCATCTGAGAATCTGCAATAGCCAAAAATAACTGGTCTTGAGAAAATATTAAGACTTAGCAATTCTACCTTATCAAAATCAACAAGGAACTTAGTATTTTTCCTTATCAAAAGGCAACATTCTGATAGTACATTGAAATTAAACCAAGTAGATCCCTTGTGCCAAATTCAATATTCAAAGAAGGATTCAAAATCCAACCCCATAAAAATGATTTGAAGGAACTCAAATTTAGGGACAATCTGACTTCCTCACACACAGATCATGCAAAAATTCACAAGAAATGTCATCCAATAAAACTCCTTACACACCACTAACTATTCAAAATTCACAAGACATACTAGCAATGCAGTTCATGCTTTCTATCAGGATCTCCAAAATCCAATTCGCTTATGTGGTGGCTATTAGAGCCCATACCATACATCAGCACAGGAAAATATTTATTGGTTGTGTCATATACATTTACAATGATGGCCAAGTTTCCTGCAAGCTGATGTAAAAAATTCTACACCAATGACTCTACACCAAAGGCTCCACCCAAGTACCTCGAAATATTAGAGGAAATACTTTGATAAGTCATTTTAAGGAAATAACACATCAAACAGAAAAAATAAATACTTAAAATTGAACAAAAATGGCCAGTATCCATCTCACCAACACAAATTCCTGAAAAACATCAGTCCACTGTACAGGAACCAAATCACACTGACTTGGGACATTTGCACTAAAATATGAGCCCAGAAATAAATATTGTTATGATTGTAAGGCGGAGGGATTTGCAGTTACATTTCTTCTGTGTTACAAAATAGAATAACTTTTGCAGTTACATTTCTTTAACAGACATCACTTTCACCCAGGGCTAGAAAAGGTATCCAACAATTTGTTGCTTTAGGATACTGTGGTTGTGAGGCAAGGGGTGGTTCTGCCTCTTCTATACCATATAATTTATGAAGGTTGGGCACTTGTTTCCTCTCCAGTGCACCATATTTCCCACATTATTCACCCAAGTTTGTTGATAAACAGGTCTTCAATTATGCCAACCTATTACAAGCTGTTAGGAGGATATCTAGCATTACATCACAGGTCAGTTACTGTTGTTTCCACCATAGGATTTGCTAAGATTGTTCCTTCATTGTTCTTTGGATGTTGTTGTTTACACTCAGAACTGAGTTTCATGCTTATTCAAATCCCTTTTACTAATGATCTCCCTCAAAAGACTTCTCAAACTTGTTTCCTCACCACTGTACTTGTCTACAATGTTCCCAGAATTTATAATTAGCATGATTTGCTGCTGGTTTCACTCATATGCATACCCAAAACCTACTCAAAACTACCCAAATTTGAAAAAAACAAGGTTTTATGACTGTTGACTGCTATTGGAATGCACAAGGACAGGTTTAGCATGCCGAGGCTGTCAAAGAATATTCCCAGACTTGAGATTGAAGAAAATTTACTACTCCATAAAGGTCAGAATATGTCTGCAATATGCTAAGATCAGCCCAGAATGAGCCCAACATGCCTCATCTTGCTCTTTGGAGGTTGCAATATACATCAAAGTTGCACATAAGTTAAGATTAAGGGTTGTCTTGTTGCCCATAACTGCTTAATACATGCCCAGATATGAGAAATGGTCTAATCACTGTTGTTCTAAGGGTGAAAATGTTCTCAAAACTGCCCAAAAACAACCATAATGTTGTTGCTCGCCGATGCTATACCAAATCATCAGTGACCAGGGTATCATCATCAGTGTTGTCAGACTTGAAATTGCCAAAGACAGAGTCGGCGACTCAGGAAAGACTCATTTAATACTCAGCAAAAAGAAAAAAAAGAAAAATATAGTAAATTATGTGCACAAAAAAACTAATGACAATTCTAATCCATATAAGTTATAAAACCACATTTATGAAAAAATTCATTGGATCATCTCATAAAAAATGATAATACAAAAATTGATACTCCATATTTATATTCAAAATAGTGAACTGAAAAATGATTTCATGAACAATGTCTCCAAGTCCAATCTTAAGCCTCATGCATGACTACGAGAAGTAGAACACCTGGAATAGATCCTAAGGGAGATAGTGCCAACATCACTAGATTGAAGAAACAACTGTGATGCAGGTGTATTGAGTGTTTCCATTTCACAAAATGGTACACTAGAGGGATCCTCAGTCTCCTCATCAAGCCAACTCAAATCATCAGCAGGAAATTCATCCTCCAAGACCCAATCAGAGACTAAATCAATCTTATCCAAATAAAAATTTGATCTCCATATCCTTTGCCTGCAATGGTTTTGTGAGCATCCGAAGGTTGTAGTATATGAATACCAACTCTCTAATGGATCATGCTCAAACCTGTTGAGCTTTTTGGTGTAGATGTGCTCAAATACTGACCAATTGTGCTCAAAACCTGAAGCACTACAAGGCTGACACAGAAGTTGAAAATATTGGGGCCAAGTGGGTAAGACAAGCTGCAACAAAGACAAATGATTTAGCTGGTGATGGAACTACAACATCTGTTGTAATTGCGCAAGGTTTAATAGCTGAAGGTGTAAAGGTGATTTGTTGTCACTAGTGTTTTATTAAGTTTTTATTCATTTTTATTGGTCCTTATGGTGGCTGGTTTTCATTATTCTAAATTCAATGCTTGACTGGGTTTAAGATGGAATCTGAATGGAAAAATGATAATAGCATTGTTGAAGAAGAATTTGTGATCTTCTTGTCAATTGTCGATCTTGAACTTGAGCTTTAAGAAAAAAAACCAATAGACAAAGCTTCCTCGTATTTTAAGATTTGTGAATAAGAATCTAAATCATGAACCTTTCCATTCAAGTTGTTGCAGCAAGAGCAAATCCTATTCAAATTACTAGGGGAATTGAAAAGATAGTAAAGGCCCTTGTTTTTGAACTCAAGGGTTTGTCAAAGGAGGTAATTCCTCACATTTTGAGTAGGCAGGTTTTCTGCATCTGGTCTTGTTAGATCTTTAATGGCTTTAGTTGCTTAGTCTATGGAGCACTTTTGACATGAGAATAGTTGATTCAAAATTGTCATTTAGAGTTTTTTGAAGATACCAGGGTAGAATGTTGAGGAATCTCTTGTGTAACAATTGGGACTGATTTTATCTATAAATGGTTATGCATGTGAACACCTTGTAAACTTGTAATCTGTATTATTCTCTAGGTTGAAGACATTGAATTAGCAGATGTTGATGCAATGAGTGTTGGGAATAATTATGAAATAGGGAACATGATAGCAGAGGCTATGAGTAAAGTTGGGAGGAAAGGTGTCATGACACTTGAAGAGGGAAAAAAGTGTAGAAAATCATCTATATGTTGTAGAGGGAATGAAATTTGATCGTGGATACATTTCTCCATACTTTGTGACAGACAGTGAGAAGGTGTCTGTGGAGTACGAGAATTGCAACGTAATTGATGTGAATGCAAGATTCTTCTTGTGTTTTATGTTTTACTACTATTTTTTACTGCTCCTTTAATGAATATAGAATAGAAATAAATCACATAACCCTCATCTAAGTTGCTAAATTGTTTCCCAAATACCTATCCTTTGTCTGTCATATACTTATGGTACACCTTCCTGGTTGTTTTCAGGTTGGTGTTGGTTTGGAGTTTGTACAGAATTTTATTTTCTATGCATATTGAACCTTTTGTTATTTCTGTATAGTATTAGATTTAGAAAACTGATCTAAGGATTAGAAAGAAATATGAACACTACTAAGAAGAGGAAAAGGGTTGCTTAATTTCTATTCATGTGTGCATGCTTTTTTCTGCTACTTAGATGGCAAAATTTTGGGAACAAAATTCCCAAACAATTTCAACCCTAAAGCTATTTCCTTTGATATGATAAAGGAAAATTATGGAATACATAACTTTGGTTCGTCAAAACACCCAAAATATGCATTTAATTTCTAGAAATTAAAGGTTTATTACTTGCTATTGTGTCGTTGCTCTTATTCTAGCTTTTTTCTCCTCTGCTTAGCTTGCCTAGCTTCAAACTCCTCTCTACTCAAAAATGGATGAGCAGAGTTGTAATTACCCATTACCATAATCCATATATTCTATGAAATTTACAAACTTGCTTAGTTAGAACAAATGTATTCAATCTTATCTAAATTCAGAAGATTCAAAATTGAAATGACTCCGCAAACTTAAGAGTAATATTGGCTCGTAATAGGTAAATACTTGGAAAACAAACTCACTACAAAACTAGGCTTCAAAAACAATTCAGGAACGTGTTTTTTAGTCTAGGTTTGGACATGTATAGTTTTTTATTTTACAGATCAAACTTGACTAAGTCTTGCAAAACTCACCAAGTATGGCCATGTCCGCCAAGCCTGCCTAATACTAGTAAAACTAGAAAATTAAGATGTGTTTAACCATGTCTTCAAACTTAACAAGTTATGGCCAGTTTGACCAAGTGTAATCATCATGCTTGAATCAGCAAGTCAAAATCAGGTAGTCAAAAGACTTGGCCAAGTCTTGTAAGTACGATCCTATATCTAAAAAAATCATTTAGATATAGTAAGATAAATCAATACAAAATAACACCTCACCTTTGAACAAGAGGGACAAAGCCTAGCATATATCCCTATGCTCCATACATATCCATTGGCATAATATGTCCACTAAATGTCATGTTAAAGGGATTAGGTCCATAACCCATGTATGGGACACCACCATTACATGCCATGTAGGCCTCTGGTCCCCACTGTGCACTAGACCAAGAATTATATGCAGTAGGTGCATCATATGGCCTCATACACCCTTCAGCACCAAAATCCTGTGATGCTCTCCACTGCATCTCATTGGTTTTAACAATGATAAAGCACCCAACATTCATCATTTACAAATGCATCCATTGGCTTCTAATTAGGAAAGGAAATTATAGTGAAATTAGAGAATACAACAAAAAAACATCATATAACACTTTCCAATACATCAGTTTCCCAAGTGAAAAGCAATATAAAGAAGACTTACTAGTAGAGAGTTGTCGAGCTCGCTTATTTTTCTTCTTTCTTGCTGAAAACGAGCAAAGTTTGAAGTGCATGAGAAACACTACTATATATATATACCTACTTATAATGGATAAAAAAATCCACAAAGCCATAAATCCAAAGAACCACCCTAATAAACATGCTATGTAATAACTATTTGGCTCAACAACATGAAACTTCTGTTGAACTTCTTCCTCAACCAATGGGGCACTCTCCTATGATAAAGTCTCTTTTGTGCTCATAGACTCATGTGTTGCCTCAAGCGGCTTAGCTGTTTTTGTAGAGTGGTTTTTCTCTAATGATTATTGTCACTGGTTAACAGGTGGCTTCTTTTCAGAAATGTTTTCCTTCACATTTGGCATGTACAACCTTGAAGGAGTTGTGCTTGCCTCCTTTGAACATCCTGAAAGAGAAGGAGATGAGGCTTTAGACCTATCATGCTTGGCTGACTCCATATCTGCAACAGAAAATACTTGGACCATCAGATAGCCATAAGTAGGTAGCTAATATCAACTTGTACTCATGCATACTTTTTGGTTGACTAATATACCTTGAACTTGTAGCAAGCTTCCGGCATTTTCTGTACTGTTGGTGTTGGTCTCCAAAATTCAATTTATGGTATCTCGAAGAGCCTTATTTGGTAATAGATCATCTAAAAGAATGTTTGTTACTCCACATACACATATGGACTTTGATATGATATGGTCCCTAATGCCTAAAATAGATGGAAACAAATTCATAGATTTAAACACTAACAACATGTGCTAGACAAAAACATAGACTATGAATCACACAATCTAGAAAACATCACACCAAAGTAATATCTATGTAATTTTTCTCCGATTATCTTACATTTGTCACATTAGCTATTGAAACGAAATTTACTAGTCAGCACAGCATCTTTCATTACTTCCTTGCATAATGGACAATGCAATTTAGGTGGCAGTTCACCAATAGAATGGTTAGATGGGAACCCCTCAACTTCCTTGTCAAAAGTAGCTCTACATGACAAATTATTTTAATAAGCAGCTAAAAATTGAGAAGCAATGCATAGCCAATTTCATAGACCTTCCACTTTATAGTGTTGTTAGTGATGAAGGTTTGGTTCAAATGACTTACTCGTTAGGCCTCAAAACTGTAACTGCCCCATTTGGTAATCCATAAGAACCATCAGGAGTATCAACAAGCATTGATTTGGGAATGTCAGTTGGAGGCTTCACTCTTTTGAGGTCAAAATTGGGATCCACGTTTGTCGGACAATGCTGGATGAAATGTCCTAGAGAAAACAAATAAGATGGTGAGAACCCATATCTAGCCCATTAGCCATGCTCTTAATGAACATTTTGCCTACAAAGTTACTAGACATGATGAACATACCAGGGACTTTACATCTATGACAGATATATCCTTGCGGCATTTTTTTCCTTTCCATTCCACGCCCTGCATCATTAATTCATCATAAAATTCCTTTAGACCTAAACCACCCATCCAAATCTGAGCAAGCTTGACAAGGTGAAAGTAAAATTTCTACATTCGTCATCTCTACCAGTTAATACAAAAGAAAAACTATCTTTACTCAAAAATTCAACATTCATGGGTTTCTACAGTGTTGGCCAACTATGAACATAACTACAGTGAAACAATTTTTGGCCATCTTTCTATTTGATCATTAATTAAACTCAAAGGTGGAGAAACCACTTTATTTGTATTGGAGTCTCTTTTATTGTAAGAAATAACCAGACCTAACATGCACTTCAAACCTTTCGAGTTTCTAGGAGCATTCTGAGCTTTGTACTTGCACATAGTTCCCTTTAGCATCCTATCAATTAGAAATCAAATCTCACATGTCTACTCTGAATTCGCTTCATAGACAATAAACCTTTCTATACAATTTTCCCCACGATATGTAGTATGGTCTGCCCATAGCGACAATCTCTTTAATATTACAATTAAGTTTTTTTTGAAATAGAGTATGATCATGATTGTGTTTCCCAAGTTTCTTTGAAACAAATACTGAATGTCGTTCCTGTAATTGAAATTCATCTGTCAATCTACATAAGAATGGAATTTATCCACATTAGGTCAAATTGATTCATCTAAGATCATTTTACTTAAATGAAAAAAGGGAAAGTTTTAGGTATTAATATCTTCATAAATGTATTCATAAAATTCAAGTTTTAAGTAATAAATTTTAACTAACTCCTTGCAATCAATGCTTTATCTCAGATTCATAACTTCCACATTAATACAGGCACAATTGAAGACATAAAACTAATGTCAATTTTGAAAGTGCTTTATCTCAGATTCATAACTTCCACGTTAATATGGGCCCAATTGAAGACAAAACTAATGTCAATTTTGAAAACTTAAGAATACCATCATTGTGGTTTGGAAGTGAATAATATATATCTTAGATTTGTATGAACATTACTGCATGACTGTATTGTTTGATACTATCATATATTTCCCTGAACTTCATTAAAATTTAATTGTATAACCCTCATTGTCAAAATTCATGTTATAGGACCAAACGTCCATAGTCCACCCTATAAAACAATCATCTACCTACTATCTAATCACATGCAACCTTCACAAAATACTAACCTCAATTCCTCCAACATCCTCCATCCTCCATGAAAATAAATTTCATTGTCAGCAGAAAATCACGTTCTTAGTTAATTCATATTCTCTTCTCCACCCACATCATCGTTCATTCATTCATTAAAAGAATCAAACCTCAGTCATATTACTTAGGCAAGCTTAGTGCCAAATTCAAATTCAAATTGAGGACACCAATTTTGCATTAGCCAATCCTTCAAAATGTTGTTAAAAATAATTGAACAGCTTTTAAGTGTGCATATTTTTATAGTTGTAAAACCCAAACACTGAAAAATAATAAGAATCAATTATAATCATCCCAGAAAACCAATTAAAGCATAGGAATATTGAATCCTTGAGAGGGTGAGAACATAAATGAAAAGATTGCATTGTTGTTGTTGTACATTTAATAAAATGTGACAATAGCAGAGCACAGAAGCCAAACACACATTGGAAAGTTGACCTCCCATGAAATAAGAAAGAAAATAATATCTCAAAATTCTATTAAGAACACTAAGCTAATGAAAGATAAACAACAATCCTAATATATTTACCAAATCCTCTTCCTGCTAGACCCCTTCCTCCAGCACCTCTACCAAATCCTCTTCCAGTATATCCTTCTTGTGTTTGCTTGCAAAGATAGCTGAAAGTGTAAGGAAGACACTTTAAAGTATTATTTGTTATACTCCAACTTTTTTTCTCCCATTAATCTTATCCCTTAAATTATTCTCAAGCAATACACCAAAAAGGCATTATAAAAAACCCATATATGTCTCATTGATGCCACTCCAATGCAGTTGAATCAACAAGAGCCTTAATCTTGCTATCTTTGTTAGCTTTATTTGTAAACACTGATTGTGAATTTGTTGTATGTATTGCTTGAGGCACTTCAGGTAGTGAATAGAGATCATTACCAAATTCATCCCACTCTAAATCATCAGGCTACATGTTTAAATTATGAATAATTAATAATCTATTATGTAGTCTTCAATGATAGATAGGCATTGTCTTTGAGAAGTACAAAGGTGTGTATCCTTACAAATTTGAACTGAGAAGAATCATAAGTCTGAAACCCATTCTTAGGTAGTAAAGCTTGATCTTTGGGTTTTTCAATTTATTTTGAACTGTAAATAAAAACAATTATAATTCTAATCTCAGGATGATTCATCTGTCATGTGTACTAGTCTGGCTAAATCTGAACCACAAAATCAACCATTCATAATGTTGAGAAAGTTGAAACATCATTCATACACCATACTAGATTATAGGAACTGGTAGCATATCCAAATAAATGCACTGCAAACTCAAAGCCACCATTTACATTGTAAAAACTATAAATATAGCCTAAACAGGCACAGAGGTGAAAGGGTGTACTCTTCTCTCTTCTCTATCGCAATTGGCATGCAAGACCTTCCCGAAACTTAGCGCACTAAAACATATGTATTTTTTGGCAGCCGCATTCCTTCATTAAGATATTCTGAAATTAAAAAAAAATACATAAGCTATATCACAACCTACACTAACCATTGGAATGGAGATGTCTTCAAGCCGCTTCGAAGGTTTAGGCCTAAACAAACTACAACTGGGGCAAATATATGGGATATCTACCACCCAAACACCCACTATGGAAACAATAGTTCATCAACATATACCACATATCAAACACCTAAAACACCCACTATCGCAAACTACCATGGGCTAGCCAAAATATTAGTCATATATTTGTAGAAAAAAAATGGATTTTTTATCATTGAACATAAAATAGTAAAACATGGCTCAAATTATAGATCTTGAAATTCTAAAGAGTTCTTACCCACAAACGCAGAACAATAGAGAAGGCACTCCATGAGCAGGCATCCGAAACCTTCAAACCACATGCTCTCCCAGCAAATCACGGGCTCTTGTAGCTAAAGAAAGAATATTTACCAGTTAATTGCAAATGTTGAACACCACATAAACTAGGTTTCAAATCACAAGCTCTCGCAGCAAATCACGAACTCTGGTAGCTGAAGAAAAGACCTACCAAATACAAAAAGAGGAGGAAATTAGGTACATCAGATTGGAAATTAAGAACTCAAGACAAAACCTTAATAATGAAAAATAGACGGAGGGGCTATCCATACTATTTTTTACAAGTGTTTGTTCACCAGACTACTTGGATAATCCTTTTTCCAAGTTAGCATAATATTTATCTTGCATTTGAGCAATTTCTGAAGCAATTTCAGAGTTCTAGGGTTATACACAAATTTTAATTAAAAAAAGGGTGATCAAATTCAATAAAAAAAGAACATTACAAACTCATACCAAAGAGAAATTGTTCCAATTACAAAAATAACAAGAAAAAGAACATTACAAGACTAAATTGGCCTTTTGAAATGTACCTTGAGATCTATTCATACAGTCTAGAAACAAGACCGAGAAGATCAAGCTTCATTTAAAGCAAATTCACCCCTAATTGTTAATCCCTCTGTGCTATGATTAATTCCAAGATTATTTGGCACTCTAACAACAACTAGTACCCAAAATGATATCATCATCTGATTCCTAAGTCATAACCCCAAGAGATCCATTAAATCCCTGCCTTCTTACAACTCTAAGTCATCTTGCAGCTTCAATGTTTGGGAGACAACCTCCTCTTCATAATCCTCGACCAAAAAATAGGGATTGTGCCCAATCGGATGGAACCTATAACTAGTGAACACATAGAACGCAAGGGTTACTAATTCTCTAGCCATGACACTAGTCCAGGCATACCGATAAGCAGTTATGGTGATCAGAGCATAAAATACAACGCGAGTGAAGTAAATATAGCAGACCACCACAATGTAATACTATCTGAACAGATTCAACTTCATTAGATTCACAACTACCTTGCCGTTAGTATGTGCAGCCTGGTACAAATTCTGTATAGACCAGATAATGGGGAACAAGAAAGCACAACAATAGATCATGTAAACTAGGAGAAACATCTGGTTCCAGGCAAGCCAATCCTTGGCATACGGCCCAGTCTCATCGATCACCATAGTGGCAATATTGTCTAAGACTTGCAAGGGAATGAAAACAGTGAGAAATTTCTTCTCCTTGCCTTGCAAGTATGGTCTCAAGAAGGACCAACCAGTGCCAATCAAGACAATCAGGGTAAAAAGCATAATTCCCTTCAAAAAAATGAAAATATATAATAGAACATCCCATCCATGGGTTTTTTCAATTCTCTTAATGAAAGACTTGTCCTCTTCCTCGCAGAGGAGATTTGGAGCTTTCAGATAGATGAGGGAGGCCATGAATACATGGGTCCGGTAGGTCATAAGATGGTTTTTCATAACCACATAGATCCAAACCCCAACCAACGCAATATATATCAAAGACAGTGAAAAAAGGATTCGACACAAGGGTTTCACAGGCCGAAAGGTAATGCCTAGTGCCATCACCGCCCCCCTCAAGATTATAAATAACTGTAGTTACATCCATTGAAACCACGATGTCACAGATACATTTGGAAAAGACCAGAGTAAACTGGTTTGCTTCGAGCTCTTTGAAAGTTTTGTTGAAGGGAAGTGAATTCTCCAAATCCTTAAATGTAAGGAGGGGTGTGATGAGCTTACTCTCAAGTACACAACGAATTTCTCCATGTTCCAGATCTTGCAAGACGTGAAACCAGACATCTTTGGTGCTTAGGAAGAACCCCATGGACTCCAGGTCGATATCATACTCCTTGATGGCCTTGTACAAGGAATCCTTCACATAGATTTCTAGGAGGCCTCTGTGTGTGAACCCAAATTCCTCGAAGGGAATGATGAAATGGTATTTGGATCGAATCTCTGAATGTTGGATTTCAGCTGAACAAAAGGGAAAGAACCTCATCAAAAATACCTTGATTTCCACTATAGAAACCCTTGAATTGGACTCCATCCTGAAGATCTAAGATGAATATTTCATTGCATTGCAGTCGTGTCCCAGTGATCACCAAAATGCCGTGCCGAGGGAAGAACACAGGGAAAAATGGCCATAGATTGAAACATACCTTGTGCCATTGAAGCCTTGAACAGGGTCACCTTGGGCTTGAGTGAAATGTAAGATTGTTCTACATTGGCACCCACCACTTCACGTTGGCGCCAAAACCCAAATTGTTAAACTACACTAATATGATAGAATGAAATCTGTATTTGTTTAACTTGAATTCTATCATATTTGTATTTGTTTAACTTAATTTTTTTATATGTATTAATAGTATATAAAAAAAAATTACTTATCATATTTGTATTGTTTAACTTAGTTTTTTTATATGTATTAATAATAGTATATAATAAAAAATTACTTGGTATATTTTTTTAAAATTTTATATGTATTATTAGTATATAATAAAAAATACTTAGTAACATTTTTTTTAATTTATAATGTAAATAGTTTAATAATTAATATTATTTATAAATAAAATATTTAAAAACAAATGTATATAGGTATATTTGTATAGTTATTTTCAAATATATAAGTAATAGTTCACCGCTAGGACATTGTCATAGTTCATTTGGTGTTAACAGTGGAGTTGTAACACATGAGGCTCTGCAATTTACTAAGTTCTAGGGGGTCTATGAATCCATTTGTAGTCTTAGAATTTAGTAAAATATACAACATTGTCAAAATTGTAATTTTTCATTGTCGAACTGATCCACAACTAAAAATGATCAAATAAATGACCAATTTGTTATGTGGTCATTTTTTTCTAGATACCCCGTGACCAAATTTGGCCATTTATCTTGGTCTTTTTTAGTTTAGTTTTATCATGTGGCCAAAATTGGTCATTTATCTTGGTCTTTTTTAGTTATCCCACTTAAATTTATCAATTTTGGTCATTTATCCCTTGAAACAAATTATGGTGACCAAAATTCTTGGTCTCCTGGTCACTAATCTCTCATTTTGCACTACTGGTCTCCAACACCCCCCCTTAAGCTATACTCAGGAAGAGTTAGAAAACATAGATACATAAAAATGCTAGGGCCCTGGAAACAAAGGCCATAGGTCACCCTATACAACAAAGTAACTGCTTAATATAACTAAGGAAACGGGGAAAACCTCATGGGAAAAATACCCCCCTCAAACTAAGCAGTAAATCAAGAATTGGTTCTTCTATACAGCAGCATCCTGAGACTGTGCATGTGAACCTATGAATCCAAACTAAATGAATATTTCTGGAGGAATCTTCCACTTTGGAAGAAGAACAATGCACTCAACTGAATCAGAAATATAAATAGCTGCACGGTGAAAAATGGACCCATGTAGAGTAGCTGAAATCATCTGAAGAGAGAGCAAATTTTCTTGAGGATTTGAACCATGTGTGGAACACTCAAGAAATTGATATGTTGCAGCCTTGAACAGAAAACCATGAGTGGTAAAATCAGCCCCATTTTTTAGGAGCAAGTGTCCAAGCGGATGCAGAATGTCTTCCTCTTTACTAGTTCTGTGAGGAGATGAGCATGTGACCAAAGGTAGAGAAGCCCTGGGACTCTGGAGAGCGAATGATTGAGATCCATAATCTGATATATCTTTAGAAATATCTAATGAATCACATAATAAAATATCATCAACCTCATAAGAGGAAACTAACACCAAATCTCCAACAACAAAATTGAAGAAGAACTGCGGTACTTGATTTTTCACACCAGAATTGGTGAGAGCAGCTACAAGCATGACTGAAAGATCTTCGATTTTAAAACATGAAAAAAATAATATCAGATCAGAAATCAAAATCAGTTCTAAATAATTTCACAACAGATCCAAAACTGTGAAATGAAATCAAATCCCCACCAGCAGTTTTGTAGGAGACTTGCGGTACTTGTTTCTTCACACCATTGATGAGAACAGCTACAAGCAGTACTGAAGGTTTATGAACCTGAAATTTTGAACCAAGAAATATCATATAATATCCAAATAATATCATATCATATCCAATAAGGTTCATATCAGATCCAAAATTATGGTCAACTGAGACTGTGGATGCATAGTTGTCTTTTTCTTCAAAATTCTGAATTTTGGTGCATGCAATCCTACAGGATTTTGCTGGAAGATCTAGATCATGGGAAGCGAATGTGTCACTCTTATAATCTGATATTTCTTCCAAAATATCCATTTTTTTACATATTTTCACACCAGAAGCAACATTAGAGGGAGAAAAATCAAATTTCTCTTCACTTTCGGAAGCAATTACTGGTAAATTTTGCATAGAATTCAAAGGAAAATCACCGGTGAATGTTTGCATGGAAGTGAAGTGGTATTTTTATTCAATATCAGAGATTCAAATGTCTTCTTTTGTTTCAGCAATATGAGGAGATGAGATATCAGAAATCTCATGAACTTTCGGAGCATCAGGAGAAGGAGTCGTTGCATGGAGACTTTCTTCAATTCGAATTGAATGTGTAGAAGATTCTGCTTCATCTTCATCTTGAACAACTTCATCATAGAGACTAGAGGCCGATACTTTTGAGTAAAGAACTCTTGTAGTGCTGTATGTGATCTCCAAAGTGCTATTATGATCCTCATTGTGCTTGCCAAAGGTTCTGTCCAATTTTGTCCAGACTTCCTTTGGGTATTCAACAGAACCAATAAGGTAGAGCAAGCTAGGAGAAAGGGCCAAACATATTGCTCCAAAATCTCTATCACCATCATTTATCCAGTCATTATCATTCTCATAAGACTCTTTTCTAAGTCCAATAGACACCTCATAGAGACCTTGTCTCTTCAGAGATGCAATCATCTTCAACTTCCATTCTGAATAGCTTGTGAATGGGGTGAGAAAAGGGATTGATGAGTCCATTCGAAGTTGTACCTGTTAAAACTTGTAAATCAAAACAAAACAGGCATCGTAAGGTCATAAAACCTACACATTTTAGGCTTTCATCACACCTAGCATAGTCAATCAAGCAAGCTTGACCAACAAGTTCTTTACTTGGGGTATTAAGTGGTAAGCCTTGGCTTCTAGTGCAATGCTATATTTTTTAACTATTGCTCACTTTTCATGGATAAATCTATCAAAAAGATTGTTTTTGAGAGATAGATATTCATCCTGCCGTAAGCTCTGATACCATATTAATCTTGCACATTGATCTAGGAACAAATAATCAATCTCATCAAGAAATAATCAACAAATAACTCAGAAATGGTGTTAATTGAAACTAGAATGGTTTCCTCTCTGTATATTCAATTAACAATGAATAGTAACAATAACAATGTTAAGAAATAGCTTAAATCAATGAGCAATTCGAATACCTAAGGAGGCAATTCAAAATCATGAGTGAGTCTGGCTTAATTGACTGTAAGCCATTCAATCACACTTAGTTAACCACTTGACCAAAACCCTAATTGACTCACCAAACCCTAACTGAAGTCAGAGTGTAATAAATGACTGAATCTCAACTGAAGGAGATCAAACACATGTCATAGCAAGCCAACCATCAAGTGCTAGTGCTCCATGACTTCAATGAAGCCTGATGAGGTTAACTGAAGCTGAACTGATTATCATAAGTTAGTGGAGGTGCCCTATTGAATCCAGATCATTAAATAATATATTTAATGAGAGGAGGCACCTCAACTAATTGGTTGAACTGATTGTAACCACCAGTTAGCAATTAGGTGTATTAATATCTCTCAGATCACCCCTAGAGTGCTCCAGTTAGCCTCCTTGACTGTAGGAGAAGGCTAAGTTAGTCTGCTTGACTGTAGGTAGGCGTGCGTGTGACTGGATGATGGAAATTCATGCTCCATTGATGTCAATTAATGTCAATTATACTTAAGATAGTGGTTTAACTAGGCCAATTTGACCAAAAAGAGTGTGTATGGTGGAAAATGTCTCCAACACCGTGCCCATGCAAGTTTCCTCTTGTGGGAGTCCTTATCAAGGAATCTCTCTACCTTCTCTTGTGGTTCTGTCATGTTATGATATTTATGGTTCTTTGGAATTGCTTCTTCAATTTCCATATCTCATCCTCTTATTTCTTTAGGTTCCTCAACCTCCTGAATCGGTGTCCTTCTGAATCTGAAGTATGTCGAGTCTTCATCAAAGTTTACATCTCTATTGATGTTGATCTTCTTGAATCCTGGGAAGTATATTCAGTAGGCCTTTGATGTATCACTATATCCTACGAATATATCCTTGCTCCCAGAAGGATAGAGCTTGGCCCTTTTCTCCTTTGGGATATGTATGTACACTTGGGAACCAAACATTCTCAGATAGCTAACTTCTGGTTTCTCTCCTAAGAAATCCTCTTTAGGAGTCTTGTTGTCAAGTACTGGATGAGGAGTACGATTCTATACATACACAACTATTCATGCTCCCTCTTCCCAAAGGTTCATAGGAATATCTTGATTATGCGGTATATCTTTTGTTGCCTCCATAATGGTTTGGTTCTTTTGTTCCACAACCCCATTCTATTGAGGATTGTATGGAGTACTCAACTCCCTCTTAATCCCAGACTCTCTGCAGAGTTCCTTGAATTATTTTGATGTGAAATCTCTTCCATTATCTGACCATAGAGTCTTGATCTTCCTATCCATTTGGTTCTCAACCAAGGATTTATATTCCTTGAACATACTGAAAACTTCACTTTTTCCTTTCAAGAAATATATCCAAGTATTACATGAGAAATCATCTATGAAGGAAACATAGTACACATACATGATTAATGAACTATAGGACATGGGTCCACATACATCTGGGTGTACTATCTCCAATATTCCTTTATCCTTTCTCTCACTGTTGGGAAATGTCTTATTTTCATTCTTTTCTTGTGCACATCCTTTCCAAATGCCTTCATGCTTTACCTGGATCTATGGTAGTCCTGAGAGTCCTTTTATTGCCATCGATAGTTCTATATAGTACACATATGCAATCCTTATGTGCCATAGTTCACTTTGTTCAAATGAAACATGAACTAGTGCATGTTCAGGTTGTACCTTCAGCTTGTACAATCCTTCGTCTTCTTCTCCAACCACTGTTTCATCCTATTCCCTCAGGGCCACATCAGAACTTGGTGATCGAAAAAATAAACCCTAATCCCTTTTGCATCTAGTGCAGAAATGGGAAGAAGATTCTTCTTCAATGCTGGAACATATAGGACATCCTTCATCTTTAAGTATTTCCCATAGTCAGCATTGTATGAAGCTTCTCCACTCCCTTTTATGTGGTATTGATAGTCATCCCCATGTTTCACCTTGTGAGTTGAGTTATGTTTAGACATATTAATGAATGATTTTGTGTATCACATCATATGTTTAGAAGCTCCACTATCCATAATCCAATCATTTCTTCCATGTGAGATAGTGCCAGTAAGTGTTGAGATTAGCACATACCCTTAATCTTAATCATCCTTCTACCATTTGCATATTTTTTTTTTGGTTCATCACCTTCAGCAACATGAGCATGGTGTCTCCTTTTCCTAATGGGACAATCTCTTGCAAAGTGTCCATTTTCATCACAAGTATAGCATCGAACATTTGAAGTATCTCTTTTTTTATTTTATATTTTATTTTCCTTCTTCTTGTTGTGATGAAATTTCTCCTTCTTATCCTTCTTCTTGAATTTCTTCCTAATGCAAACAATGAGAGATTGATCATCAATTGATCCCATATTTTCTTCTCTTGTCACAAGTATAGCTTCATCTTGTGCACATTCTTCTTGAAGTATGTTGAAAGAGAACAACTTCCTTCTTGCACACATTTATTGAATGAATGAGTCCCATGATCTAGGGAGACCATTCAGGGTAGTCATTACAATTTCTCCTTCTTTGACATTTTCTTCAACTGCTCAATTGTTCTCTTATTTGAGAAACCCTTGTGAAGTAATACTATATAGTCTCAAAGTCATCTTCTGGTTGATGTCCTTTCCTTTGAACATCTTTCTTAAAGCATCATACACTTCCTTCGATGTCTTGAATGAAGACACATGGGGGATGAGGTGTTCCTTAATATAAAATGCAATGATTCTTTTATCCTTAGCCATGCTTCTCTTATGAGAATCCTTAACCTCATCTCCCTATGGTTCTGGAACTTCTGCAATGATGTACTGATCCAAATCATTCTCCTCAAGGATCAGGGAGATTATGCACTTCCAAGCTCACAATTTATGATCCCCTCCAAGCTTGTCCTCAAGCTGAGTATGATGAGTCATCTTCTCAAATGAGAACCTCAAATGGAAATAGAAAATATTTAGATCTTACCAATTTGAGGTGTCTGACCTGGTTCTGGACTTGGCTAAACTAGGGTTTGTTAGAGAAACCATAACTTTCCAAACTTGGAGTTTGGGAATTCTATTTGGATAGGAATATGCGCCTTCTTGAGGAGAGTTTCTCAGCTAGGTCACTTTCTGAAAACTAAGATGGGAAGCCTCCAAAACTTGAATCCCTAGTTCCTCCAAAGACTAGTCACAGACCCAAAAATGAAACTTCTTCCACCAAAATATGCGGCCTAATGAGGCGAGTTAGCCTAGCCCTCATTTATTGATGATATATGGAGAGAATACCCCGAACTAGGAAGCCCTAGTTTCCACAGCTGCGCGGTTCCTTCTTTCAGAGAGGCTCTAATACCATGTTAGTTTTTCTAGATCTTATTAGCTTGATTAGGGTTGTTTTCTGAAATAATAACATGTACAACTAGATGCATAAGATATAAGAGATACACATGAAACAAATATTTTCATTGGGGACACCATAAAGGAGAAAACACCACAAACTTCTTCATAATAGTAAGATGATCAAAAGCAGTAATAAGAAGTATTCAATATCTATTTGTCTCTCTCTCTCTCATGCGAACTTGAGAGTGTGAGGTGTGTATAAATGAGTGAGACTAACTCCTTATTTATACATTTTAAATGACTAACCAAACATAATACAGGGGCACACATGTCTTCCCTAACAGGGCTGACTTCTCCTAGAGAGACTCCAAATACATATTACATGATGTTACACTGGGGACTGTTGCCCCGACTTGCAACATAGTTTGTACCTCAAGGTCTAGACATAATTAAGACATCCTACAAGTGGGTAAACACATCCCCAATTAGTACTAGGAATAACATTTGGTATCATAGTTGTATTTGGATGCATGGTGACTCATTTGTTGTTAAGGTTTTGGCTCTGTCTTGGATCGAATAAATACCTTTTGTAGTGGGAGTTTCCATAAAGTTGATGTATTGTTATAGTGTATAACACGTAGAGAATATGAATTCAAAAGTTTAATGGCCAAAATTTTGAGCTTTGGAAGCTTAAAATGGGGAATCTCCTTGAGGATTGAGAACAATGGGTTGCAATCAATCCAATAACGACTATGGTTGGTGTGTCAAAGGAAGATTGAAAAGCGATTCATAGGAAAGAAAGAAGTGCAATCCAACTTTGTTTAGTATATTTTGTGTTGTTGAATGTCTCATAAGAAGACATGGAAAATTAATTATGGGAAAAGTTGGGAACTTGTACCGATCAAAATATTTGGTTAACACGTTGTTTCTTTAAAATATGTTAATATCTTATGAGGATGGCTGAAGGTGACTCGGTTACATAGAAATGAATGCATTCAAAACTATGATTATTCAGTTGTTGTCCACGTATATTGAACTTACTAAAGAGGAGAAATGTATTATTTTGTTGTGTTCCTTGCTAGATTTTTGGTATATCCCAATTGTGGATATTGGAAGCAATATTAACACATTTAAGATTGGAAATGTGGTCACATATATGTCATTAAAATATAGGATATGAAAGAACATCGAAGTTTCGACCCATGAAGCATTGATGGTTATAGGTTGATCGGTAAACAAAGGAAAAAGGAAAATCCTATGGTAGAAAGTCGAAGTTAAGTGGTAGATCTAAGACCAAATCCCCTAGTCAAATGATAAAAGCATGGTGGGGATGAGGTAATTTAGGAATTATAAATGAAACTATAAGTCGATGGAAATCAATAAATGGAAAGGTTGTGAGGAATTTCAGTCAACTAATGGTAAGTATTCACAAGAAGAGAAAGAAAACTTGTAATTTTCCTCCACAAGTACACAATCAAATAAAAACTCTTAGTTGATTAGCTCTAGTGTGTCATATCATATGAAATCTCACATATAATCATTATGTGAATATGATAATTTCTATGGTGGTGTTGTCCTATTGGGAGATGACTCACTGAATACGATAGTTGGATGAGGTAAAGTTTGACTCAAACTGAATGATGGAAGAATAGGAGCACTTCTACGAGTGTTTCATATCCCATATTTTCCCTAAAATATTATCTCAGTAAATAAGAAGGGGAATTCAGTGTGTAGTATATATTTGAGAAAGATATGTGCAATATGGTTTGAGGAGAAATAGTATTCATGAGAGGAGTTTGGACTGGAATATATTACAAGTTATTAAGAAGGATAGACACAGACAATTAATGTGATAATGTAATATGTATCGAGTCTAGTGGAACATCTGATTTAAGAGTCAATTCAACCATGTTATGGAATAAGAAGATGGGACATATAGGTGAAAAAGTTCTTTGTGCTATGCACTGTAAAGGTATGGTCAAAGGTATCCTTGATTGTCTTGAATAAGTTGACTTTTGTGAACATTGTATTTATGGTAAACAATGTTTTGTAAGGTTCTCATTTGGTGCTAATAGGAATAAGAAAATATTGGAGTTAGTACATAGTGACATGTTTGAATCTATGTTGGTCCCTTCACTAGGAGGATCTCAGGATTATGTTTTTATCAAAGTTGATTTCTCTATAATTACATGGTTGTACTTTATGAGAAATAAATGTGAGGCTTTAATTTGATAAGTTTCAAGAGTTCAGTGCTCTTGTAGAAAATTAGACTGCTAAAACTATCAAGGTGTAAAGAACTGGATAATAGAGGAGAATTATATGGAAAGGATTTTGACTAGTTCTTTAGAAATAAAAATATATATTGACAAAACACCACCCCTTACATGTCTCAACAAAACATAGTTGCTAAAAGAATGAATAAAACGTTGATGGAGAAACCGAAGAGTGTGTTAGTAGCATGATCTTCCTGATTCAAAGATGTTATTTCAGTCGTGTTTGGATCCTAGCACCTAACGGGGGGTGTGGGGGGTTCCCATCCCCCTCCCCCCCCCCCCCCCCCCCCCCCCCCCCCACCACACTATAGTCATTAGGGGGGTCCATGGGGGAGGTAGCGAAAATTTAGGAAAAAAATCCTTGTAAAATGTTGTAATTCAAGAGTCATGACTTAGTCAATAATGGGTGATTTACGAGCCCATGGTTTTGGGCATCCGATGGTATTTTCCCATGGTACTCCTTTTATAAAAGGAAGACAATGTAATATGAATGTGTATTGTATTGGAGCATTGTAAAAGCAGTCTCTATGATTTTGAGAGAGAGATTGTGAGAGAGTGAAGGGGAAGTGCAATGGGTTGCTGAAAGTTGTATCCCTTTATTTTGTTGGAGGATATAATAATAAAGGACTAGAAATTTATGTATGGACGTAGCCCATCTTGGGTGAACTGTGTTATAAATGTGTCTCTCTTGTAATGTGTTTTAATATTTTTATATTGTTTATTGTTTATTGTTATTTCTCTTAGACCCTATTTTCTAACAAATCATGATGAATAGTGTAGGAGTCACACAAGAAATTTGGACAGAGGAAATTGACACAACACATTACTTGGTAAATAGGTTTCTGTCAATGGTTCTGGTCTACAAGACTCCATATGAGGCATGGGATGGTGAAAATACCTCTCTTACAAATCTCAGGGATTTTGCGTGTGATGGCTTTGTTCATATCCAAAAGGAGAAAAAAAAACTTGACAACAAGCCAGAGAAATGCATCTTCATTGTGTAAGAGGATAGATTGATAGGGTATAAGCTGTGGAATCCAAATACAAGGAAAGTATTTTATAGTAGATATGTTTTCTTTGGAGGAAATTTCATAGATGAAGACATTAAAATATTAGAAAAAACATAAAAGCACGGGTTTCAAATGAATGATGAAAGTATGGATTCAAGTGAGTGGAGTAAATATTATGAAGAGGTGGAACAATAGATTCCATACATTTGGAGGTTTTGTCGAACAAGACAACAACCAGAAAGGTATAGCCCACCCAAATTTTGCCTTGTATTTATGTTATCTACCATAGATGATGATCGAAGGTCGATAAAGGAAGCATGTCAGTAAAGGAAGCAATTAATTCAAGAAAGAGTAAACCTTGGAAAAGGGCCATGGATGAGGAAATGGAATCCTTGAAGAAAAATGAAATATGGGATCTAGTCATGTTTCTACATAGAAGGAAACCATCAACAGTAAGTGTGTGTTCAAGAAAAAATGAATTAAGTAGGTCAAGTTGAGAAGTAAAAGGATTAACCGGTTGTAAAAGGATATTACCATGTTGAGGGAATCGAAATTGGTGATATTTTATCTATTTTTGCTAATCTAATTGAACCATAAGGTTACTAATGTCTTTAGCTCTAGAATTTGATCTTAATATAGAATAGATGGATGTAAAGACAAAATTTATTCATGGTTATCATGAAGAAAAAATTTATATGAAGCAACCTGAAGGTTTCATAATGGAAGGAGAAAAGGAGTTGGTTAAAAGCTCAATAAATCTCTCTAGAGCCTAAACCAATCACCCAGGATGTGGAATGAACATTTTTATATGTATATCCAACAACTGCGATTTGTGAGAAGTTGGGCTCATCACTATTTTTATGGGAAGAAAGTCGGTGATAATTTCATATATGTAGTTTTGTATTTCAATGAAACTTTTCTGGTCAGAAATGACATGGAGTTAAAACTACAACTATCCACCAAGTTTTCCATGAAGCATCTCATAGCAGCAAATCGCATTCCTAGAATGGAAATTAAAAGAGATCATGTAAGTAGAAGGCTCTTGTTAAGTTAGAAAAAATATGTTGAGACAATTTTGAAATCTTTCAACATGCAAGATAACATACCTGTCAAGGTCCATATTCATGTGGAATTCAAGCTATGTATTGAACAATGTCCTAAGACAAAAGAAGAAATAGAGTACATGTTATGTGTTCTTATTCTAGTGTCATAAGTAGTCTGATGTATGATATGGCATTTACTCGACCCAATATTTCCCATGCAGTGGGAGTATTGAGAATGTACATGTCTACATCTAGAAAAGAGCACTTGAATGCAGTCAAGCGAGTATTTAGGTATATTCCTGGCACAATGATTATGGAATATGTTATGGAGGAAATACCGAGGAAAAAAATGAAATCAATGTGCATGGCTTTGTCGATTTTTACTAGGACTGATATATGGGATACAAATGATTGATAAATAGATATGTGTTCAACTTATTCGATGGAGCAGTAAGTTGGATGAGTAGGTTGGATTCAGTCATTGTTGAATTTTAAGGATGAATACATGGTAGATACTCATGCATGTAAGGAGTTTGTTTGGTTGTAGATATTGTGTTTAGATGTTGGTTTTGGTCAGCATGATGTTAAGTTGGATTGTGACAATCAAAGTGCAATCTTCCTGACAAAGAATCCAACATATCATTCGAAGATGAAACACATTGATGTACAATTCCATTTTGTGATAGAGAAGGTGGAGAACTAGAAGGTGTTATTGGAAAAGGTAGACATAATGAAGAATGTTGTAGACTTATTGACCAAATCGGTAAGCAAAAATATTTTTTCTTGGTGTGGGGAAAAGATGGGATTTTCATCCCTTCTCGAATGAACTTAAGTTTTGAATGCCTTATTTATGCAAAGAATAAAAAAAGTGGGAGAATGATAGGAATGTTATATTATTTGTATGTAAATCGATAGGAAAATTCAATATTCGACTCATATAATTTGAATGGATTTAGATTCGACAAACAATGGATATCTAGTCGACAAATCAAACGGAATAGTTTTTTGATCAAAGGAAAACGACTACTCGATGGGAAATCAATGGAACAATCAAATATCAAAAGGAAATCAACCAAAGTTAACTGTATTAATTCTTGCACATGATCTAGGAACTAGGAATCAAAATCATCAAAGAATAATTAACAAATACTCATGAATTAGCAATAATTGGAACCAAAATAGGTTTCCTATCTGTATCTTTTATAAACAAATAAAGGGTTACAATTCCCATGCATGAGCAATGTCTTAACTCAATGAAGAATTCGAATACCTAAGGGACAATTCGAATTCAGTGAGTGAGTCTAGCTTAACTGACTCTTTGCCATGCAATACCACTCAGTTAACCACTTGACAAAAACCCTAATTGACTCACCAATCCCTGACTAAAGTTGGAGTGCAATAAATGACTTAATCTCAACAGAAGGAGATCAAACACATGTCATAGCAACCAACCATCAAGTGCTAGTACTGCATGACTCCAAAGAACCCTGATGAGGTTAACTGAAGCTGAACTGACCATCAGAAGTTGGTGTAGGCACCTTGTTAACTGCAGTTCATTAATAATAATAAAATAATCATTAAATAATCATTAAATAATATATTTAATGAATGGAGGTGCCTTAACTAACTGTAACTGATTGGTTGAACTAAAAGTAACCACCAGTTAGCAATTAGGTGCATTAATGTCACACGGATCACCCCTGGAGTGCTCCAGTTATCCTCCTTGACTGTAGGGAAGGCTAAGTTAGCCTCCTTGACTATAGGTAGGCATGGGTATGACTGGGATGATGGTAATTAATGCTCCACTAATGTCAATTAAACTTAGGATAGTGGTTTAACTAGGCCAATTTGACTGAAAGAGTGTGTATGATGGTAGATGTCTCCAACACCCCCCCTTAAGCTATACTCAGGAAGAGTTAGAAAACATAGATGCATAAAATTATAGGGCCCTGGAAACTAAGGCCATAGGTCACCCTACATAATAAAGCAACTGAAACAATGCTCGAAACAAACTAAGTGAGGAAAAGAGGGAAAACCCAGTGGGAAAAAACCCCCCCTCAAGCTGAACACTGAAAGTAGTCTGGATCACCCTGATGAACTCACCCCCAACAGTGAATGGAGTTAAGTGAACTTATTTTCTGAAAAGATCTTGGTGAAGATGTCTGCAATATGCTCATCAGTCGGGCAGTATTGCAGAATGATGGTCATGTCATGCACTAGCTCCCTGATGTAGTGCATGTGAATCTCTACATGTTTGGTCCTCTGCATGGTAACTGGATCCGTGGATATCTTAATAGCACTCTAGTTGTCACAGAAGAGAATAGTGGACAAAGTAATACCAAGATCAAACTCTGAAAGAATGCCTTGCAACCAAACTGCTTGGATGCAAGCATTCACCGCTCCTCGATACTCGGCCTCTGCTGAAGATAGTGCTATGGAAGCCTGCTTTTTGCTTGACCAGAAAATAGGGTTACCAACAAACATGAATACATATCCATAAGTTGAATTTTGATCAATAGAATCACCCGCCCAATTGGAATCTGTGTATCCAACCAGCTCTAGCTCGAAATCTGCAGCATAGTGAATGCCGTAGGTCCTGGTTCCCTGAATGTACTGGAGGATCCGCTTGGCTGCCTTCCAATGAAGATCATGAGGCTGCTGAATGTATCTTGATACAACATTCATGGCATAACAAATATCAGGCCTAGAATGTTTCAAGTACAACAAGCTACCAATTAGCTGTCGATAGATAGTGCAGTCCATGGGAGGTGTGCTTTTTCCTTCTTCAAGGCTGATCCCTGAAAGGAAAGGGAATGGTATAGGCCTATATTCAGCCATGTTAAACTTGAATAACAGGTATGAAATGTATTTTGACTGAGTGACCATAATCCCATCATAATTTTGTTCGATTTGGAGCCCCAAAAATTGTTTTAGAAGCCACAAATCACTCATTTCAAAGGCATTGTGGAGAGCATTTTTTATGGCTGAAATGGAGGCAATTGTGATACCTGTGATCAGTAAGTCATCAAAATATAAAACAATAATAATAATATGACCATCATGCTACTGTAAATACACATTTGGATCTGATCTACATCTCTGAAATTTTTGCGAGAGAAGGAAGGCATCCATCTTGGAATACCACTCTCTTGGGGCCTGTTTTAACCCATATAGTGACTTCTTTAGCTTGCAAACCAAAGATGGATCAGTGATGTAGCCCTTAGGATGCTTCATGTATATCTCCTAATGAAGATCTCCATGCAGAAAGTCTGACTTAACATCCATGTGATGCACCTCCCAGTGCTTGGATGTGGAAATAGCCAAAACAAGGCGGATGGAGTCCATTTTTGCAACCGGTGCAAAGGTCTCATGGTAGTCCACTCCTTGGACCTGAGAGAAAAATTTTGCTACCATACTTGCCTTATATTTGTAGGTGCTTCCATCAGCATCAACCTTTTTCTGAAACATCCACTTGCATTGAACCAATTTCCTTCCCAGAGGAAGAGAAATTAGCTCCCAAGTAGTGTTTTTCTGAAGAGAATTCATCTCTTCATCCATGGCAACTTGCCATCTCGGATCCTTCTGAGAATGGTAGTAGGATTTTGTATCTGAACTTATCATCAAATAGAAAGTTTCAGATAGCAAAATATCAAAACAAGAGAGTGCAATACCTGCTCTTTGGAAATCAGACCGGGTTCTCCTTGGATCATCCGGATTTCCAATGTTGTCTCCTGCGGAGGAGAGTGTCTGTCGGGCCCATGTAAGAAGATGAGTTTGCACTTAAGGTTCTGATTCAGTATCTAATTTTTTCTACACACTGATATCAGAAATCAGAGGATCCAAATCAGAGTCATCATCCCCAATTTCATCATCCAAATATTCAGTGGAATAGGAAGGAATTTCAGCAGTTTTCTCCTCCAATAGTTCCACCTCCTGAAGAGGCTCATCAAACTTGACACTTCTCTCAATGATGATCTGTTTGGTCTTGATATCCAGCATCTTGAATCCTTTAGATTCATTAGGATATCCAATAAACATACATTCTATGCTCTGCAGTTGCAAAGCCCTTCTTTTATCAAGCAGAATCTGGGCCCATGCAGTGGACCCAAACACCCGTAGATTCGACACATCTGGCTTGTGTCCAAAGTATGCTTAGAAAGGATTCTTTCCTTTCACTGATGAATGTGGGACCCTGTTTTGAATGTATTCTTCAGCATTCATGACTTCAGCCCACAAATTTTCAGCAAGCTTCTTTGACTCCAACATACAGGTGGTCATCTCTTTGAGAGACCGGTTCTTCCTTTCTGCTACTCCGTTCTGCTGGGGAGTGTAGGGAATTGAATGTTGGACCTGAATACCACTTTGGGAGAAAATGTACAGTAAATCATTACTGAAATAATCCTCTCCATTATCATATCTCAATATCTTGATCTTAAGCCCAGAGGCATTTTCAATCAAGGCCTTCAATTCAGAAAATTTTTCACATACCTATGATTTCTTTTTGAGAAAGAAAACCCATGTATACCTGAAAAAATCATCAATAAATGTAAGGAGGTACCTTGATCCATTCATGGATGTGACAGGAATTGGACCACTGATATCAGAATGTATCAGCCCCAATATGCTTGTAGCTCGGTTTGCCTTCCCCCGATCGAACTTGTGCTCAGGGTGTTTTCCAATCACACAGCCTTTGCAGGCTCCCGTGGTTGCCTTGATGACTGGAAGACCTTCAACCATGGAATTTTTCTGTAATTGCTGCAAATATTTGAAATTAATATGGCCAAACCTTTCATGCCACATCCTACTAAGATCATTTCCATGAGTTAGCAGAGCAGTGGGATTTTCATCCTCAACAAAGTGAGAGAACTCATAGGCTTTTGCATGATGATTTGCATGGTCGTTTGCAATGAGTTTCCTGAATGAAATTTCTGTTATCTCAACATCATTTGGGCTGAAAGATACTCTCTTAGGCATTCCTATATGTGTCATCTGATAGACACTAAGAATATTTACTGCTAGAGATGGTACATACAAAACATTAGAAAAAAAACCATTTTCTAGATTTACAGTACCTTGTCCTTTGGAAATGATGGTGGAGTCATCTCCCAAGTCGATGGGAATGGATTTGCTGGTCTCCAAGGATGAAAAAGAGTCTTCTTCAGCCATCATGTGATTCAAAGCTCCACTGTCAATCAACAGTGATTTGGACTTCGAAGTGCTTGCCATGAGGGCATGAACTTTCTCATGCTGTGGTGCCCGATCTTGGTGATCTCTCCTCCGAAAGCTCTCCGAAAGATTGATGTGATTCCTCTCAAGGAGAGAGGTTGCTTCATCAATATTTTTCTTCATGCAGACATGTTCAGGGTGAAAACCCTTCCTGCAGTAAGAACACCTGATTCTTTCTTTCCCATTTTTCCCTTTTCCTTTGTTCTTCCTTGAACCGGAAGATTCATCATGCTGCTGATTTTCAAATCTAGGTTTTGGAGCATCAAATTTAGTTTTCTGATTTTTCTGCTGCTTTCCTTTACCCTTCACATCTTTGGGCCCCATGACATGGAGGGCTTGGTCACGGGAAGATCGGATGATCCCCATCTGAACAAGCTTGTCATGTTCACTAGTTAGGGACTCAATGAAGGCATCGAGTGTAGGGATCTTCCATTTGGGAGTTGTGAGCTTCCCTGCACGGAATGTAGAAACAAAAACTAAATAATCAGCCCAGAGTTTGGAGAGGATGGCTAGGATGAGCTGATCATCTTCCTTCTCCACTTTGCATTGCTTTAAGAGAAAAACTGTATTCTTGAACTTTGTAAAGAAATCATTCAGAGTCTTGAAATTGGAAGGTTGGAGAGACATGAGTTAATTTTTGAGTTGATAAACTCTCATGTCATCATGATTTCCATACAGAGATTCCAATTTGTCCCATATTTATTTCGGTGTATTCAGATCCATAAGATGGAAGAGAAGATCATCGGAAATAGAGAGGCATAAGAACCCGAAGGATTCATCCTTCTTGTTCAAGAATCTTGATTTTTCTATGTCGGATCCAGGCTCCGGTTCAATGTCCATGGTGACTCTGTAGAGTCCTTTCCCTTTTAGCTGATGCTCCATTCTGAGTTTCCATGTGTGGAAATTGTATGGAGTCAACAGAGGTACTGAGGAGGCCATTGAGGAGGCCATCTGGATTTGCTTGTAGCGAATGCTTCACCTGTAGAAACCTGAAAATCAAAACATAAAGGGAAAAATAAAAAAATTGAGCTATTGCTCACATTTCATGGAGAAATCTGTCAAAAAGCTTGTTCTTGAGAGATTGATCTTCGTCCCGCCGTAAGATCTGATACCATATTAATACTTGCACATGATCTAGGAACTAGGAATCAAAATCATCAAAGAATTTTTAAATAATACTCATGAATTAGCAATAATTGGAACCAAAATAGGTTTCCTCTCTGTATCTTTTATAAACAAATAAAGGGTTACAATTCCCATGCATGACCAATGGCTTAACTCAATGAAGAATTCGAATACCTAATGGACAATTCAAATTCAGTGAGTGAGTCTAGCTTAACTGACTCTTTGCCATGCAATACCACTTAGTTAACCACTTGACAAAAAACCCTAATTGACTCACCAATCCCTGACTGAAGTTGGAGTGCAATAAATGACTTAATCTCAACTAAAGGAGATCAAACACATTTCATAGCAACCAACCATCAAGTTCTAGTACTGCATGACTCCAAAGAACCCTGATGAGGTTAACTGAAGCTGAACTGACCATCAAAAGTTGGTGTAGGCGCCTTGTTAACTCCAGTTCATTAAATAATCATTAAATAATCATTAAATAATATATTTAATGAATGGAGGTGCCTTAACTAACTGTAACTGATTGGTTGAACTGAAAGTAACCACCAGTTAGCAATTAGGTGCATTAATGTCACACAGATCACCCCTGGAGTGCTCCAGTTAGCCTCTGTTAACACCCAAAAATGGTTAACTACCTCATCTACCCCATTACATGGCTCATTTGTCCACTTTCCTACCATATCTCCATCAAAAACCCATAAAACCATCTAAAAGGTCACTGAAAAGCTTAAAATGCCTCCAAATGGCTATAAAATCCTTTTTTCCTCCAAAAATATCCAAAAAGGAATAAAAAATATAAAATAATGAGGAAAAAAGAAGAAACCCTAAATAGCTAAAACCCTAAACAGCTAAAACCCTAAAAAACTGACCTAAACCACATGGTTTTATAAATAAGTGATGGAGACCCATTATTCCATATCCATTATCATAAGTATCCTACCTCTGCCGAAATTATTCTTGAAACCCTAGCTTACCATTAAGCTATTTTCACCATTGAGAACTCCTTTTGGCCCATTTCCACCACCGGAGAAAGGGAAGAGGTAGCTTGGAGCTCGAAGCCACCGACATCGGACCAGCGCAACGGATTCTATCAACCTCCTCATTGGAGGTAACATCAATAAAGATCATTATTTATTTCTTTACTGTTTCTGCTTTATATTATTTACTTTTCACCGTATTGTTTCATGTTATTTACTTTTTACTGTTTTAGCTTCAAGAACGTATTTAGATTAGTTTTCGTTTCAGTTTATCATTATTTAATTCATATATCATTGAACTGCTACTAAGGAATCCATATTCCTTAGTAGGTGCTCATTCGCACAAGCTAGGGTGAAAACCCTAGCAACAGTTTTGGCGACTCCGTTGTCTTCTTTAATTTAATTTTTCCGTACTGTACTTTCGGCTGTCGTTTTCGGCCGCCGGAAACCGCACTTTTTTCTTCCGTAGTCGCGGCCTGACCGCGCATTTCAGGCCTAACCTGCGACCATCCCGCCGTTGTCGGCAATTCTCCTGCATCCTGGACGCGTCTTTGAACTTTCCCAGTTGTGCCCAGACCGTGTTTTTTCAGCCCACAGTCACGATCCGACCGCGCCTGTTCATTACACAGTCGCGATCCGATCGCCGCTGTCAACCAGAACCCCGCAACCTAGACCGCGCCTGTTTCCTTCAAACCCGCGATCTGCGCGCGACTGTTGCCTTCAAACCCGCGGTCCGACCGCGCGAGTCCGCCCCATACCCGCGGTCCGCAAACTGTTTTTTGCCCTTGTTTTCACGCCGAAACCCAGCCACTTTGCCTCCATTTTTCCTGCACTTGCACAGCCACCTGTTCCACTTGCAGCCCTACAGCCATTTCTGTCCCTTGTTTACAGAATTGTTTAAAAAAAATTTAGCATTATTTATTTCAGAAAAAATTCGCATGGTAAATTTTTTTTAAAGTTTTTCATACATTATTATTGTTATTGAGTAACTATTTTGGATTCATAACCTCACAAGCACACAATCTGTCCCCTAATTCAAGTGAGACCTAAAATCTACTTAACTCAACCAACACTATAACCTCATTTGAGGAACACAAAAGAATTTTGTAGTTAGGTAGGATCGGGGGGATAGGCTTCCAATAACACCCCTCGGTTATTTACACATGAGACATAGCTTTTGTCCATTAGGGAACCAAAATCCCTTAGTATTTTTTGACACGGTCACAACCGGTTTATCAGAGGGCCTCTCCCTTAGGAGGGTTGAAGTCGTGAGATTGGTTCCGGAAGTCTGAGTAGAATACCGAAATCCATTTAGTAACTGAAGGGATACCTTTCGCAGTTCTTGGAATACCCCTGTATAGGGATTATTGCGGTTAAAGGACCAAGCGGCAGATTTACCTTTCTGGACGTGTCATGAACGGGGTATCTTAGTTGCCATACTTCTAGGTTTGCATACCCGGTGTCCCTCCCGGTAGGGGGATACTTTAGCCATTTGACTTTCCTATTTATATTGTCTAACTTGGATTTCATCACCTTGCAGAGGATATACTTAGTTGAGTCATAATACTATTAGTTAGGTGTTTGCATGCTCCCTTACCTCCTCTTGGTCTAGTGAGTCCACCGATTTTTCTTTTTTAGGAAACCGACTGCTTATTGGTATTCTGACCACTTTGTTGACACTCCGCCTATTGTAGCACGCAGTTACACTAGGTGTTTTGTGTTGTTTTTTGGCCTGAGTGCCTTATTTTTCAAGCTCTCCTTCTGCACACACGGTTGCATTAGGGTTTTTGAGTTGTTTTTTCGACACCACAACCCACATATTTGAAAACCACTTGTCATCGTTGACTCTCCGAGACATTCTCATCGCCTCAGAGGCGAGCCCCCACAGCACGGTTCACTTGACACCACCCGTCATCACCGTAGATCTCGAGCCTTGTCACTCGACTCCACTCGTCAGCGGCATAGGACTCCGTCACCAGATTCCGAGAACACTCTTTACACTGCCCCAACTAGCCCCATGGCTGGCGTGAATCCTAATCCCTTCATTATAGGGACCACCGGTGGTACATCCGCCTCTATACTAGTTACCACACCTATCATGGGTATGCCCTCCATGGGAGGCCCGTCTACCATTCCCCTCACCGTACCTATTCCCACGGTAGGAATACCCATACCCACTCCATTAGTAACTCCTACCGCCCTTGGTGGCGCAGGACCTTCTCATGCCACCGTAGTTCCCCCACTTGGGGGTAACATCCCTCATATGACCCCTCCACCTGGGGGCATGGGCCCCAACGTGGTCCAACCCACTACCGTGTCACACCCTCCATCCAGTTTTCCGTACATGGCTAGCCTCAACCTACCTGACCTAGCCAGGTTAACCAACGACCCCATCCGGCACAACCCTGTGTGGCCCCACATGCCTACCAAACTCCCCTCTGACATCCCTAAGTTTGAGGGTAAGGCAGGTGAGGACCCATAGAACCATATCATGTCTTTCCATCTATGGTGTTCCTCCAATTCCATAGTAGACGACTCCATTCGCCTCCGTTTATTACAGCGCACTTTCACTGGCTCGGATGCCAAATGGTATATCGAGCAACCCCACGGAACCCACACCACCTTTACGTTCCTGGCCTCGACCTTCCTCCAGTTCTTCCAGTTACCTGTTCGCTATGACGCAGGCGTCGAGATCTTCCTATCATGCAGACAGAACATGGCCACCCACATCACAGACCACATCCATGAATGGCGACGACGCCGTAGCCTATGCAAAATCAAGCTAGATGACCGGATCTTCCTAGATTGGTTCCTCAAGTCCCTCCTTCCGCTCATTGCTAAGGATGTGGCAGCTGAACGACCCCAGACTGAAGAAGAGGCTATCTTTAAGGCCCAGCAATTTGATCTCATTTACGCCCAGTCGGGTTATCTTTACACCATCATACCGGACGCCCCTCGAGGCGATCCCCCACATCACGATGCACCGGGGGCATCCCATGCTGTCGATGGCATCATCGGCCACCTCTCTTCGTAGCCTCAGCCCTTTTCCATAGCCCGTCCTACTCCTGGACCTGAACTTTCGCGGGCTACATCACAGTCCGAAGCAACCAACTCGTATGCTCACATGCCCCATCAACACCATACCCATGGACCCTCATGTCCACCTCAGTGTTTCAGAAATATGACTTCTGCTTCCCCCCCCCCGGTCGCACCTCATCCATACTATCACCAGCAGGCTGCACCAGCTCTTGCGCCGCCACAATCCCAACCTCATTATTATCAGCCACAGCCAGCCCCTGCGGCAAACCCACAACCCGCTCCACAGCACTATCAACAACCCCCTCAAATAGCTGCGCCAGTGCAGCCTCCACCTCCATATTATCCACCGCAACCTGCTCCCTCACCTACGCAAACTCAGAATCCACCTACTACCCAAGGGCAGGTTTACGCCCAAGAAAACCCGCCGCAAAATCAGAACAACCAATGCAACCAGGGCCAACAAAACTGCGGCAGGGGCTGAAATCGTGGGAACAACCGGCAGACCGAGCAAGCTAGTCAACACCCTAATCCCCCTGCTAATAATAACGCGGTTCCTACCAACCAAAACCCCGATCGCCCGCCCAAGCAGGCTAAAAACCCCAACTTGCGAACAAACTTCCCTTGTTCTGTTTGCGGGGTCTATGGCCACTACACACATTTTTTTCCACATATGGAGCGAGTTCAACAACT
>LPNX010999951.1:5774-22187 GCA_001517045.1 Pseudotsuga menziesii
GCCCCTAGTTTACTTTGATCCATCCCGAAAAACTAGGCTTTGAACGGCCTGGCTCGAGAATCAAGAAACCCACGTTGCCAACTGGGTGCCCTAAGAAGTCCTCATGGGAAAAATAATATTAAATCCTCTCATGACCGAATTAAATCCTCTCATGGCCGAATTGGGGATGGACCAGACAGACCAAATATTTGATACTCATAACCCCGAATCCATAGATTGATTTAGCAGAAGCCCCTTTGGGATATGGGTAGTTGTACATATATCTATATTTGGAAAATCCTTCATGTTTTGCTTCGCCTCCCTATGAAACTTCATAGATTTTAATCTATATTTTAATTTGTATAATGTATAAGTAAATAATATGTGTATATATTTAATTATATTAAATCACATAACATATGAAATATATATATTTATTTATATTAAATCTTTTAACATATGAACTATATATATTTATTTATATTAAATCTTTTAACATATGAACTATAGTAACATATTTATATTAATTATATATTATTATTATATTTACATATTTTACCATTATTAAGGTGAAAGAAGTTTATATATCATAAGGATGTTTATAAAATATTTACCTATTTTATAAATTTGATTAAGTATTATATTTACATTTATTACAAGTATAGTATGGATGGACTATGAATGTATGGATTTTAACATAATTCCCTAAAATGAAGCATGTTTTGTTGGGAGAAAGAAAATTGGAACAATTTCAATATTATGTTTACCTTGTGGTTTGAATTTTGTACTTTGGTGGGGTGTTTTAGAATAATCTCACTTGTTATGCATACTTTAAATGGTAAACATATCCCATATGCTTTAAATGATGACGATGACGAACTAGATGACAATGACAGCGATGATGTTTTTGATGATCACGATGATGGAAATGATCATGATCATGATCATCGTCGTCATCTTTGTCATTGTCATCATGATTATCACAATAGTCATCATCATCGGCATAATCATCATCCATGTCATCATCATTGCCATTGTCCTTGACATCATCATCATCATAATTATTGGCATTTCCATCAGTTATTCATCATTACCTTTGGCATAAGAAATAACATCTACCCAAAATATGTGATTAGTGGAAAAGGGTCATGGACACACAGAATTTATGCATGACAAATAACAACTTATTTTTTAAGATGATCAACATCATCATTCTCATTGTATTCATCATCATTGTCATTGTCATCATCACCATCATCATCATTCATTTCATTGCCATCATAATCATCGGCAATGTCACCATTGCCATTATCCTCCTCCTCCTCATCATCATCATAATCATCATCATCATCATTGTCATCATTCTCCTCATTATCAACAATATTATCATCATCATCATAACCATCCTCAATATCATAATCATTATCCTCATTTTCATCTTCCACATCTGGGTGTAAAACTGGATGCATAAGTGGATAAAAACATGGATGCAAAAAATGATGCAACAAAAGTAGGCACAAAAGTGGACGCATAATGGGGTGCACCAAAAATGGATGCAAAAGGTGATGCAAAAGTGGATGCAAAAAATGATGCAATCATGGAAGCAAAACATGATGAAAAAATTGGCGCAAAAGTGGATACAACCATGGATGTAAAATTGGATACAAAATTGGATGCGAAAGTGGATGCAACAAAAGTAGATGCAAAAGTAGTCGTAACACCCAACGCAAAACCCGATGCAAAAGTGGATGCAAAAATGGATGCATAAAGGGATGCAACAACCGATGTAAAATTGGATGCAAAAAAAGATGAAAACATGGATGCAAAAGTTGAAGCAAAAGTGGGTGTAAAAGTAAGCACAAAAATGGGTGTGAATTGGGACACGACAAAAGTGGATGAAAAAGTGGATGCAATAGTAGATGCAAAAAAAGACATAAACATGGATGCAAAATGGGATGCAAAAAGGGATGAAAATGTGGGTGCAAAAGTGGACGAAAAAATGGATGCAAAAGTGGATGCAAAAATGGCTGAAACAAAACGAGATGCAAAGCTAGACTCAAAACAGGATGTAAAATTTGATGCAAAACTTGGCGCATGAAGGGATGCAAAAAAAGAAGCAGAAGTGGATGAAAAAGTGGATGTAAAAAAGGATGCAAAAGTGGATGAAAACAAGGGCATAAAAGTTGAGGCAAATATGGGCGTAAAAGGGGGCGCAACAAGAGTAGATGTACAAACTAGGCGCAAAATTAGGTGCAAAACTAGGTTGAAAACCTATCGCAAAACCTGATGCAAAACCTGGCGCATAACCAGGTGCAAAACCTAGCACAAATTACACCATAATTTGCGCCAAATTTAGAAAAAGGACGCAAAAACGCCTAAAATAGCACCAACCCGTGAAATTGTGCCATTTTGTCCAAAAAATGAAGAAAAATACACTGAAAGATGGTCTAGACGCAAAAAAGGATGCAAAAAGAGACGCTAAATCCAGTTTTTGTTGTAGTGAAACGATGGTACTTACATATTCAGAAATGAAGACGTAGTTACAAGCATCATTGGACGAGTTAGAGAAAAATAAAGCGACCAATAAGGATCTTCAACTCCATATTATGAAGCAAGAATTACAAAATCATTTAGCAGAATAGGACAATCGTACCCTAAAATATCAAAAGCAAGAGCTCTAGAAAATGTTATCAGATAAGGATAAGGAAATTTCACATCTAAAAAGTCACAATCAAAACCTAGAAAAAAATATCAGAAACTCAAAAAATGACGACGATTCACCATATAGAAGCAACAATGAATTAGAGAAGAAATAAAACATTCGAACAAAGTCATCAAGAAGAAAGATGATGAAATCAAGCAAATTCAAACAAAAATAAGATGCCTGGAAGTAGAGAATTGTTGCCTTCAACAACAAATTAGTGAATTCAAGAAGAAAGAGAATGACACTAAAAATACACACAAATTGGAGATTACAGTTGTCAAAAGCACGTTATCAAATAATACTGAAGAAATATATCGATTAAAAAACCATAATAAGACATTAATTAAAAAACTCAGAAAGTTAAAAAGTGCCAAAAAGACATAACAATCAAACAAAAACACTAAAGGAAAACTATTTGATAAAGAGGAAAGAAACCAACACCTGAAAATTTTTAATCTAGAAGAACAAATTATGTTTTAAAGCTAGTTGTGAAGATTATGTTCTAAAGATTTGTACTTGCCTAGCGTTCCTTCCAACTAATTGACTTCATATTTCATTTGTTAACACTATATTTTATACTTTTTTCTTGGCATATATGTATAAAATGCATATGCATGTATGTAAAGAAAGCATTTTTTTAAAATGTATTTAGGTCTTTTAATGTGAACCAAGAGAATAAATGAAAAGAAAATATTAAAAATTGTAAAGGGTAAAGTTGATAGAGCATGGTGAAATCCATGCTTTGAGTAAAATAAAATTTAATTTATGATATACAAGGTTGAAAAAATATTTAAACAAATAAATAATGACTTGATATTAGACATGGATTTATCATTAACTATATATAGATGAAAACATAATAATAGTCTAGGACTATAGAGATGATTTTGCATCCAAATCGTTAAGTTTTAGGCCAAAATACATTAATCATGAGTTGTCAAATCCTTGGCTTATGGACCACAACAACAATTTCAAAATAAATTGATCTATATGGGTCCAACTCTATGAAGTTAAACCATTAGACTTTCATCCAGGGCATAGATCTGAGTGTTGAAAAGAACACATTCATGTCTTTATGATGTTGGCTTTCTATCATGATATGGTCTTCTTGTCATCTAAGATAGTGCATGGTAATCTATTCTAAGACCGACGATCAATTAGATTTCTAGAATTACAGAATCCATTGAAGGACAATTTGAAAGGTTGTGACGATTGGTTGGAGTGCTAAAACTACAACGATCAATGATGAAAACACATCCAAATTCATGAGAGATATTATGAATTGTGGCATCTTTAATTAGTTTTGTTTTGGGTAAGAGAACCTGATTGCAATTCAATTCACTTTCGACATCAAACTTGTTGTGACAAATTTTTCCAATAGATAAACTATGAATGCAATGAATAAGGAAGGCTCATCCTTGAGGTTATATAAAATTTTTGAAAATTAATGATATTTTGAAAAATATTTACAAAAGAGAGAGGGAGTAAACTTTTTACCCGACCATTTTCACCGATCGGACGACCAGCAATGCATGATGCGACATCTCACACGAGTCAAGTCGTCCGATCGGTGCAAATGGTCGGGTAGAAAGTTTACTCCAAGAGAGAGTGGTCATATTTTGAAAATTAATTATATGACTAAGTACTATATTACTCTATTTAATATTAAAAAAATTTATATCGATGTTGATATGTCATTTTCACTTTCATTTGCATTCAAAGCTGGGTAATGTGGCAATTTTTGCTTTTTTTTTCAATCTGATAATTTAGATCCCTTGTCCAGGGATTTAAATATCAAGATCCATTTATACTTTCAATACTATGAAGTGATTTTTTACACATCACATGGGAAGCCACAATGCTTGACACTTTAATGCACTCTGACGTATTTAATGTGATCTTTAGCATGGAAGAATAAGAATATGAGCACAAGTTTGTGGAGTTATAAAAGTATGCCCATGGAATCAATTAAGAATCCCAAGCTAATAGATTTATTGGAGGACTAGAAGATCATAATAGATACAAGGTGTTGTAATATAGGGAATTGTATATAACAATTACTAGTAGAAACGATAAGATATCATATATTATAATATAGAGCACATGATAACATAAATGAATATAAGAAGTAATGGAACGAGGGATACACTATAACAAATCCTAGAATTAGCGTCCCTTTTGTAATTTTTTTTAACATTGAGTGGTCAAACTAGATGCTAAATGGGACACATCATGGACAAAACTTAAAGCATCTCAAAAAACATCTTTTTTTTCTTCCTAAATAGCATCCTTTATGACGTCGAAAATAGCTTCTCTTTTTTTGCTTCTAGAATAGCGTCCAACTTTGCTTCCTAAACAACGTCAAGGTTTGCTTCCAGAATAACGCCCAACTTTGCTTCCTAAACAACGTCGCGGTTTGCTTCCTAAATAACGTCCTTATTTGCTTCTTAGCGAGTGTCTGCTTTTGCTTCTTAAATGACACCCCTGTTAGCGCCATATTTGCATCCTTAATAACACCATGTTAGCATCCAAATTAGCATCCATTTTTGCTAGCACTTTAGCATCCCATTTTGCACCATGTTTTACTTCCAAATATGTGCAAATTTTCACTTCCAAATTTGCACCAGTTTTTGCTTTCTTTTTTGCATCGTGTTTTGCTACCAAAATGACGCCAAATATTTCTTCTATTGTTGTACCATATTTTGCTTCCTATGTAGCGCCATGTTTTATATCCAAAGTAACGTCTTATTTTTCTACCATATCAACGCCATGTTTGGCTTCAACATTAGCACCACGTGTTGCATCCTTTTTAATGCCTAGTTTTGCGTCTCTTATGTTTTAGTTACTAATTTAGTCGTTTTTAGTAATTTTATATACGAGTTTTGGTCATTTTTTTTGGTCACCTATCTCTTATTTTTTTCTTACTAATTTAGTTGTTTTTAACCGATATTATAATATCATTAGGGCGTGGAGGAATCGAACCACCAACCTCCTACTTGTAAGGCAAGCGCTCTTCCATTGAGCTAGAACTCTTTAAGAATTTCGGAACCTAACTTACAAAGTCCTCTATAATGGTAAAAAGGATCAATACACAACTTTGACTATCTAATGGTTGACAAAGGATGATAGATTGCATTATCCTCAACATGGGATTGATTACGTTCCTTGGTTCTTTGTATATCATTTTCCTATGATTGTAAAGTTTTTATCATTACAGTACTACCAACATTTGCAGCTTGTGAGGCAGTAGCATCACCTTTTTCCTGTGATCTGGTGGTATCCTGGGCCTAATCTGATCGAGTGTCATCAACTAGATGAGCCCTCTATAACTAAGAAACAAAATTATCCTCAATTCCTAATTCTATTGTAGTGCCACTCATTCCTCTAAGTTGCTAACTATCATCAACCCAGCTACTCAAACAATTTATTGGTCGACCGCTTTGAAGTGTTCAGTAAATAGAGTCCAAATGGGATAGAGCTGAAGTACTTTCAATGTTGCTCTCTGCTACAACCCTATCATTCTATGCAATCATAGACACATTACATTATATATGTCCTTAAATTATGAACTCTAAAGTTTGAATCCATGAATAACATGGTAATACTCAATCCATTCAAAACCCTGTGTGCTTTTTGAAGATTTTTTTGAACTAGATAACATAGGAGCTATTCTCCTTTGAAGGCGATTGAAATTTGAGATAGAGAGACCTAATAAGAATTTTGGAGTCCCATAATATTGTAGCTTTGCGAATGCTATACTCTCACAATAATGGTATGCCATGGAGTAAAGCTAATGATTCTGCCATATTATTAGAAGTGATGCCAATTCCCCATGCAAACTCAATGAATTGTTTTCGTTTGGGGTCAAAGACAAACCCCCTTCCCTCCAAAACACTTGACACCCCTGATAAATTGACTCAGTTGCAACCCCACAAAGTAGCAACTTGAGTAAGTAACATGCCCACCGGATTACAATTCTACTATGCAGTGAACCACCGGCTCAACTGATGGAAATTTTCAATGAGTTAAATGACACATTATTGTACTTTTAATATAGGAACAAAATGCAACCAAACTGTAGTTGGTTAGTAGTTAAGAATCTGGAATTGTACTTGGATTGGTAGAAAAGGTTGTTCTGTAAATGCGTGGATAGCAATAGAGGTTTAAAAATTAAGACCAAGTGTTGTACAGTGACTGCCTAATGCTTTGTCAAACAATCATTTTTTTATTAACACATATTATTATGCATATTATGTATTATGTATGAACATGAATTATGTTTCCAAAGAACCTAATATCTGACATATATTACCTGTGCCTTCAGTTTGGAGTTCCAGGTGACTTCAACAAGGTTGATGCTAATACTATATGCAACCACCACAGTGGCAAGGTCTCTCACATATATTGAAGTCAGTAGGAACTTAAAACTCTCCATCATTCCCATCTTTGGTTTATCCTGTAGAAAGTGTGAGAGGTTGAATTAAATAACCTAAAATAACTTATGTTCTTAACATAACACATTTGAAAAACTGTAAGAAATTAGAATATAGATATACCTTCTTCTTACGATCTTCTCCCTTGGGAATTGTAGGATAATCCACTACATATTTATTTACCCACCAGTAGATTCCACATATTGTAAGCCCAAGCAGTGCCAAAATGTGCATCATTCCCTTCAAGGATACTTCCCAACCATCCACACCAAGCCCAAGATTCTTACGCATATGGGAGAAATACTTAACAGTTCCCCCCCAAAAAATCAAGGCTCCATTGTCTCCTAGGCCAAACAAAGGGTATAACTGCTTTGCTTCATCCACTGTTGTAATATGCAAACAGCCCCAAATAGCTCATCCCTTAGATTGGTACAACTTGTATACATTTTCATTTTCAATATAGACTTGTTTTAGATATAAATCCAAAAAAACAGCATCACCCATCCATAGAAATGAGTTGCAATTACTAAAATGCAACTCAAACTACAGGCCATAATAATGTTTCAAAATCTCTTTCTACTTTAAATGAATCTGACAAACTTACGCCATCTTCTGCAATAAATCCATCCACAAAACAACTCATTCTATTTTTTTCGGAATATTTTTCAATTTTTCAAATAGAAGCCTATTAGAAGTTGCATTGGAATACTAGTGCCTTACAAAAATTGTATAGTAAGCCTAAAGTGAACTGCTCTGCTTCATAAGCTAAAGTGCATACTGTATTACACTCACAGATTCTACTGTATCATGCTATGTCTATATTTTTTACTTTAAAAACATTACAGTACAACAGTTATGCTCTGATAATAAACCTAGTATCTGAGAATACTAGTGTGTTTATACCACAACATTACTTCCCAAGTTTAATTTGTGTCAAATATTCGCCATTGTAATGTGCATTGAACACCAATATGTTTATAATAACATGCATATCAAAGACGACAACCAAATCTACAAGTGAGTGCTTAAACAAATTCTTAATGAATCTCTCTCATCAATTCAATCAATCAATTATTTATCAAACTATCAACCCTTTCATTATCACCACTGGACCAAAGAAAGCCTTTTTAGACCATAGCTCAACACTAGACCAAAGAAAGCCTTTTTAAATGAATTTTTATTTAGACAAGACTTTAAAGTGTTGATTAGGATCTTATTGGCCAAGATAATCGAAGACCCACCTTTCCAAAACGATCCTTATGAGTTGTGTTGATAGATGAAGAATCAGCCCTAGAAAGAGTTAGTCAAGGGATTTATTAGGTGGTACCATTCATTCAATTTCCTTCATAGTTCTTTAAGTGGACATTTTATTTCAATTTTATGTTATGACCATTTAAACTATATGTTTTGATTTAATCCACCATTATGTTTGGTAAAATAAAATCTATTGTGACAGCTAAACCGTCCGAGAGTGAAAGATGTCATTCTTCCAAATAAATCCAAATATAAAATATTTTGAAACCCATAATTAAAAAGCGAGCTTCCAGAACTATGCACCACATAAATCGTTCTGAGTCTACACAGAGGAATGGATCTGATCATAGCTTCATCCAAGCCATATGATTGAGTAATTATCTTCCAGCCTTCTGGGTCTTGGAATCCTTCCACTGAATAAGCATCAACTTGTATATTAGTCCAAACTCCATATCAACTAGGAATCGGTAGTTGGCTCGAGTAAAATATTCATTATTTCATTTTTAATGACTTTATAATTGCATGGAAATCGCCGAATGGGCTACATACATGAAATATATGGGAACTTCTTGTTGTAGTTCTATATTTGAGTGTGCATTAAGGTGGAAAAATAATTGTAGAAAAATGGTTGCATGGAATATTTTCCGAAGTCTCAGCTCAAGAAATGCCTAGGAAAGTAGAGACTAGCTCTTAAGTTAGATTTATGTAGGACATAACTTGTAGATTGAGTGAATATCAGTCATTACAGGTCTCAAATATTTATTTGTGCACCCAATCTATGCCAACGAAATCAACTAGAAAGCAATAGTGGACTACAACTTAGAGTCTTAGACTAAACTAAAATTCAAATCTGTATGCTTTAGAAAATAATAGCTACATGCACATGCCTTAAGAATTGATATTCATATGGAGAATGCATTTTTGTTCAAATAGACCTTACGTTTTACAAGATTGTCTAAGTATAGTATTTCATCTGATACTTTAAATATTATTATATTAGTCTTGTCAATTTCTTTATCCTTTTGCTAAGATTGGATATCTTTACATGCTATATAAAGCTGAATTGACACTAATATAGGAAAATGCCCTTTTCTTAAGAAATCATAATATCTTGCTAAATGGAGGCCAAGTCTTTTTTGTTTTGACTCTTGAGTGATTGTCACACAAGCTTCCTATACCATTGTCTTTAACTCAGTTCAAAAGGATGATATTTGTTCTTATCTATAAATTCAATTGTTTCCATCTTTATTGAATATGAACTTATGCATCAACACTTTCCAATCTCTGAGAGGAGAATGCTTATTCTTATTTCTTTCATGGATGTCTTGTTTTTTTCTGATAGAAAAGGGATTATTTCTTTCATGGACATTTTTTTTTATGATAGAAAAGGGAGATTTTATATACTTACAATATTGTCTCCTCCTGAAAAAAATGTCTCTATCCAGAAGCTTTGCAATACTTGGCAAAAATCTTGTAATAACTTACCACCAGTAAAGTGTTGCCTAGAACTACAACAATGGCTATCAGGGCAGGACTGATGGTAGTGGTGGCATAGTTGTGCTTTGTGGGTCCTTTACTTATGGCTGCATCTGGTGAGGCTCCCCATTCAAACTCATATCTACCTGCTGAAATTTCCTTTGGATAGGATTGCTCCGGAGGCAAACTCATGGCCAATTTATTTAGCAGATCTACTTCAAACCTACAAATTTGTTGAAAATACATAGCTGTAATTAGTTACTATGTTCATGGAGAATGAAGGATAATAAACCCACTGCAAAATCATAAATAACGCCACTACAAATTCAGAGTGAATTGATGTAACTACACAAAATTGATGAGAAAATTGCAAATCACCTCAGAGAAAGTGTATTCATGGTGTGATAAACTTTGCAAAATGATGGAATGGACTACCCATTAGGAAAATATACTCCATGGGTACAATTTTCATGAGTTTTGGAGCTGCTTAAAGTAAAACCAACACATTCTAAACTTCTAAATTGAACTGATATTAAATCACAGACACCTAGCCCCGGGACTGCCAAATGTTATGGATTTATTCATTCATGATTTTGATTATAAAAGCCCTATATTAGAAAGCAACTGGAACCTGACCTAGTAATTTCCAAATTGTAGTGACAACACAGATTTCTCTCATGTAAGCAACTTAGGCAGCCTTGGGATCTGTACCCTGACTACGAATAGATCATGCATGTAATCTAAACTACTACCATATCTATTGCTATATAGACCTGCATTAAATGCACAATTCCTCTTGCTGCTGTACGAACTGACTCTGTGCACTCTGGTGCTGTGCAAAATACTTTCTTAACCAAACCAGGTAAAATCTAACATAACATTCAGATCCATGCAAACTCGCTGATAACCCAAAGCTAAATCAGTCTTGGTGAAATATTATGCCATGTTGAGTTAATCAAGCAACTCAACAATCCTCAGAAATGGATAACAGTTCTGGATCGTTATCTTGTTTAGAGCCTTTTAATCTGTGCAAGTTCTCCACTCTCTGTGTTGCTTCTTCAGAGTGATCAGTGTTGGAGATTCACAAGGTGCAGTACTAGGCCTGATTTTTCCATATTCTAGTAATTAATTTATCTAATTCTCAGTCTATGAGTTCCATAGGTGTGGTTTTATATGCAGGTTAATTCAGTAAGGATGAATCTAAGACCCAATCAATAGAATGGTGTATCCCCTAAAGTAGTAGGAACCACTTGGATCCTTAAAATACATCAGTGTAAGAGTCAATGATGGCCTGAATATGAGATGAGAATACATGCCTTTGTTGTCATTTGGAAAACCACACAAAGCATCACATACTAATTCAAACTAACATGTTTAACAATTCGCCTACTAGTGAGCAGAAAATTAGCATAAGAAGTTATGCTTGTACAATGTAGACCTTACCATCTTTGTGAATTATGTAGGTTTTGTGATACCCTTCATAAAATTCTCTTCTATCAAATTGGTAAGGGTTTCCTGCAATAATATCCGGCATCCCAACAGTGGAGTCACATCACAGTCCACAATGTCTCAAAAAGGGATGATGGCTGGTAGTTGAACACCTTTGTGTGATCAATGTGGGTTACTCGGAATCCTTGACCCATCCAAACTGGTATGGCCTAAGATGATATGAAATCGGTAGTTTGACATCCTATACCAACTTTTGGAAATACCAAGTTCTTTTGGCCATCATTATCATCAAGGATTATGTAGACTAATCTATTTTTTATCTTGAAGTTTTGTGTGAACAGAGTTTCCTAGTTGTTGGCAGAGTAATCTCTCACCATCAAGTTTAGTTGAGAATCAATGTAGATTGGACTGCTAACATCAAATCATCAACATCTAAATCTCTAGCGTCTTGTTGTCATTCAACAAGTAGGGCCTTGACTTACTTGGCTTCTTTAGCCAATAATGTGTGACCCTAGTTCATTGGTATGACTCCGCATTTTATGATAAGAGTACAAAACTTCTTCTTGCCATTTCCAGAAATATTTGTGGAACTAGTTGCTCCTTTATTCTATCCACTTTTGGTGGTTACCTTTTGAGCAGATCGATTAGCCTTCAACAAATTGGCTTCAATCTTGGAAGCTAGTTGAAAAACATGCTCTAGTAAAGAAATCAGGAAGAGTTCTGAATCTTTTCTAATGTTAGGACGTGAACTTGAAATTAATTTGATGCATAGGGTATCCTTGGGTTATTGTACCTAAATTTTGATGAAGATCTTGTTGAAGACCTCGATGACCTGTTGGGCAGTCTTACCAGGAATTTGTTAGAGGGATAAAATTTCTCCCTAACGACTGCTTTTAAATCATCCTAGTTGCTGATAGATTGTTGATTTGAGGATGCCAAGGTCTTAGTGTGAGTCTACCACCAATTTAGTTCAAAATGTGTAAATGCTCTTACTACAATAAATAAGAGTGGACCAGCCATAACATATGATATTTCCGTGTACGAGTTAAATTCCATTGAAAAAATTAATTCACATACTGTTCAGGAAAAATTGATCAGGATACACTATAAAATCCAATAGAAGAAATATAATATGGCACAGTAAGTCATTTTAGTAGATCAAGTGCGCATGATTAGTGAGGATAGGAGCCTAGGCATGTAAAATAGTTAGAGCCACGTGAACTGTAGTAAGAAAAGATCAGATTAGATTATATAAAGTTTTGTATTGTGTGTGTTGTTGTAAAGAGATGAGACTATTTTGTTTTTGCCAAACTTCAGGATGTGTGCTCTTTCTTTAATTTATTACTGCTTTGAAGTTTTAATTTTTTCTTTGTTTTAAAGGTACAGAGAAAGAGGACTTTATGCCAGAGATTGATGATGGGAAATCTAGATCATGTTTGATGAAAGCTTAAAGGAGTCTGCTGAGAAAGTATAGTTTACAAAAAATTATAAAATCCAAGAAGCAACTGATGAGGCAAATGCAGCAACACAAGCAAATTTGGAAGCAATTGATGATCCTAATGGTGCAATGACTACTATTTTCACTAGTGCACCTAGTGCTACAACCAGTGCTGATATTAGTATTACATGATTATTAGACGAGTCCCTTCACTATGAGACTTTCTTCTCTATCTTAGGAAGTGAAACTCAAAATAATGGAAGGCGGTATGCTCGTTTATCAGATGACTTGACAAAAATTTCAGTTAAAAAATCACCACCTACAACTTACCCAGAGCTTATATTGCACCTTTTCAAGGTACTAATTTTCCCCATAACAAGTAATCTAAATGTGACAAAGTGTGAAGTGAAAAGGGAAGTGAATATTGCACCAAATTTGACCATTTTAACTGACTATGTGATATTTCCATTTTAACAAACATTTACACACTATTGCTGTAAGTGACTGTCACTTATCATGTTTTGGGAGAAAGACACGATGCAGTGATATTTTAGTATTTACATTGACAACTCATTCGTGACATCAAATGCGTTAAGCAAAATCAAATCTGAACATATCAAATATGAGAGAGTTCACATACCTGGAAATAAAGCGTTGAAATGACTGAGTAAATAACTTGGTGTGCCCATAAATGCTGCTACAAATATATCATCTCCACCGTAGTTACTTTTTCACCAAGTGATGAATTAAAGTGTTGTAGATGGCCTTCAAAATGTATGACTGTCAACATAGGAAACACCCTTCATAGGGTAATGCTGCTACAGGTTCAGTTCACTTAATAGTGACAGTCTCTTCTGTTACATGACTTCGAGGTATTACCCATAAGAAATAATTCATAAAGACACCAATATTGCAAGCAATCATCCAGATCACAAGGAAATACATCTCCTTGGTTGGCTGACCTACTATCAGATCAGGTAAGTCGATCATTCTCTGGTCGGGTTTGACTGATTGGTTGGAGGTTTTAACTCGCCCTGGGGTTTTCCTAAGTGGATTATGGTTAGTAAGGAGTCATAGAAGTATCAAGAACTAGATTCAATTACCAAGTTGAGCAATGAAAGCATCCAAAGAGATGAAATTTCATTATATTTTGTACACTTTGCCGGACTCGACCCCTCCTATGAACATATCTCTTCCACTTTGCCCTAGTTTTCCTATGTGTGGAATACACCACTCCTGTGAATAGATCTACTGATTAGACCCAATGGACCTTTGATTTGATCACAATGACGAATAAAAAATAACAATGGAGGTTAACAATATGAAATGATCAGGGAAAATCCAAACAGAAAAATGGGGAAATTGGGTTCCCTCTCAAAATTTTGCTAGTTTAAAATTCCCTTGGATACTTCAAGTTTGCCACCAAATTTAGCATCCTTTCTAATATTTAGCACCATGGTCATACCATTTGTGCTGTAAAGCGAGCCACCAATATTACACAAACATAAACCAAAGCATATGACCATTGGTTTTATGCTTTCGTAATCTAATTCAATTATTTTAAAGGGGAGAATAAACTCTATAGCTTGCTTTCCCTAAGAAACGTTAAATAAAATGGAGTATGACATTAAATGAGATTATCTATTGTGAGAAAATAATTTAGGATAAGACACCTTGTTAAATATTTATGTGGAAATTGCATGAACCCTAAAGCTGTATATTATTGCAATTGGAATGAGAGTTCATGTGAGAAAAATTTGGGTAATTAAAGGTTTTGGTTGTTGATTATATTTAACAAACATATCTATAATTCAAAGATTTTTTTGTTGAAAATCTGAGAGTGCAAAACCATTTATGGGTTTAAGACTTCTTCTTTAGGAATTATTTATTTGTAACAATTGTATTTAAAGCCAAAGCTTAATTATTCTTGGCAATTGGATCTCTCATAATTAGAAATGAAATCTCACCTAGACTCACATGATCGCTTCAAATTATTATTTTTATGGTTCTTTTAGAGGTATCCCAAGGGTAGCAAGAGTGGGAGGGAATCTCATTATCCTTGCTCGAAATACAATAGTTAGATTCCCTTAGGGGCTTGGAATTGCGTCAAAAAACCATGCAAAACTATACATGTTTGGACCAATTTTATTGCATGACCTTTTGATCAAGAAAACTATAATATTGGGTGATTTTTTATTTATTGTCCAACAAATGTATAAGAAAGTGATTAGAGAAAGTATTATTTACTAAAGAACCTTGCACATAATTCATCCAAATTTGGAGGGGATTGGTGATGTATAGTATTGAGTTTAATTTACAATTAAAACATCTCAATAGACTCATTTACCTAGTTAATCGTGTACTTTGAAAATGGGGATCGCGACATGTGAGTTGGAAAAAAACAACCTACTAATAGTGACACAAACAACTCAAACACAACATGTGCATCTAAAGTACATTAAGTGATAAACCTAGGAAACAAGCCATTGAACCTAGAATCCTTTCGGACGTTAATGTTGGGCCACATGTAATATCACCTAGTTATGTGGAGAAGTTGTATCTTATGTTATCTTGCATGGGTTTCAATGGTACTAATGGAATTGACCCTCCTTGAAAGGATAAACTTGCTTGTATGAGACCATCTTGCTTCATAGGCACTGGAGCACTCCCTCTAATTTGAACACATTGCACAACAGAAACATTGCTAACGGGTCTGACATAAGTTCTAGCAATCCTTGAACCAAGGCGCTCTACTGAACCACTAAGAATTTGTTAGTATGATATGGAGTTTCTTCGTTACAAATTAAAATCTATTATGATTGGAAGAAATCAATGGAAACACAATGACAATACAAAGGGTTCCCATTGATTATAGAATGGAGTTGTAATTATCTTAAACAACGCATTTCAATGTGGTATGATGTAGAGTTTTTCCATTACAAATTGCACTTTATTGTGCTTTGATTCATGGATTAAGAGTTGTGCGCAGCTTCCAAGTTTGTCACATTCATTTCCTTCTAGATTTGAAACCCTTATCATCTTGGAGTATATTGAATAATATTCAATAGATTGAGCAAATGGATTCCTTATAGCCTATGCAATAGGGTGAATCCGCGGACCTGGGTAACACTTTTTGGCAAGCGCATTTCGGCAAAAACATAAAAACGTACCTCGGTCGAGGGCTTGTTAAACCCTCGACCGAGGTCTTAATATCTCGACTGAGGTTTTATCAAGCCCTCGACCGAGGTTTTGTTCAGCCCTCGACCGAGGTATTTCTTAACCCTCGGTCGAGGTATTAAAACCTTGACCGAGGGTTAATAAATACCTCGGTCGAGGTACATACCTCGACCGAGGTGCCTGTGTCGAAAAAATTATAAAAAGAGGCCGCGGGGGCCGCGGCCCTTTTTTTGCAAAATTTCACTGTGGAAGCTCGACCGAGAAATGACGGAACATCGGCGTAAGGATTGGCACCCCGAAGCAACCCAAGTACCTCGAAGCAACCCAACCTCGTCACGATGGAGTCAGAGCCAAGAGGTAACAGTTTAAATAATTGTTTTTCAATTTAAATGGAATTTAAATTATTTTTTTTTATAAATTTATAAAATTTGGTAAATGTATGTTTTTATAATTTTCATGTTTAAAATGTGTACCGGCAAGCAGAAATGCTGCCGGATTTTTGA
>LPNX011000008.1:0-75693 GCA_001517045.1 Pseudotsuga menziesii
AACAAGTAAGTGTACTATGTGAGTCTCTACTTCATTCAGGCTTATGCAGTTTCTCAATAAGTTCAAGGGCACACTCATAACTTGTTGCAATATGGTCTACTCGAACTTGAAAGTAAGATATCCTATCAAAATCCAAGGGTCACTCATACGCAAGTGTCAAAAACATAGTTGAAAATGTTAATAAGATTTGTGTTTTTTTTCTGGTCATTTATGCAATCTTAGTAGGTTCATATATCTAGTCATTCTTTGTTAAAAAATATGCTGATGATCTATCTTTTTTCTATCATAGCAAAATTGCACCTGCCAGTAGTGAATAAATCCAATGGTTCTTCCATCGATATGTATATCAAGGTAATATTTTTCCCTTTTTTTAAGATGTTACTTAAGAAATCTCGAAAGTCGTTCTTAAGTAACATGTAAATTCTCACTTAGCTCCTTTGAAAGGAGTTCTTAATACTTATTATAGGCCAGCTGATGAAATTATGTCTTCTTCAGGAAAAAGAGTTGGAAGTAAATACACGGTATTACATTGAATTACTAGCAAAAGGAATTGGCAAAACACAAGAAGAGATTGCAAAGGATATTCGAAGATCAAGATACTTTTTCCCACAGGAAGCAATTGATTGTGGTATTGCTGATAAGATCCTCCCAAAACAGGGTCTGGTCATGGAGAAAAGGGTAAGCATTAACCATTTTTAATTCATTTATACTAAATGTCTTGCCTTAAAATTTAACCTAGGTTTGCAGGATTGTTGCTAAACATATTCTACACTTCCTTCTCATTATGTTCTTTTCTTTGATTCTACATTGATAAATCTTTTCATTATGTTTAATGACTTGTAGAACTATGATGAGATGCTTTCTCAATCAAAAGCTGCACAGATGAAATCTAGCAAGGCTGGTCCACTGGCTGCTCCAGCAGGTAGGCCCTAGGTATAGATCATTGATGAGTTACCTTTTCCAGTTAGCATGATTTGTTCAGAGATTGCTACAGCTATCATTGTTGGAAGAATTTGTATAAACTGAAAGATGTATCTTAATATGACCCTTATCAATCTATGTTATTTTCTAGCATGCATACAGTGCTTTGTATATTGTCAAAATTGCAATGAGCTTCTGGACAGGTTGTAAATAAACATTCAAGGCAATAGGATTAAATGCCTAATGAAAGCAAGCACTCTAGAAAATGTAAATCATGTATTTCATTGATCTTCTCCACGTCTATGATCTGTTGTTTATATTGTCAGATTTTGCTTAATTACACATCTTGTTTGTGTGTTTTGGATTTTACTGCATACAAGATTTTAAGCCCTACATTTTATGTGAACTCTTCACCCATCATCAGGGAAACCAACTGTAAGATAGAAAGCAGTGTTGAGTGGGATTGTATAAGGTAGGAGGGAAAGTCAGGCTATATACAAGGTAGAAGGGAAAGGAGAGGAGGATACTATCCTCCTCTCCTTTCCCTTCTACCTTATATATATTATATAGCCCGTGACTTTCTGTCCTACCTTACACATAGCATATGAATTTCCCTCCTACCTTATATTAATAAAAAGGTGCACTCCTCATTTGCAGCATTGCTTTCCAACTGATTGGTTTCCCTGATTATGAGTGAAGAGTTCATCTAAAACGTTGGGTTTAAAATATCTTATGCAGTAAAATCCAATAATCACATAAGCAATATGTACACCTGCAGATATCTGCATTCTAATATAATTATAGCCTATTGCAAGCCATTTTCTCTTTTTTCCATGAATCTTTTAGTTTGGAAACAATGTTCGTTGCTTGTTTATTCAGCAATCCTAACTCTTGAATAGAAAACCAATTTATTTGATGCAAAAAACTCTTTTCACTCAACTTGATACACTTGAAAACTTATGTACATTCATGGGTTTGGGTTTCCTTTTCAATTATTAATGCTATTGGTGTAGAAAAGATAAAACTTAGCATTGTCTTGGGTATTTAGATCCACCCGACTGTCATGAATGAAACAAGGTTGTAAGATTTAATTTTGTTTGATCCACTCATACACATTGGGCTTAATCAAACTTTGGTTTTGGATACGATTAACCATATCACAAGATAAACTCCTTTTCTTTCCAAGAAAAGCCTCACAGGATTCTCCCCCTCTTCCATGGAATATCTTGATGGAGGGTAGCTCAACAACTAGCTGCAATGGTGGCTGGTAACCCAGTCAGACTCAACAGGACTTGAACCTCAGCCAGACTAGAACTGGAGACCTTACAATGAACTCCACCTTGAAATAGCCTATTTGAACTTATTGAGATAACCCATTGGGATTCACAAGGTGAACCCTTTCCATATGGTCAAACCATATTGGTTGTCAGGTTCATTTACAAACTGAAAATGAAGCTGGTGAAGACGATTATGACTCTAATGCAACCACAAAAGTTTTAATGCCAAGTCTACAAGATAATTTTTGTACACTATATTGGGTTATGTATCATAGTGCTTTTGAAAATACATTGTTGGAGATATTTTTATGTAGTTTGGTTGGTTGCTTTGTTAGAGTCACACCTCCAGAATTTTCCTTGAATCTATGTTGAAGAAAATTTGTCAGTTTGAAGACTAAATTTGAAATTGCTCATAATGTTACTGGTGTTCAGTTATTTGGCTCATATTTTTTAGCTGACTTTGCTTCTCCATCTTTTTGTTTATGTCTTCTGACCAACTTGCTTGTTTGTCACAACCCTTAATTTTTTTTTCTTTTCCCCGTAGATGATAAAGAATTTGTTTGAGTAAAACTTAGCTAGGAACTTGGTGACGAGGTAGACATCTGAACTGGAAATACAATCTTCAACTGAAAGGTGGCCTATTTTGACATCATGAATTTATGCTTTAAATGCTCACAAGTTCATTGGATAAATGGATGCCAGCTCGACTCGTCCATTCCTCTTGTTAAATTCATATTGTTTTTAATCTAAAAATATTAACAGTATGCATTGAAGGTTCCAAATCAATTTTGTTTCTGAAGTTGTACAATATCCTAGATACCAAAATGGTGCTTGGATAAAAAGTCCGTGATGGAAAGAAGCAGTTATAAATGGTGTAAGTTTCATTTTTGAACCCTTCTTGGGGAAAACACACTACTATTTGAGATTGGTACAAATAAACCCTCTCTTATTTGTTTTGACATCATGTGATACATTTTAATTCCTAATAAAGTGATTTGCCTCAGGGCGCCTATCAAGTGTCGCCCTTTCTTGTGTTTAGTTTTTTTTTTCCTTAGGTAGAAATATAAAGGGGTATAAAAAATGGATACATGCAATATATAGGGAAAATAGGGGTTTTTTAAAATCGGCAAGGCATATTGGGAGGGGGTTAAAAAAAATGATTTTGGGAGGTATTTTCCAATATTTTTTGAAAATAGGGGTATTGTTTCATATGCCAGGAATGAACGTGCTATGGCATGGTTTCACTAAGTGAAGACCCCGTGGTACATAGGCTATTTATTGATGATATACTTATTTTTTGTAATGGTTCTTTGAGGGATGCAATGAGTCTTAAAGAGCTCCTTGATATGTGTTGTTCAGAAACAAGAATGGAGATAGAAGAGTGAAAGTATTCACTGGATTTCATGGAATTAAGTAATGAAGAGAATGAAAAATTTACAAATATTTCCCTTTGCTCAAGTGGAGATGCAGGAAAGAATAAAGCATCTAGGTTTTCACATCAAGGTAAATGACTACTCAAGGAAGGATTGGGGATGGACGGTAGAAAAGGTGGAGAAAAGATTGTTCTTCTGGTGTAATAAATGGATTTTCTGAGGGGTGGCAGATATATCTTGATAAAATCAATTACAGAGCCAACCCTAGTATTTTGGGTATCTTTAACTTTTGTTCCAAAGGGCATATTGGAACAAATAACGAACACCAATTTTAGATTTATTTGGGCTGGTGGGATGCAAAAAAGGCTTTCCCTTGGGTTTAGTGAGAAAAAAGATCAAAGCACAAAGACTTAGAAGGGTGAAATATTAAAAATGGGTTTACATTTGCAAGAGCACTGGCAGCCATAAATGTTTGCATACTTATAGCAAGTACAAGTTTGTGGTGTACAACATAGTATGATAATTCGAGTACGAATACAGATACAAATACGATTCGATATAGAAAAAATACATAACAAAAAAATCAAGTACAGAAAATACAGAAGTAGACTTCTTATAATAAAGTTAACTATATATAATATTGTTAATAAAATATTAAATATCAACCAATAAATATTGAAAATAAAACATTTATTTTTATAAATAGTATTTACAACCAAAATTGCTATTTAAAAACAAAAATATAAAATCTCAACCAGCTCAACGGGTGTGAGAGAGACTACCGTTGGTTATTATTAATTATATTGATAAGAAAGTAAATAAGTACTTACCACAACGTATAAAGACTGTGAAGGATTCGAATATAATTAATGAACGCTTGAATGAATTATTCAGCATGGAATTGAATGGTATTTATATTTTATAGTGTTTAAATAATTAAATTTGGATTTTTAAAATTGGTTTTCAAAATTTAATTAGTAGGAGCTCGTATTCGGATTACACCTACATTGAATATTCGACGAATTTTGAATTGTTTAAAATCTCTGTTCAAGAAAGGCTAATACGGTCGAATTATGCTACTATGGTGTACAATACTTTGTCAAAAACATCTTGCCCTATTGTCAATTGAGGAGTGGATAATAGCACCCTTCATTAGAGAAAATTTCACCTCAAAATGGGCCTCCTAAAAAAAATTAATAAAATAATATTTATTAATTTTGGAAGAAGAAAAGAAAAAACTATTTTTTTGTTTGTATTTTCGACATATCTCCCTGTGTTTTTACTCAAATTTCGATTGGGAGAGCTCCTTCGATGCAGAATTAAATTCCACATCGAACGGGTACCCACTCAGCATACTTTTGATGGACCCTGCTACCCCAAAAACAAGAAATACCTGAAAAAACATGATGATGATGTCATCATCACATTTTTTTCAGGTATTTCTTGTCTTTTGGGCAGCGGGGTCCATCAAAAGTATGCCGAGTGGGTACCCATTGGATGCAGAATTTAATTCCGCATCCAACGAGCTCTCCCGATTGAAATTTGAGTAAAAAACGGGGAGATATGTCGAAAATACAAACAAAGATAGTAGTATTTTTTATGATACATATCCCCAAATTTATATTAAAAAAGTGTTTAAGACCTATATGGTATTTCAAATTCAAAGCAATTTCCTTGGATAACACATGATGACATGGAATTTGAGTTAAAGTTAAAAGGCCCATTTTGCGTTGAAATTTCCTCTAATGAAAATCGTCAAAAAAATCTTCTATTATTTGGAAGCACATGGTACTAGCATTTCCATTTATATGGAGGTGGTCAGTATTGAATGTTGGAGATGGGACTAGAGTCAACCTAGGAGAATACCCTTGAACTGGGAGTGGTATAAATCACAAACTATCAAACTATCAAGGGACTTAGTTAATGAAGTAAAGACAAATGGGTTTTATTAACTTCATCAAATTGTAGTTGAGGAAGCAAAAATTCATGGAGACAGGAATGGAAGCTTGTTGGAGGGGTAGGTTTAGAAGGGGAAGAGATAAATTTATGGAATGGGTATATAGCCACTCTAAAATCAAGTCATAACAAGCTAACTGATAAAGAGGATGAGATGGTGTGGTCTTAGAACCGGGTGGAAGGAATGTACACTCCAAAACTAGGCTACAAAGTCATAATGGAAATAGAGACTGAGTAGGATCTTTGTTGTTGGTACACTAAATTATGGAAATTCAAGTGCCCAATGAAGACTACACTTTTTATGTGGCTACTGCTTGGAATGTGGGTCCTCACTTGGGATTATATACAAAAGAAGAGCTGGCAGGGTCATGGTAGATGTACACTTTGCAAAATAAGTGAAGAAACCATATCTCATTTGTTTATTGAATACAAAGTTTTTGCAGCTACGTGGGAAGATATATAAAGGGTCATTGGTAATAGAGACCTGTGAGCTAGGGATTATGTTAATGTCTGCTGAAAAATTGGTGTAGGAGCTCAAATCTAAAAAAATATTGAGCATTAACCTTAATCTATGTGTGGGGGGTGTGGCTTGCAAGAAATGGTGGACAAATTGTCGATAAAAATCCACATTTTGTTGCAGCACAAAGTAGAATACTTGCTAGTTTCAAACAGAAGTAAGAAAAAGTGAAAGGTCCTAGGGTGGTGACTTCGAAAATCATTGATAATTCTACTCCGTGGGCTTATTTTGATGGGGTATCACAAGGCGAGCCTCTAGTGGAAGGTACAGGTGGAATTTTATACTTTCCAGACTCTCGTTATATAAAGTTAGTTGTGATAGGAAAGAGTACAAAATTACAAATAACAAGGCAGAATTGTTTCCTATAAAATTGATTTTATCATTGGCTGTTGAGAGAACGGTTGAGAAGATTCAAGTAATGGGTTATTCAATGCTTATTACCAATTGGATAAATGTATTGATACATGTATAAATGTAATGATTTGTATAGTATATAATAAAGTTGTTCCCTTGAAGAATTTAATAATTGACATCTCCTTTTTACATGTTTACAAAAAGGGAAATGTGCAGGAAGATGCACTATCAAAGGAAGGGTTGAAAATGGGACCTGGTCAATGGCATATTTGGAAAAACAAAGAGGGTCATATGGGTGAATATGAACTTGGTCCTTTTTATTAATAATGCATATGTGCAGGAACCACCTAGTGGACTGTTTTATTAGCTCGTTGATGACTTACCCATTCTAATCAATTTTTCAGAATTCTGATTTATGTATAGCTTTAGATATATGTTCCAGTTTAACTCAGTTCTGTTGTATAGGAAAATCCATAGGTGATCTTTTTGATATAGCTCTTGAACTGTGTATGGAAAAATACCAAAGACCCAAGGGCAACTACAACTTTGTTTCTTTATTGTAACTAGAAGATAGGAGTGTTTGAAGTGTTTTGATCCTATGAACTAAAATGCCTTGGGAATTCTCAAAATTGGACTAACACATTAGCACTAACCAACCTAAAAAAATAAATTATGACTCAATTAATTATAACAAACACTTACTGAATCCATTTGAGGTATCGATGCTTGTGGTGTACTCCTCATCGAAAACCTCTATGCAATTATTCTCTACAAATAAAAGATCATATCTTGATTATTTCAACAACTATCAACATGTGCATGTAAAAGTATTAAATCACTTTGTAATGAATGAAAATATCACTGAAAAAATAAACTCTCGGATAAGAGGTTGTGTTTATTCTGTATCAAGTGGAGATGTGGGTTGAACATCAAGATCGATTGCATCCACAACTGGACTGGAGGGGCTAGACACTATTTCTTCCAATGGATACAACCACCAAATATTGAAACAATTATGCATGCATGAATAAACAATTTAACATGAATAACCCATGTGCACATATTGAAATAGATAACTCTGTATGAATTCTTCCCATCATTGATCCAAATTGTTGCATCAATGGACCCGTTAAGGTTCGGTGTGGAGAAATCTCTAGTATGATGTTGTAAACATGAAAAATAAACACTAAAAAAAACAATTTCTGCATGGAATTGAAAGTTAATCAACAACTATGATTAAAGGCTAAACATTACCGTGGAATCAACAGATCCATCATATCATGGACATCCTCCCTCTTTCTGGAAGATGGTTATCTCATAAAGACACAAGACATGGAAACATGTGGACTTTGGGGAGAAGCAAATAAAAGTAGTGGTACTCAAATTTATGTTGATCCCTATAGTCACAGAGTGTTCCTGTAGTTATACATGCACATGTGAATTAATGAAATAACGTGTATTCAAAAACTCACATGATGAAATAGATATTTTAGTGTGATTTGCATCTCCACCAAGGGGGGATTCATTGGTGCCAAACCCTTGCTCCTCTATAGAGATATTTGTCATCTGCAAGTTAAAAAATTCACCAAGTGTTGACATAGTTAGACTTGCATGAACTGATGAACAACATGTATTAAAAAACTAAACTACATTTGAAAGTGTTAACTTAGTGTGAACGGTCTTTCCACCAAGGGGGGATTCACTAGTGCCAAATTATTTCCCCTCTGCAGAGGCATCTAACATCTACAAGTTTAAAAATTATAATTGTTAGAAATCTATACATGTGTACAGTAAGGGGAAACAAGTTTGAATGTGATTACTTTTAAAATAATATACTTACCTCACTAAAAAATATGGCAAGGTTAACATTTGGCATATCACTAGAATCAATGTTTTGGTCATACTGTTGAGGATCTAGTGGCTGCAAACTTAACAATTGCAAATATTAGATGATCTAGGATTAATGATCTAACATGTATTAATGAAATAACATGTATTAAAAAATCGACATGTTGAAAGAGTTGCCTCTATGTGAGTTGTTTCCGATGAAGATACGACAACACCTAGAACACAAAAAATACCTATATATTCTGGTACACTGGTCTCTCCACTACTAGTACAAACAATTTTCCCTGCTGTAGTGTCATCTAGCATCTACAAGTTTAAATTTTTAAAAAATAAATATTTGTACAGTAAGGAAAAATTATTTTGGACAATATTACTATTAACCATAAACGTACTTGCCTAAATAACTTGGAAAAGGAAATATCTTATGGCGTACGACCATAATAGGGATGGACACATGTTATGTAATGGTGAGGTTCAATGGTAATCTCTTGATGTGTCGATCCACCCACATTACTATATGGTCTTTCACCACAGGGAGGTGATGGATGTACACTAACAAGAAGATATGGACCTTCCAAGCACATATGATCAATGAGGGTGTTGTGGCAGACGATCGCTCATGCTAAAATCAACAATTCCTTCTATGTTGGTATCATATCATGTGTATGTGGGACATCTATCCTAGGAAATTTCCTGCAAGGTGGGGGTATTTGGAGACTGAAATCTCAATGCCTGGTATAAGGATGGTTTTGATGGATCCCCTGACCAATGCCCTAGAACTCCAACATGTCAAAATAATTGACGTATTTTCCCATCATGAACTAGGCATACATCTTTCTAAGGAAATATAAGGGGATTTCCCCATTGTTGCAAGGTGGCAAATCGAAAACCATATACCACCAATCTATCCAATTCACTTAGAATGGTGGATATATGCACCACTCAATAGACATGTGGGTTTTGTTTATGTTTGGAATTTTCCCTATTTGTGGCTCTCTAAACAAGGAAAACATATTCTATTTGGTGATCTTTAGTTTTTTTATGTCATTATGAGTCAATCCATCTACTTATTGTTTCCTTTTCCATTCTCTATGTGATGCAATGTCGTATAGGGCACCATTTTATTGGGTAATGGTGTTTATAATGTGATTTATTGACTCTGCAAGTGAGCAGTGGAGTTGGTATCCACCCCTCCATGTCCCCCAATTTTTTCTAACCTCACTATCTCGATTGAATATCTCTGATTTGGGATCTATGCTAGCCACTGTAGTCATAAATGAAAAAATAAACATTAGAAACATATACATGGTATAATGACATCTCTTAGAAATGAAAAAATACTCAACAAGTGTTACAAATAATGATATGAGTATTTATAATTTAATATTTAAAATTTAACAATTACACTAGAGAATCAACATAAAAAATTGCCATGTTAATTTTTTGTTAAATTGGTCATGAACATGCATGCCTATGCACTAAGACGTTCCTTAAATATGAAGAATTATTATTGCTATTGCAAACTAATCCTTCTAACTCTAACTTAGAATGTCTTTATATGCTTGTAGCTTCGTGGAAAAAAGTTTTGAGTTAATCACATTGATACATGGTAAGGAATCTAAGCCTAGAAGAGATTATAAAATGCATGTGTTCGACTATTAAGTTACATTATAAAATACATGATCAAGATGATTATTGTCTCATTGAAAGTGGTCCCAAACAACCTTGTCTACTTGTTTGTCTTTGAGTGTGTTATGTTGGTTGATGTGTCTTCTATGTGGTCCCTTTTGATAAAATGTTGGTGTTAACATAATGCAACATTTTGACTATCCAACTAATGCCAAATTACTTTTCATAACCATAGGAGGTCTATCACCAATAAGCTTTGGAGTAATAATAAAAATGGAACTTGGTGCAACTATAACATTAGATATAATAGTGGAAAGAAAAGTTGAGGCAATGAGAGTTTTTCATGTTCTAGAAAAACAAATTTTGTGAATTTTCTAGTATGACAAACACTACAAAGGTTCAAGTACATATTGCAAAATCTACATGTAGTTCAATTTTCATAAAGAAAAACCTTGATATGAGAAAACATTCCCTAATACCCCATCTCAAACTATGGGAAATTGTGTAATATTACAGTAAAATCAAGTTTTAAATTCTATGAACTATGTAGAGTCTTGTAAGAAATGAATTAGGTAGGTGCATGATAGTAATAAAGAGGATCCCTAGGATTCCAAAGTCTCGTTTGAAAAAGGTTAGAGTTTTCACACTCAACCTCCCAATGAAAGTTTTCAAGTATAAAAAGGACAAATTGGGAAGTTTATACATCAAGCCACTTCAAGACAAATTATGAGTATTTTTTCCATGTTAACAATACATAAATCAACATAATGGGGTCATGTTGATTTGCTCTCACACACCAAACCCTCTCACAAATAAACAATATTTTCTTTGATTGTGGAAAATTGTGTTGTTGGTTCAAATAAATAGCATTTTCTTTGAATGTGGAATTTGTTTGTTGGTTTTTTATTTTGTTTGGTGATTTTTTGAGCTTTTAGAGTTCATTGTAGGGTTTTTAAAATATTTTTTGAGCAACAAAATTGAACAAGAATAATGAGGTCACGTGATTTAGTTGTGGGGAAGAAGAAATTTGTTGAAGATAATTTTATATTTTCAAATCCTGCCCGCATTTCACCCTCATTTTCAACTGAAACATAAATAAATAGAATGTGAAGAATGGGGTCACAAGCCAATTTGGGGATAAAAACTATGTTACAAAAAAAAGTATGAATTTTTCTCTATAAAATGTGTATGTGTTTTGGAGAGAAAAAATGCATACGCATTTTTTCTCTTATCCTTCATGGAAACTCAGTTGGTTTCCTTAGGCTTGCCCATTCCTAGAGCTAAGAAATGCACGTGTTTATAAATTCTACAATGGATGTGTGTTTTTCAAAACATCAATTGCATCAAAAAATTCCCTCATCTTGTTACGAGAGACCTGATGCAAGGATATTGTTCTCTCAAAATGTAGAACCCATTCTCACATATAACAACTTCCAATCCACAATAACAAGAATATTGAGAGAGAGTGTCAAGTTCCTTAGCTGTTGGTTCACCATTCTTAATTAACTACTAGGATTTGGTTGGGTTGAAACGGGGGGGGTATAGGTTGGATGTCAGGGATACTTTGTACCCATGCCCTTATTTGATCCATCTTCCATTCATAACTTTCCACATGATTGTGTGAATATGTCGTGAACTTGTTGATGAATTAGCTGTAGGACCACAATCTTGGGAAAGCCTCAATGTCTCGAGGGAGAAATATGGTCAACAACTTGGATTTTGGTAGCTTGGTCCATTAAGGTTGATTTAAGAATGTTTGAATATTTGTAGGGATTTTTTTATAATGTTGACGAAAAATTATTTTGAGGCATAACTCTCACATAGGTAGAAATGAAGAGACAATAACATATTGGATATAGAAGAATCCAATAGAAACAACCAAAAATTAATTAAATAATCCAAACAACCACTTGTAAACTAGTCAAGACATAGATGAGTGCGTACTTTCTTAATATTTTGGAAGATCCATTTGCCTTGTTTTTTTAAGCAATAGTGAAAGGTCACTCAGGCATGCATGTAACTTATTTTTTAGAATCTTAGAAATTATAATTAACAGACTAAGTTTTTGTTTTACTCCATGATGTGCTAGTTTAACTATATGTTTTGTTTCTTCTTCCATTTGCATATTGAATACTATAAGATAAATATTTGATCAATCATTGATCATGCAATCATTGATCATGCAATTTAGGTTAAATATTGCTTACCATACTTTCATGAAGCCAATGAAATAAAGTATATATATTTCTTGGACAAGTTTGTGGTTGTTTATCTAGATGATGTACTAATTTTTAGTTAGAAAAAGGAATAAAATGTTATCCATTTGAAGTAAGTGTTGGAATGGTTAAGGAAGAAAAAACTATGGATAAATTTGCAAAATTGTGTTTCATAAAGAAAGAACTTGTGTACTTAGGATTCATGATATCTCAAGATGGTTTGAAGGAAAAAGGAACTGTGGAGTGGCCTACATTTGGAAATATTTTACTAGAAATTTATGTGAAAATTTAGTGGTAGTTGTGTGCCACTAAATGTGCATGAAGAAGGGAGAGTTCCAATGGAACACAAGTGGACAAAGAGGCTTTGACCCTTTAAGCTTTTGAACAAAAAGGTAACAAGAAAGGTTTTGACCTTTTAATTTTTTTACCAAGAAGGTTTTTTAAGTAATAAGGTTAGTTTTGTTTAATAAAAACTTTGTATCTAAGATACTATGAGAAAATTCTTTGCCTATTTGAATCCAATGCATCTCAATCTTTGACCTTTTAAAGTTTTGAACAAAAATATTTTACTAAGCAATAAGGTTAGTTTTGTTTAATAAAAAATTTGTATCTAAGATGTTATGAGAAAATTATTTACCTATTTGAATTCATTGCATCTCAATCCTTATGGTTTGACAAAAAGTGAAATATATTTAAGTATTTATTTTTTATTTTACAAATATTTCTAGATAGAAGGTGGTTGAGCCACCAACCACAAATTAAAGGATGAAAACTTCACATGATCATTCACCAGCCCACAGCTTGATCTTAGATCAACGGCTAGGAAATTTTATGGTGAGGATTAACAGATCAAAATGCTTTCGCCAAAGATCAATGGTCCACGATGATTTCACTGGTTAGAGATGCATAGAAGGAGAATAGCTGATATAGACCGTCGAAGGTGCTTTGAGCCATCGTTTTCCTCTTGTAGGTGTGGTTTTTAGGTGTTCAATTTCCCATTATTTTTTGTCATGCACGCCCCAACATGCTTTCCTGTTTTGGTTCTGTGATCATGGCAAATTTTCCAGATCATGGTTTGTTAGGATTTTATGTGTGCGGGTTTGATTCCCGATTTTGTTTAACTGAATTTGGATTTGTTTCAAGGTTGGTCTCGAGGGCATGTTTACATTATAAATATACCCTCGGAAGAGGAAGAATGGTGGGTGGATGTTGTTCAACATTCATTTTTTAAGCCTGTGCTCTTGGTTTTAACAGATCTGTAACTTTCCTTGGGAGCATTAATGAAAGCATAGCTTGAATGTCTAGGACTCATCACGGTGTTCACTGTTCAATATGTTTTTCCTCTGTATATTTAATTTCCATATATGTGTAATTTCCACTAATGTGTTTCTAGTTGAATGTGAGGAATTCGCTCTTTGTTAAGCGATCCTTGCATCAGATAATGTATTTGTTTGTGTTTCTGATAAATGTTTTGGAATTCATACTTTATGATCCATTTCAGTTATCATCCTCCATTGTTTTTTTCTGCTAAAGGTGTTTGCAAGAGATTCACCCACAGATAAGTGATTCTTGCTTCGTTGTGCTTCTTCTCCTCTCCTCCTACCATCTCTCAAAAGATATTTTGTTGGATATTGATACCTATTTTTCCTCAAACTATGAAGGTTATGTTTGGTCATATTTGTTGTAAGTCCAATGTTTCATGGTTTGACAACATTTCCCAATGGTGTTGTATGTATGTCTCACACTCCTTTAAACCCCAAAAACGTTTTTCCATCAAAATCTTTTGATCGCTTGTTTAAAGCTAAATGCATATGTGAATGTTTCTGTGACATAGAGAGAGCCCTCTCCGACTCTAAGGCTAGGCTACAGTATAAATATTGGTTTGAAATGGTTACCCATGTGACTTCCTACCACAACCATAAGAAAATTACGAAGTGATAACACCACTAACCACAACTTAAAGAATGAAAACTTCACATAATTAGATTTAATTTAGATCTTTATGTTTAATGAATTGTTTAATTTATTAAACTAACGCTATCTATGTATAAACTTTTAATTTAAATATTTATATTTAATGAATTGTTTAATTTATTAAACTAATCCTATATGTATGAACTTTTAATTCTTAATTCTCTATTAGATGAAAATAATCAAATCAAAGGATCAAAGGAAGGGATAGTAAAGCTAAGGCCTACTGTTACGGCCTATGAGTCTCATGCTAAGTAAAGTTGTGTATTTTTGTCACCAAATACTAGAATTGATAGTAGTCTCTCCACACAAACACAAGATATGATTTCACATCTCTGGATTGTTATTCTTTGATGATAATAAAATCAAAGGAAGGGATAGTAAACCTCAGGTCTGTTGTTACAGCCAATGAGTCTCATGCGAAGTAAAGTTGTGTATTTTTGTCGCCAAATACCAAAATTGATGGTAGTCTCTCCACACAAACTCAAGCTATGATTTCATATCCCTGGATTGTTATTTTGGGAAAATGAAGTGAATCCAAAATCTAGTTCGCATTTACGACATTTATGATCAGGTGCCACTTTTAACACAACAGATCGAACGAGATCGGCAAGAACAAGAAAACATTCAGTGCACCTGGTGTTTGCGGCGACAGCTGCTATGCTAATTTTTCGTGGCTACAACATACATGTTATTTGCGATAGAGACCAACTACTCGAATCTGACGCTTAAGCTAAGAGATGTTCATCCACGACGTCTATCTGTGAAATATTTATAAGTCTGAGATATATGGCTGGATGAACTCGAATTTAAAATTAGAAACACAAGTCTGATTTGGAGGGGGATTTGTAGGCCTAAGAGAGAGAGAGAGTACAAAGTGGAAAAAATGAGCGCGAAGCAAGAAAAAGAAAACCCAGAGACGCTAACATATTGGATTGTTTTTGGGGTTTGTGGAGAGGTAGCAGAGCATCCTGTAACTCCCAAGGATTCTGCTTTGATGCAAAGTGTGAAGGCACACACCCTCGGTCAGAATTAGAAGGCGGTGTTGCCTCCGTCATGCAATGTGCGGCTGATGTCAATGAGAGATCTGGTAAGGTTAATCGAAACGAAGATAAGCCGGCTGGAAGATATTTGGACATGGTGGTCACTCAAATTGTTGTCAGTGGTCAGTTGCTGGAGACAGACTATGTTGGTGGACAAGCTGTTCGTTCAAACCATAAGTTTACACCCACTGATCGCAAAATCACAGCAAGCGAAGGCATTACTGTCGGTCAAGCAAGCTCTGTCTTTTTTTTCTTTTTTTCAATTGATGAGATTTTTATAGGGTAGGGAATTGATGATATTTTTCATAGAGTAGGTATAGACTCTAGCATATCAACGCTAAGCCTAACATGTTAAAAAATAGGCTTAATATATTGAAAGCTAAAACCAGGTGATGGTATTCTGCACAGGGCAAGCTCTTCAAGCAGTTGCAGCTATCAAGGCAGGCGAAAAACCAGTAGAGGAGAGGGATGCCCGAGCCATTCAATCTATAGAAATGCGAGCCACTGGGGTAGCTACTTCCAAAGGAAGTGTGGCTGCAACTTCTCAAGCTGTAGCGGTGCTCAATTCCTACATGGATGAAGTCGTTGAAACTACTCTGTGGGACATTCTGGTGGTATGACTGAAATTTTTTTCATTGTGTGTCCCTAGAAGGAAGGTATCACTTTGATGTTGAATGGTGATAACCAATTTTCCATGGATAGGGTTTGGATTATGGGCATCTTTCTAAATAACTATTATTCTCCCTTTGGTTTCTCTTACATAGATAAGAATCCAAATAAATAAAATATGTAAAATATGTCTTTGTGTGAGATAAGACAACCAAAATATTATCTCAACTCAAAATAAAATATAAAAATAAAATATAAAATAGGAATAAACTAAGATGAATAATAAAATATGAATAACCTAAGATAAACTATGGATAGTTGTATAATTAATGTATGGATTGCATAATAGCACACAGATAGGGATAGGTGCATAATTAATTTATGGACTACATAATAGCATACCCATATGGATAGGTGCATAATTAATTTGTCAATTACATGCTAGCATAAGGATAGGTACATAATTAATTTGTGAATTACATACTACCATAGCATATACTAGCATAGGGATAGGTGCATAATTAATTTGTCAATTACATGCTAGCATATGGATAGGTGCATAATTAATTTGTCAATTACATACTAGCATAGCATATACTAGCATAGGGATAGGTGCATAATTAATTTGTCAATTACATGCTAGCATATGGATAGGTGCATAATTAATTGTGAATTAAATACTAGCATATGGATAGGTGCTTAATTAATTTATCAATATGAATAACCTATATACTAGTATATGGATAGGTGCATAATTAATTTGTCAATATGAATAACATAAGATGAATAATAAAATATGAATAACCTAACATAAACTATGAATACTAGTATATGGACAGGTGTGTAATTAATTTGTCAATATGAATAACCTAAGATGAATAATAAAATATGAATAACCTAACATAAATTATGAATAGATGCATAATTAATTTATCAATTACATACAAGGATATGGATAGGTGCAGAATTAATTTGTCAATTACATATTAGCATAAACTATGGATAGGTCCATAATTAATTTGTCAATTACATACTAGTATATGGATAGGTGCATAATTAATTTGTCAATTACATATTAGGATGAACTATGGATAGGTGTATAATTGATTTGTCAATTATATACTAGCATATGTATAGGTGCATAATTAATTTGTCCATTACATACTAGCATATGGATAAGTGCATAATTAAATTTTCAATTACATATTAGCAAAGCCATAGCCACAAGTCCACTTATGAATAGGTGCATAAATACTTATTTAATTACATATTAGCATAGCCATAGCCACAAGTCCACAAGTAAAGTGATCAATAAAAGTTGATAGGCACTCCACAAGCAAAGTGGTCATTGAAAGTTGATAGGCATAGCTAGCCACTTAATTTTGTGAATATGATTGGTTGTAAACAAAGACTAAACATTAAACTAATTACCAAATAAGCATTAAATTAATTAATATAACATAAAACAAATACTATTTAATAATTAAAAAAACCATTATTCTTACCTTTTTTTCAACCACCACTTAAGTAAAGCTTATTTAAATCTTAATTAAATGCATTTAAGCATAACAATATATTAAGACCATGAAATGTATATTGGTTATATATTTATTATACTTGGGTTAATTTTGTTAATTCCCTCTAGAGACCCATAATATGAGATAATATCTAAAAGTCTATCAAAATAATAACTATATCAAAGTAATAACAATATAATAAATATGATATATCTATATGTCAGCCTATAAAAACAATATGGGTTGATCTACTCTCAATATGTGTTTGATAATAACTATATCAAAGTAATAACTGTATAATATATATGATATATCTATATGTAAGCCTATAAAACAAATATGGGTTGATATATTCTCAATGTGAGTGTGTGTTTAATAATAAAAATATCAAAGTAATAACTTTATAATAGATATATGATATATCTATGTGTAAGCCTATAAAAACAATATAGGTTGATCTACTCTTAGTCTGAGTGTCTAAGAATGATAAATAATTGTAAACTATTATAATCTTCATTGTTTAATAATAAAAATATCAACATTCCTTACTCAAGAATGTTTTCTCATTAAAAAATTTAATATGTAAAATCTCTATATGTTCAATAGTGTTATTCCATTGTTATTCTTTACCTAAGGTATGTTTTCCTATTAAAAGTTTTACCATCTTTGTTCAATTGTGTTATTCCATTGTTATTCTTTGCCTAAGGTATGTTTTCCTATTAAAAGTTTTACCATCTATGTTCAATTGTGTTATTGCTATTGTTTGATTCTGGTGTTATTGATTCCTATTAAAAGTTTTACCATCTGTGTTCAATTGTGTTATTGCTATTGTTTGATTCTGGTGTTATTGATCTCTGTTTTGTTTATTTATGCTTTCGCTAACAACATTTGAAAAATACATATACAGATCGTATTCTTTACCTCAGGTATGTTTTCCTATTAAAATTTTTACCTTCTCTCTGTTCAATTGCATTATTTCTATTGTTTGATCCTGCTGTTATTGATCTCTCACGTATGTTTTCCTATTAAACGTTTTACCTTCTCTGTGTTCAATTGTGTTATTTCTATTGTTTGATCCTACTGTTATTGATCTCTATTTTGTTTGTTTATGCTTTCACAATCAACATTTGAAAAATACATATACAGATCAGAATCGAAATTGATTAGTTTGAAAGTTTGATTACATCTTGCATAATATTGTCTAGTTTGAAAGTTCGAATGCATCTTACATTGTCTTTATCTGATTTCGTTGCCTACAGAATGCTCCAGAAAATTTGCCTAAAGACAAAGTGCTGACAAGAGAAGATGCTAAGAAGGTTTTAGAGGTGGAGGTTTGGGCCAACCCTAATGGGCTTCCAACAGCGGGAGGAGTGGGGGAAACTTTGATGGCAGCTGCTGAAATAAATGAGCAAATGGGGTCAGTTAATCCTTCGGAATCTCATTCATATCCCGCAGAGTACATCAATGAAGAAGTGAGTTAACTTGGAGAAGGTGGCTGGTAGTCAGAAAGTTGTGATGGTTTCATGGAAATTGCACCGATTCCTGGAGGCGAACTTATATTTGATGATGAGACAGTTCCAAAATATTTGGTTGTGGATTAATAGTTTTGGGAATGTTCCTTCTGCTTCCGTACTACATATATTTGTTTCATACGCATTTGTTTCTCCTATTATGTTTTTGTTTTTGTCACGACTACCTTATTACAGTCCTTATTACAGTTTGCGGCTACCATCCTCTATGGGAACGATCAATGGATTGAATAAGAGACATGTTTTTTTATATCAACATTGTTTTTTTTCTTAGCTATAGTCCTTTGATAAGCATCATTTGTACCAGGATGGCTTTAGAAATCAACAGAATAATTTTGCATTAGCACCAAACCTCATATTTGGTCTAGTTACACAAATTGAAAGTGGCTTAGATCATCTCAATATTCACATTAATTTGTCCTTTATATTTACCACTACGTCTTCTTGAGTTTTTGGTATGATCGAATCAGTTATTCTAAACATTTATATCGATCATTGCCACACAAAAGTATCAATAATTTAGATTCTTATACAAAAATCAGTAGACATCTTTTATGAATGGAACTTTAGTTTTTTTAGTAAAAAAGAAAATTATTGATTTTTTATATTATAAAATATGTAATATTAATAATTTAGGTTTTGATATAAAAAAGAAGATCAACATTTTTTTACACTTTCAAATATGTAAAATTTCATTTTAGTGAAAAATGAAAATTAAGATATTTTGTAATTACATACACTTTGGCATTATGAATATAATTGGTGAGAAAATGAACACAATTTATATTTAAACATATATGGTATTATGAGTATATATTTCATATAATACTATACACATTTTATATTTAAATACAATTGATTTTATGATTATATATTTTACTTTATATTTAAATACATTTTGTTTTGACAGAAACAGTAAAAGAGGGTAGTATTAAACAAGCTGTGCAAAGCCGTACATTACAAAATATGCGATAACTCAGAGTTCTTGCAGTTCGAAAAAGAAGAAACCAAAATTGGTCCAGAGGGGAGACCAAAGAACTCCACATAAGGTTTTTACATAGATTCTATGTATAGTGGTAGTATATACCCTAATAAACTACTGATTAAGTAACTAACAGAAAAGCATAAACTAAGAAATCCATTTAAAAATTATCCTATGGGCTTCATTGTCTGGACTACCGACTCCTCCTCCATGGGATGGACTACAAAAGGGGTTTTGAGGGCCTGACTCGCTTGATTCATGCTGACCAAACGCTGAAGGTATTCTTGGATTTTGTCCACTTTGCCCATCATTTCTCTGAGGTTGGATTCTATGTCATCAATCCTAGAATCATGATTGCTTATCTGGTAGGAGGTATACCTGACCACCTCACCCATATCCTTCACCTCTTGAACCAGTGCTTTGTTATCCATTATACCTATGGCCATCATTTCATACAAACGCCTAAGGTTTTTCTTCAGGTGTGCAATCCCTGCATTCTCATTTTCTCGGTTCATATTTCCTTGCCTAGGAATGTAAGTGTCAAGAGTTATGCTAGAAAAATTGAGATGGAGATTCTGAACAACACCTTCCAAATTTTGAGCCTGAGAACCACAGAAAACTCACCAAGAGCCGAGTGGAGAATGTTGACTTCTCGTAGAAGAGAATCACAGCATTCCTTACTTCTACAGGTGAGAGTGCCTATAGCTCCTTCCTTCCACCCGAAGCAGTTGCAACCAAGAATCAAATTACTGCCTATTGTAAAAAACTCACCAATAGGAAGATTGAGCCTGAGACCAGAACTCAAACGCCACAGAGGACCATCGACATGGGTAGAGAAATAACAGGAGAAGAAGGCAGCGAGTGCAAGCCTTTCTTTAATGAACACCCTGCAAAAAGATAGAGACTCCAATGGAATCCCTTGAAGAACTCCCTCATATATGCCTGATATTACATTCAGTAGCGTCCTCTCCGGTAAGAATGCAGAATGAGCAAGGATCAGACCATTGTTCAAAGGAGCTGAGGGGTAAGAATGAAGTCTGAAGGAAGCCATAATGTGAGGGATGATAGGACTTGGAGCATGTGATCTGATGCAACAATAACGCTGGAAAAGACAAGAGTTAAGGGCGTTAAGGATCAAGGAGAGTGGGAGCACACACGACATTGGCATGGGAGGTGGTAGGAAAACCATTTTATGCACTGGGGTTTTCACAATTAACCATAGAATCATGAACAATGTGATGGGGATTGAAAATTTTAAGCCACAGTTCATTAGGGTATAGGTTTAGTGGGGGAATCGACCCCATTGAGTTGGAAATTCCCTTGTGGAAGGGAAGCCCCCACATTTGCTAAGTCATCGGCACACACGTTATTTGAGCAAAGGATATGATAGAATTCATAATGGGGGGATAGAAAAGGGGTGGTCTTGTCATATAACCGACAACATTTTATCGAGCCAATGGTGTATCCATTGAGAATTTTATATATATGTCTAGAGTCACCAAATATCGCAACCTTATAGAGATTAGAGTCGGCGAGGATCGTTAGTCCCTGGAGAAGAACCATTTGATCAGCCTCATTATTAGTTTTGCGTCCTATTCCCCAGGCAAAGGTTTGTTCAATTTTTTCTCCAAGATCCAGAAGGATCCCTCCCACACCTGCCACCCCTGATTTTATATTTAAATACATTATGAGAACCTTTTTTTTTTAGTAGAAAAAAAGAATTCTGTTGTTATTCAATTTTGAATAAAAAAGTACATAGTCTTTCCAAAATAGTCTTATGAGTAACTATTCAAAAAAACCTCAAATGACAAAGTCAAAACTAATCATCATGAAGAGTCTATAGTCAAACCAAAAATAACATAGTCCAAGATACATGAAACTGAAATCTCATGACCAAAAAGAGCATCCTTTTATAGAACATACTCAAAATTCGCAAATGAGAATCTTAGAAGATTATACATAAAAAAAAAATATTAATGGAGTACGAGTTAATGTCCAGATTATCCAATACTTCTTCCCATATTAGTATTCTTTCTTTGCCATCCAAAGCTGACTTGGAGAGCTACCAACTAGTTTTGTTGGTTTTGTTCTAATAATATCTGCTGGAAATTGATACTGCAATTTTTTTTAGCTTTTTCTAAATCTTATTGCACCATGGTGAAATATATAGCACATTGATTTCCTATTTTATATTGACAGTGGAATCACCAAACCGAAAGAGTCACAATGCCAAAAATTAAACCAACTTTACACAAGCACCAAAAGGCCACTAAAAACACATTTTATATTTAAATACAAGTGACACTATGACCACATATTTTATATTTAAATATATTTAAAGACAATTAACACTATAAATACATATTTATAATTCTATATTTAAATACATTTGAGAGTGTAAACATAACAAAATTTTATATGTAAATACAATTGACAATATAATGGTGAGAAAATAAAGCAATATAAATATAAAATAACAATATAAAAAACATAATAATATGATAATAAGATTTAATTTATAAATTAATACTAAAAATATAAATAAAATTTCATTCATAAAATATACTATTCATATTATAAACATAAATGCTCATAAAACAAATATATATTAATTTAAAAAAATTAATTCATAAACATAAATAAAATTTAATTTATAACCATAAAGGGTGATGATAAAATAAAGTAATATTAATTAAAAAATGTAAAGATAAATAATTATTATTGATAAGTTGACAAATAATATAAATTAAAAAAATAATTCATAAAAAAAAGCCACAAAAATAAAAACTTAATTTTTTTTTAAATTACAACTATAAAAATAAACATACACAATTATTATTTAAAATACCAAAATAAAACAAAAATTACAATTTGAAGATACCAACAATACTTCCAAACAAACAAAAACTTTCAAAATAAAAAATTTTAAAAAATCAAATTTTATTTTTAAAATTAAGATATATTTATAAATAGTTAATTATAAAAATTAAGTGTACACTATTCAAATAAAATAAAATAATATTTTTTATTTATTAATTAAGAAATAAAGTCCTAAAATTATAGATTATAACTCAAGTATAAATGATAAAAAAATGAAACAATTTGAATATAAGCAACATAATTTAAAAGTATAAATTAAAAAAAAAATCATTCATAAAAGATAAATTAATTTTTTTATAAATTTTATTTTTTTTATAAATATTTAGTTGTAAAGACTAAGTTTTCATTATTTATATTTAAAAAAATGATGTATATATTTAATGTATTATTTATAAATTAGACTATTGGTTGTGATACTTCTCATCTAAGTTTAAATCTAACTAGCAACATGTCAGGTTGAACATTAATGTTACCTTGATTATTAGTGAATAATATATATTTGTCTTTTAAAAAAGAAGAAAAATATATGATATAAACTATTTTAGAGGAACCCAAATATGTTGTAGATTATTTAGTAGAAGAATTAAAAGAAATTATTTAGCAAAATAAAATAAAATAAATGTTATTAATAAAAAAGTGAATTTACAAGAGATATAATGTGTAAGTTAGAGTAATTTTTTTTAATTAAAAATATCAAATATGGGAAAAATATGCATGTTCATTTGTTTCACAAATAAGGAACCAAATGGATGTGATAATGCATTGTCTTATATATAAGTATATACACGTTCCTACACAAAGATGGTCCCCAAATCAATTACAAGGGATTGCACTAGCGAAAAAGTTAACAGGGGTATACACACTTCTAGAAGTGCACACGTGTAGGTAGCTCGATACCAATCCTAGGTGTGTGTGCATTGATGGCACGTATGTATCCCTAGCGCGTACACTCTCAAAAGCAGAATCACATGGGTGCAAAAAAAAATGACAAGAGTTTGTGGCCAAACAAACCTTCTACCCGACCATGACCATAGAAAGGAGAGATCAAGCACATATGCATAACAAGGAAGACCAATCACCCACCCATCTCTCCAAGGAATCCATCAAGGGAGTGTCCATAATATTGGATACGTAAGTTATTCTACCTTTTTGCATTTTTATTGTTTTTTCATTGTTTATTAAAATTTTAATAGTTTCCAAATTGCTAAAAAACTTGATTTTTTAAAATTTGCAGACTATAAAACTTTTGTAACAACACCCAAAATCCACAAAGACTTTTGACCATTGAAAATGTTAGTAATAATGAATAATTGTCATTACTATACATTCTTTTTATATAAATGTATATCAATTTAAATGAATTTAATGGTCAACCATCATAAACATTGTAGAAGAAAAGCTTATATGCACATATGAACACCATCCCCACCTTAACCTTATAAGAATGCAAGGTTGTCGATTCTTAAAAGGAAGCTTAGCATCTTGAAAGGAAATATTTCATGAGCTCTCAAAACCACCACTAATATAAAATGTATGATATCTTTTTCCCATCATTCATTGAAGCTAACATTTAACTATTAAAGCAATCATAATATTTTTGTGTGCAATTCTTATCATTTATTTTTAGATAAGATGTCTAGCAATTCACTAATACTTTTATTATTCATTTTTCCGTAGAATCATATCATTTGAATAACATGGTTAATATTCCATTCATTATATGCAAGTATAGGAATGGGTAAACCTTTAGATAGATAAAATTTAAAACATGCAATGAACAAGTGCGAGAGAAAAGGACTCCAATATACGTGGTTCACTCCAAGTTTGGGGTTACACCCACCAAAAATTATTAATCTTTTAATTATTTAACAACAAAAAGGGTTACAATTTGTAGCACCATCGATGCAATATATTTTCCCTTTTTTTCAAGGTTTCAATCAACCTATATTGTTTTAGTGGAAAGGCCACCCCCTTGCTAGAGAAAGTATCCACTAAGACAAGAAAGGGTTCTGGGCTCTTATCGTCCAAATATAAAATCCGTTCTTCAACAAGAGTCTCACCCATAATAAGCTCGTGTTCACGGCTAACAAGTTCAACTCTTTAAACAATGAACATATCATGACTTTTAAACAATAAAACTAATCTTTTAGTAATTAAAGTAAGAAAAACCCCTGGCCTTCCAAATTTACTTGCATAAAGCATTATACTTTTCAAATAACCATATGTAGATATTTTCTCTCTTTGATAAAGATTCTTGCATTTTTTTTAAACGAAAAAATAGATTTATTGTTTAGTTCAAGCATAAAAAAAGGAACTATACACTCTTCCATCAAACGAGACTTCGATTTACTAAATAAAACTTAACAATCGGTGTTGTGTTGGAAAATGTAGTGTGTAGTAAAATGTAATTTTAGATATATTTAGTTAGTCGGTTAGGTGACCCATAGTATTTTCCGAACTATGGTATTCACCTATAGTATTTTTATTTGTATTTGATATTTATATTGAGTATAATAATGAGAAGGCATTCAATCTTCCCTAGTGCTTTTGTCTGCTTCCATTGTTCTCTTTAACATGGTATAAGAGTCGACAACCTGATCTAAGGGTAAGACTTTTCACAGAGTGGAAAGCACTCTGAAGTTGTTGGCTCCATTCCTCTAGAGCTAGGGACATTTGGAAGTTGCGTTGCATATCTCTCGACCTCCACTCAAATCTGTGCTCCATATGTGCATAAAATCTGATTTTTTTATTTCTTTATTTGTATTCTAGATCTGAACTCGGGTTCAAATTTAGCATACTCTCTTTGTTGTTGAGTGGTTGAAGAGCATTCAATATTTACTTGAGCAAAAGAAAGTGCTCAGACCGCAGATCGCAGATTCAAATCTCATCTTTCGACTACCCAGCCAACAACATTGGGTAGATTGCACGATTGTACAACAGATTGCATATTTTTCTTTAGTCCGTTGGCAGACTCATGCTCCGAAAACCAACAGCATTCCAACGTTTTGGTTGTCAAATATTGTTGTAAAGTATTGATCACCTGTAAGCTCCTCTACTACCAGCGCAAGTTCTCAGTGGAGTTCTATGTCTTCCTATGCATGATCTCATCGATCCACATTCTGCGTTCTCTTTGACCATGTTCTATGTTTTCTTCTCGTCTGTAATACCCCGTGTGTTAATCCCTGTACATATGTAATTTGGCATTGTTTATTATTGTGGCACAGGGTTCCGGAAAAAGGGTCTTTAAGGACCTAGAGAAATTATTATTATTATTATGTAAATAATTAATTAATGAAAACAACTGTTACATCGTGGACCACTAAAAAAGTATAGGAGGCCTAGATCCACAATGTGAGGGGGAATGGGGACATTCCTAGCACTTTAGAACTTGTTTGGTTGATCTTGGTCCATATTTAGGCCTTAGTGGCTTTATTATTTGATGATCACCCAAACATTGTACAAATGACCCAACTTTTCATTAATTTATCCTATGTTGGTATTATTGAGCCTTGTTACCACCTAAGTTGTACTACGGTGGTTTTTTTATCAAGTGATCCTGGTGAACTGGACAAGGATAACTTGTTCGAACTTCAGAAGACCTTCAGTCTTGCTTCTAGGAAACTTTGTTGTACTATATCACATGTTCATACCCCCTTGGGGGAGTTGTAATAAATGTTCTAGCATGATAGTGCCTGTAAAAGACTCGGTCTCTTAGACTTTATTTGTCAATCCGATCAGCCCAGGGTGTTTTTTCCCTTGGTTATTATTGGTTGTTGAATAAACGACTGATAATTTTTTAGTTTTTCACTCCATACCTCCAAAGTTGGGCTAGTTGGCTTCGCATTTAAGCCTATTGAGGTTATTAGAGTCAATGTGTCAATGTATAAACATGCTGGGCATCATGGTCAAGTCATATGAACATGTCTAAGTCCCCTTAGGTTTTTTCAACTTTTTTAAATTTTTAATTTTTTCAGTGTTTTTTATTAAAATTTATTTTTTCCAAAACTTAGGCTATTTTTTAATAGTTTAATTGGAAAATTTGGTTTTGTAATAAAAGTGGGCCAAATAATCAGTTTCAGTCATGTACGTGCTCATTTTCAAGCGAAGAGCACCATGTAAACCCATGGACCCACTTTTTCCTAGTTTTGAGTGATTTTCCATCACTCAGGTCAAAAAGCCCAAAAAATCAATTATTGATTATTTTAATTAATAAATTGATGAATAATGGAGCAAATCCAAAATCATAGATGAGTGGATTCTCAGCCGATTTAATTGAAATCAATCATATCTGAACCAGATTGACTGGATCTGGCAAATCCTTGACTAAAGGAGGTGATCTGGACAGATCCAAAGTTGAACTTCAGCATCCTTTATGGGGAATTTCGCCCTCCCTCTCTCCTCCACATGTTTGGGCTCATCTGGATTAGTTTTGGTAAATGCTTCAGTCAACAGGTTCAGGTGTCAGTCATATCAGCTCTCAGATTGACAGTTGCACCCAGTGAGACACAGATCAAGCATTTATGGACTCTCCTTCAGCTACAGTGGTTTATCTCCTTGGGATTTGTACCCCCTGGATTGGATCTCCTACTTTTTGTATAAATAAAGCTCAGGCTGCCTCTTCCAAGCTAGTTAGAACTGGGATTAAGGTGTTGTTGCTCTTATACTCTATTATTGTTTATTATTCTAGAATAAAGAATCTTTGGAGGCAATATCTATGGTGTAATGCTCTTCATGTATGGATGGTGATTGTCAAATGCTTATGACATATAATATGTGTTATTTATCATTGCTTTTGCTGGTTAATTGTTGGCCTTGAAGGAGAGATCTCCCTCCTATTAGGGTAAGAGTTTATTCTAGTTTTATTTATGCTCTTACTGCTGCTTGTTTTAGATCTATTGGAGTTGTATGTATTTTAAGTTTAATTGCATGCTTTCCAATTATCTCTTCCAGCAGCACCCATGTTTTAAACATCTGTTTGTGCAAGGATTTCTAAGTTTCAGGTGATCTCACTTGTAGAAGAGGTTGAGCTGGTTTGCATCTTCCTCATCTTCAAGATCTTCTAAATGACATAGTCCCTCGGTGTTCCACCAAAGAAGACTCCAAAGCCCAACATTCCCAGGCTTCCAACACTCTTTCTCTCTCTTTCTCCTTCAAAAAAATCAATTTTCTTACTTGGTTACTATGTTATAAAGCTTTGTTATCATTTAGATCGGTTATATCAAAGTAAAATCTACTTAGATCTACTATTTCCAAGCTCATAGTCTAAATCTCAATTCTGAAAAGTATCATTAAGCATTCTAGATCTAGCATAAGGAAATCGTCTGTTTTGCATGGCAAGTTAAAGAAAATCAGTAGGTTGCATGCTCTAGATTTACTTTTATGTTTTAAAATATTAAATCCAATAATCAGTGCATATTTCATTGGCTGCACAAACAGAGAGTCAAGATCCCAAGGAAAGCTTGCTTTCCTTGGTTCCTTTTTCACCTGTTTAGCTAGTTTTAACTTGTCTTTTTTGAGTTAAGATAGGCTGATCCAAATGTACTCTTAAAGTGATTTTGGGCATATGTTATTCTAACATGCTTGCTATTTTTTAGAAGGTGTAACAGAAAATAAAGGAATCTGCTATTCGAAAGTGGCCTCGGGAGCATTCAAATCCACCCAGGGGTCTCCCCTCTCACTAACATTTAAAAATTTTGGAAGGTTGTAAGATCTTGGTTTCATCCCATATAAGGACCAAGAGGTTTTTGATATTTCAGCTTGCTGATATTTTAACCAATAATAATAACAGAAAATCTTTTTTGAGTAGGCTCTTTCGAGCCCGCGCCCCATCCCCCCAAGGGGGATTTGCGTCTGTGTCATTTTTTTTCTTTTTGTTCATCTTTTTTCAATCTAGCGTAGTTCTAATCTGTAGGGTAGTATACTTTGATTTATAATAATTTCCATATTCCATATCTAGTGATTTCAAAGTAATTTTAATACTTACCCCACGACTTCCCGATTGACCCGCAAGGGGAAAGAGATGCGTGGTAGGACTAATTAGAAAACTAGCATTGTGTATATTTGATTCCTTTTTCATCAATTGTTTCATCAACTATAATGAAATTGACCCCTCCTTGATTCCCCGATTGAGATCCACTTGGATTGAAAGAGGTTCCTAGAGGGTTTTCTTTTTAACAAGAACACCTATCTTAAAATTTACTAAAATTGACAAGACTCCAGTGTGTATGCTCTGGACTTGGCTGTGGTTCGTCCGATCAGTCAAGCCACATCAAAAGCACTTGAGTGACAAGATTAATTAGTCCTCACCTCCAAAATTGACAAACCATCAGGAGAAAATCCAACGCCTCGAACGAACTATAAGCAATGGCAAAATACCCAAAGGAGTGGGAACAACTGAAAAGTGACCTCGAGGTGCTGATATCTGTCACACCCTAATGGGTGCATTATCAACAATAGTCTTCGAGACTCTATTCCAGCCCACAAACACCTTTCGGGTAGCCGTGAAAGTTCACTTTTGGACATACTCCAAGTACCCCTCGGGTATATCTGGAGTCCCCTTTTCGCCTAATTTAACTCATTCACATTCCACACTAATCTAAAATCTACCAAGAGACATTTGCAAAACATTCATTCAAGGGCATGCAAGAACATTATTTTCTCTATTGACTTCATTTAAGGCACTAGTGATTTGTTTCTTTCATTTCTATATATATTGAGTGTCATTATTGTGTTTATCTACTTAAAATCTTGCATCTTGTTATCTTTTGTTTCCACTGGTTAATTTCAAAACTCCTAAGTAACTCATTCAGTTTAACACCATCACACTAAGTAATTAGACTTAGTAACTTAATAGGGTCTACCCCCCTTGGATTTGTTAGGAGTTGAGCCTAAACGGAGGATTCAAGGACAAGGTGACAGCCTTGACTCGAGACTTGCCCCCAAGGACACACCGAGTGGCTTGAAGATTTCTGCCACATGGACCAGGAGTGTGAAAGGTAGCAACACTTTTTGGCACTGTTGCCGGGGATAAATATTTGTATTCCCAAGTACGACTTTTGTTTTCTTCCTTTTTGTATTTGCTTTGTTTGATGAATTCTTAGAGTATATCTTTAATTTTCATCTGGCGACTCCACTGACTTTTTTTTCAATTTTTATTTTTACAAAGAAAAGCAAAAAATAATTTTTGTGAAAATATTTATAAATGCTTATTTTTCTTTTTCACATGGCGACTCCATTGAAGGGATAAAACCCTGTTATCTCATAAACTTGTGAAGTTTTGTTGCGTGTAGATGATCCCATGCGACATGTTAAAACCTTTAAATCTCATTAGTTGATAGCTCCACCTTTTCAGTACAAGGTTTAATGGTTATATTAATTCATACTATTAATTTTTGATATGGATGAATTAAAGGAGAAATATGGTGCCCAGATAACCAGAATTTTTTAGCCTATCGATTTCTCAAACATCCCAGGAGTTCCTAACTATTATGATGGTGTGGGGGATGCATATAAATGGATTCCAATATTTCATGAAAATTATGGTGATTCGGCCATCTGGCATGTCAAATCTTTCCTTCGGTTGATGGCTGACTCCAATGTTCTTCATGAAGACAATATGATGGAAATGTTTGATGGTACTTTTTGGGGTGAGGCATGTTGTTGGTTCTATCAGTGCCTTCCTAATAAATGTATAACTACTTTTCCAAGTTTCCTTTGGATTTTTTTAGAGAAGTGGCATGATGGTAGGGGTAGTAGGATTGGTTTGAAAAAGTTCCTTGAAAATATCAATACCTTCTACCTATCTGGGATAGAGCATCACATGGAAACATATGATGGACCTTTTTCCATGATACAAAGTATTGAAGACTTGGAATCACTTCTTGAACATTTAAGTGAAGAGGAGATCCATGATACTCCCATCAAAAAGCATCCTAATAGTTATTTAAGAAAGGAAGCAATTAAGCAGCTTTTTAAAGAATATAAGGTATCTCTCATTACACAGCAAGATTCTAAAGATGGGAACATCCATGACAATCATGTTGGAGAGCTTCACAAGGAACCCATGATTGAACACATTGTTGAAGACTCTCCTCATGTCACCATAACTAGAAACATTGAAGATTTGATATTTTCTCAGGATTGTTGCAATGTTTGTCCAAAAATACCTCATAAGGAAACCATTACAGAGATTGACACTTATGAAGAAGTTTATAATGTGTATGATGATACTCCTCTATGTTCATCACTTAGGGATGAAGTTTTGGAAAGTTTAAATTCTCATAATATCTTTGAAACCAAAACCTTGAAGGATTATTATTATGACCAGGAGGAGGGTATTTATATCTCAGGATGTGATACCAGCAAGGAAGACTCTCTCATATCCAACATAGATGGGAGTGATGACTATTGGAATTTCATAGATAATCCAACTTGTGAAAATATTATTGATAACCCCATCCATTATATGTCCAGCAAAAGGAGTGTCTATTCAAAAATTTGTGGAAGTACAATCTACAACACATACGTAGAGGGGAACATGGATCTAGATACCTGGGAAAATCTTAGTATGGAAGAGGAGCATTCAGAATTTTCACGTGATCATTCAGAGTGATATCATGCAGAGTTGCAAAAAGGTATTAGTAATGAAGACATTAAGAAGCAGTGTTGTGAAAATTCAGATGTGATGCAGTCAATGGAATATCAGTCTCAGCCATATTTTTCACACATAGAAGTTCCTTATGATTTGGAGCTACTTGGGGCTTGTGCAATGAGTTATCATTTGATAAGCCCCGCTGATCAGTATGATGATGTAGTCCGTCTGCCTCGTCGTGCTGATTGGTATATCAGTCCTATCCAGTCATGGATAGAAGCAGCCTGCACGAGCACATACCAGTTTGGGAAGAACTTTAATGACTTTATTCGTGCCTATGATTTCCCATCCATCCCACCCATTCCAAATCATCACGCAGGTTTGCATTTTCTAAATAAGGTATCCTTACTTTGGTTGGTAACCAAAGACAAGGAAAAAAAAAATTATGTTAATAAAATGCTTAGGTGGTTACATTGGATTTCTGATTACAGTTAACCCTTTTTATACCATGCTTAGAGTAGGAAAATAAGCTCCCTAAAAGAGAGCATTTACTTTCTGCAGTCGTGTTTTGTACTTAGCTATAAAAAATAAAAATAAAAATAGTTACTAACATTTATTTTGTTTAAATAAATCAGCTTAATGGTCCATTTGGTTTTTTATAAAATTTGTGCTACTGAGGTTTTCTTGTCAAGTTGAGATGTTTTTACAGGGTATATAAACCAGAGATTCTGGTGTTCTCATATCCTATCCTTGGCTTAAAGACCAGATCGAGCACATGTCCCACAGTTGGAGCTAGAATGTTACCACCTAAGTTGTACTTAGTGGTTTTTTATCAAGTGAGCCTGGTGAACTGGAAAAGGATAACTTGTTCGGACTTCAGGAGACCTCAATCTTGCTTCTGGGAAACTTTGTTGTACTATATCACATGTTCATACCCCCTTGGGGGAGTTGTAATAAATGTTATAGCATGATAGTGTCTGTAAAAGACTCAGTCTCTTAGACTTTATTTGTCAATCCAATCAGCCCAGGGTGTTTTTTCCCTTGGTTATTATTGGTTGTTGAATAAACGACTGATAATTTCTGAGTTTTTCACTCCATACCTCCAAAGTTGGGGTGGTCGGCTTGGCATTTAGGCCTATTGATATTATTAGAGTCCATGTGTCAATGTATAAACATTCTAGGCATCATGGTCGATTCATATGAACATGTCTAAGCCCCCCTAGGTTTTTTCAACTTTTTTAAATTTTTAATTTTTTCAGTGTTTTTATTAAAATTTAATTTTTCGAAAACTTAGGCTATTTTTTAATAGTTTAATTTGAAAAATTGGTTTTGTAATAAAAGTGGTCCAAATAATTAGTTTCAGTCATGTAGGTTGTCATTTTCAAGCTAAGAGCACCATGTAAACCCATGGACCCACTTTTTCCTAGTTTTGAGTGATTTTCCATGACTCGGGTCAGAAAGCCCCAAAAAATAAATTATTGATTATTTTAATTAATAAATTGATGAATAATGGAGCAAATCCAAAATCATAGATCAGTGGACTCTCAGCCGATTTGATTGAAATCAGTCATATCTGAACCAGATTGACTAGATCTGACAAATCCTTGACTGAAGGAAGTGATCTGGATAGATCCAGAGTTGAACTTTAGCATCCTTTATGGGGAATTTTTCCCTCCCTCTCTCCTCCACATGTTTGGTCTCACCTGGATGAGTTTTGGTGGATGCTTCAGTCAACAGGTTGAGGTGTCAGTCAAATCAACTCTTCAATTGATAGTTTCACCCAGTGAGACACAGATCAGGCATTGATGGAATCTCCTTCAGCTACAGTGGTCTATCTCCTTAGCGTTTGCACCCCCCTGGGATGGATCTCCTATTTTTTGTATAAATAAAGCTTAGGATGCCTCTTCCAAGCTAGTTAGAACTAGGATTGAGGTTTTGTTGCTCTTATACTGTGTTATTGTTTATTATCCTGGAATAAAGAAGCTTTGGAGGCAAGATCTATGGTGTAATGCTCTTCATGTGTGTATGGTGATTGTCAAATGCTTATGAGGTATAATATGTGTTATTTATCATTGCTTTTGCTGGTTAATTGTTGGCCTTGAAGGAGAGAGCTCCCCCCTGTTAGGGTAAGATTTTATTCTAGTTTGATTTATGCTCCTATTGCTTCTTGTTTCAGATCTATTGGAGTAGTATGTATTTTAAGTTTAATTGCATGCTTTCTAATTATCTCTTCCAGCAGCATCAATGTTTTCGCCATCTGTTTGTGCAAGGATTTCTAAGTTGCAGGTGATCTCACTTGTAGAATAGGTTGAGCTGGTTTGCATCTTCCTCATCTTCAAGATCTTCAGAATGACATAGTCCCTCGGTGTTCCACCAAAGAAGACTCCAAAGCCCAACATTCCCAGGCTTTCGACACTCTTTCTCTCTCTTTCTCCTTCAAAAAAATCAATTTTCTTACCTGGTTACTGTGTTATAAAGCTTTGTTTTCATTTGGATATGTTATATCAAAGTAAAAACTACATAGATATGCTATTGCAAAGCTCATAGTCTAGATCTCAATTCTGAAAAGTATCATTAAGCATTCTAGATCTAGCATAAGGAAATCGTCCATTTTCCATGGCAAGTTAAAGAAAATCAGTAGGTTGCATGCTCTATATTTCCTTTTATGTTTTAAAATATTAAATCCAGCAATCAGTTTATATTTCATTGGCTACACAAATAGAAAGCCAAGATCCCAAGGAAAGCTTGCTTTCCTTGGTTCCCTTCTCACTTGTTTAGCTAGTTTTAACTTATCTTTTTTGAGTTAAGGTAGGCTGATCCAAAGGTACTCTTAAAGTGCTTTTGGGCATATGTTATTCTAATATGCTTTCTGGTTTTTAGCAGGTGTAACAGAAAAGAAAGGAAGTTGTTGTTTGAAAGTGGCCTCGGGAGCATTCAAATCCACCCAGGGGTCTCCCCTTTCACTAACATTTAAAAATTTTGGAAGGTTGTAAGATCTTGGTTTCATCCCATATAAGGACCAAGAGGATTTTGATATTTCGTCTTGCTGATATTGTAACCAATAATAATAAAAGAAAATAGTTTTTGAGTAGGCTCTTTCGAGCCCGCTCCGCATCCCCCCAAGGGGGATTTGCGTCTGTGTCATTTTTTACTTTTTGTTCATCTTTTTTATGGGTGTGTTATGAACAATAGTCTTCGAGACTCCATTCCATCCCACAAAAACCTTGTGGGTAGCCATGAAAGTTCACTTTTGGACATACTCCAAGTACCCCTCGGGTATATCTGGATTCCCTTTTTGCCTAATTTTACTCATTCACATTCCACACTAATCTAAAATCTATCAACAGACATTTGCAAAACATGCATTCAAGTGAATGCAAGCACGTTATTTTCTCTGTTGATTCCATTTAAGGCACTTGTGATTTGTTTATTTCATTTCTATATATATTGAGTGTCATTACTATGCTTATCTGCTTAAAATCTTGCATCTTGTTATCTTTTGTTTCCACTGGTTAATTTCAAAACTCCTAAGTAACTCATTCAGTTTAACACCGTCACACTAAGTAATTAGCCTTAGTAACTTAATAGGGTCTACTCCCCTTCGCTTCGTTAGGAGTTGAGCCTAAACGGAGGAGTCAAAAACAAGGTGACAACCTTGACTCAAGACTTGCCCCCAAGGACACACCGAGTGGCTTGAATATTTCTGCCACATGACCCAGGTGTGTGAAAGGCAACAACAAGCCTAATTCATAATTTAGTGGGCCTCCTTAGTGTTTGGGTCGGCGCCACTTTTTGATTGAGCCCCTTTGGTGTTTTTGTAACTCCTTTTGTAAATACTTATGTAAATCCTTGTGTAAATCTTGTATAACTCCTTGTGTAACCCCCATTTTTCTATTTTGGGATGATGCCTTCGCTTGTGTGACACCTCACCTTACTAATTTTGAGTTGGGTGGAGTGGCTTGGAGTCATTCTCCTTGAAATTCAAGTTTCTTGGGTTGGATTAGAGTTAGCCTCTTGTGGTTGAATTACCCTCCCTTGAATTGACTCAAGTTGGCTTACCCTGGTTTGATTTTGACCCATTGAGTTAGAATTACCTTCTTTGTTCTATAAATACATGTTTGATATCCTTGGTTTGGGGGTGGTTTTTCATGGTTATTTAGATGGTTGTTGATTATGGTTGTTCATACCTTTGATGTTCCTTTGTTTCCACTAGGCTTTGTCCTTGAAATCCTTATGGTGAATGGCGATATCTCGAGGGCCTAGAGGGTTTGGATTACCATTGCACCTGGTAGTGGGGTGGAAGAGGAAGTATGTGGTGAGAAATAGAGTTTTGGAATCTCACGCTGATACTTGAGTTATTCTTCAGTGTGCCTCTATCATGTATCTATGGCCTCAGCTCGGGGGTGGCCTTTCAAAGTGAGATTTGGCTTGGCAGTGCCAAAGGCTAGGTGGAATGTGGTCCGGATGATGCTAGTTGTGAATTGATAAGATAAGTGATTTATCTCATGTCTATTCAATTCACTTGGATCTGATATGATTTATTTATGGATGCACATGAAATGTTTGATGAAACATATGAGTTATTTATGGAAGAAATTTCTCATAGAATTCAATTTATTTATGCAAGTAAATTTTATGAAGGAATTGGAAACTAGTTTTTGGGATTTTGTGCACAAATTGTTTGAGGAAATAATTATTTGGTACCTTTGTTATATAAATGATATGTATGCCCTTGTTACTTATATATTGTGTATTTTTATGGTACATTATCCTCAAAATGGTTTAAGACACTTCTCTTTGATGCTTCTACCTTTTATTCAAAAAGTAGTTCTTCGATCGAAGTCTTTAGTATAGATTGGAGAATTATCACATGAAGTGTTTGTAAAAATTCATGAGTGTTAATTTTATGTTTATGTCTGATAAATAATTTTGAAATTTGTGTGAAAATGTGAGGAGTATCTTCTTGGTAGTGTTGGGTAAATGTCTACCAAAATTCTAGATCAATTTCTAATTTCTAGCTCCTTCAATGGAATTGTTTTGAGTAGATTTGTGACTTTGCACATGAAGTGTTTGTAAAACTGCCTCAGTGTTAATTTTAGGATTATGTCTGATAAATAATATTTATATTTGTGTAAAATGTGAGGAGGATATTCTTGATGGTGTTGGGTAAATGTCTAGCAAAATTCTAGATCAATTTCCATTTTCTAGCTCCTTCAATGGAATTGTTTTGAGTAGATTTGTGAATTTGCATATGAAGTGTTTGAAAAAATGTTAGAATGAGATGTTATGAATGATAAAAGATGTTATTTAAAGTTGGAATTGCATTTGAATTATTCTACGAGCTTTGGATTTAAATATTCTAGTGATTCCTAGAATTACTAGTGAATTTGGATGAGTAGAATTAACTTATTTTGTGGATTGTTTAATGGAATGTATATGGGTGGAAAGCTACAGCTATATGAATGTAAGTGATCCCTGATATTCTTTCCATGAGATACAATATTCATATATCTCTCTTTATTTGGCATTTGGAAAGTTCAATTGAAAACTATGTACATTATAGTGAAATTGGCAAATAGTTTTTGGATTCGAATCTCTGTTTTTGGTAAAAGATGAATGTACAGCCATATGCTTTGTTATTGGTTCTTTACTTGTGTTGTAGAATGCTATTTTTCATATCTGTACCTTCATCTCTGTGTTCCTCGAAACTCGGTACGATTGGTTTGATTGAATTCCTGGCAGTGTTTATTAACTAGTTGTATTGATTGAACTTGTAATAACCACTTTATTTTGTTGTACATGCATAATTAAAAATGTGTATAATGGGTGTAGGTTCACTTTTTGGTTCATTGGCATGGTTGTGTGTCGAATTTGTGCAAGACTAGTTGTTAGTATTGAACAACTAGTTATTGAATTTATTTTAATTTATTTGTAATTAAAAGGACTTTGTCATGAAACAAATATTGAAAAATGAATTTTAATATTCGTTTAACTAATCCATTGTGCTAAAATTATCTAATTAGCGTTAGAGATCTAATGATATGTCTATTAGACCCATTGATATCCACAGGGGACATTACATCATCCACCAAACCTGTTTTCTTTTCATTGGAGTTTTTACCAAGTGGTTTGGTCCACCAAAGTGGTTCACATTGTTTCAAGCTGGAAGCACCACTCTCCATGCTACATGTTCATCATTGCAGACTCCAAATATGAGTCAAATACTCTAGATTGGATCACAGGCTCCAGCGCATGGCAAGCTTATGGGCAGTGAGCTACTCCGAAGATCGTGACTCCTCCAGTTGCTCCATCACCCATGTGTGAGGACATTTATCCACGTGAAATTCAGAATGCCAAAATTTCTTACGGTTGAGGAGTGGTGCTCGTATTTTTTTTCAAATGAAAAACAAGGGGGAAAAAAAAATTAAGTCATATAAAATGGCTAGTACCATCAATTTGAAGCTGGTCTCTGGACCCATTCTAACCGGAGCCAACTATGAGTTTTGGTCTATCAATATGAAGACGTTTCTCCATCTCAAAAAAAGTTGGGATATGGTTGAAATTGTGTTCAAAGAACCAGATTTTAATGCTCTCATTGCAATGAATAATTCCCATAAAAATGTTATCGAAGCTTGCCAAGACCGATATCTCACATCCACATGGCTAATCCAAAGTTGCATCGAGGAGTCCATTTTACCACAGATCTCAGGAGCTACTAGTGCATATCAAGATTGGAATCTACTTGAATCGGCCTACAAAGGAACCGATCGCATTAAAATGATAATACTGCAAACCCTACGCCTTCAATTTGAAAGTTTGAAGATGAAAGAGTCAAAAAGTGTAGATCATTTCATGACTAGGGTCTCGGGTATTGTGACCCACTTCCAAACCTATGGTGAACCGCTAGAACAAAAGACCATTGTTCAAAATATTCTTCGGTGTCTCACCAAGAAGTTTTCTATGGTAGTGACTACCATAGAAGAGGCAAATGATCTATCTCAGTTCACCCTAGAAGAGTTGGTTGGCTCTCTTCTATCTCATGAAGCTCGATTCAATCAAGAAGAAGAATCGCTAACCAATGCTTTCAGCACCCAATCTTGCCTCAATAGAGGTCGAGGCAGAGGAGGACGAGGTAGAGGAAGAAGAGGCCGAGGGTCTCCAGCTGCGGAGCACAGAACCAATCATAGTTAATAACACTCAGATCATTTAGATCACTCTAACAGCTCTCAAGGTCAGAGGGGGAGAGGCAAGAGATGAACTAATAAGTCCAACATTCAATGTAACTACTGCAAGAAGTATGGGCACTATGAACGAAAATGTATAAAGAAGCAAGATGACCAGAAAAATAGCAGAGCCAATGTGTCCAAAGAAGAAGAAGGCTCATCAGAGGTGATGTTTTTGTCTTATCAAGCAACTGAAGAACACTACAACTCAGATCTATGGTGCTAGATAGTCATTGTAGCAATCACATGACAGGTAACAAGTCACTATTCTCTAGTTTAGATTCCTCTGTTGTCACAAATACCAAGCTAGGAGATGACTTTCTGGTTCCATCCAAAGGAAAAATTATTATCCATGTTCTTATAAAGCAAAATGAAAAGAAATTTATTCATGAGGTGCTATATGTACCACATTTGAATGTAAATCTTATTAGTATAGTTCAAATACTTCAGAACCAGTATGATAAACCCCCCCAGTAAGAGACTCATAGACAAAGTTGAAATTACCAAGAATAGAATATTTCCTCTCAGTCTCAGGAGTGCCAACCCTCCATAGTATTTATCCCATATAGTTTCCAATCTAGATGAATCCTGGTTATCACATTGTATATTCGATCATCTTCCTTTTAAAAGTCTCAATCTCTTGCACAAACAGTCAATGGTAAAGGGGTTACCCATTATTCATGAACAATCCAGGACCTATGAGGATTGTATCACTGGTAAACATCAAAGGGGCAGTTTCCCCACTTCCACCACTTGAGCCAAAGAACATATTGATTTAGTTCATACAGACCTCTGTGGACCCATGAAAACCCAATCCATAGGAGGTAGTTTTTTTATGGAGACTCCCAAATACTCTCATTGGAAAGTTGCAAAAAGAATTCTAAGATATGTTCCAGGAACACATGGATATGGCATTTGGTACACTCATACACCATATGGTACTATCATAGGGTACACTGATAGTGACTTTGCGGGTAGTATTGATGATAGGAAAAACACATATGGTTATGATTTCCATTTGGGTACCAATCTGAGCTCTTGGGCATCTCAGAAACAACCCATTTCCAGCATGTCTTCAATAGAAGTAGAATATGTAGCAGCCACCACAACAGCTTTCCATGCAATTTGGATAAAAATACTTCTAAAGGATATGGGACACACTGAAAAGGATCCCACTCCTATTTTATGTGATAATAGTTGTGTTTGATACTTTCTATCATTTCATTTGTGAATTAGTCAATGATGGACAAATTTCCTTATTGTTTTGTGGATGTAAAGAGCAGTTGGCTGACATGTTCACCAAACCATTGGGAACATCTGCATTTGTATATCAAAGAGAGCACTTAGGCATAGATAGTGTTGAAGATGTACTACCAGTTGAGATTAAGGGGGTGCTTAGTTAGTCAGTTAGGTGACCCATGGTATTTTCCAACCTATGGTATTCACCCATAGTATTGTCATTTGTATTTGTTATTTATACCGAGTCTAATAATGAGAAGGAATTCAATCTGCCCTAGTATTTACTATTTATACAGACTCTAATAATGAGAAGCAAGTGTGGAAATTGATAGGTTGTAGGATGTATTTTCTATTTTTTAAATGTATTTGACACACAAATGCATTACAGAAGCAGCACCACCCTTCTGACTCCGGCCGAAGGTGTGGGCCTCGGCACTTTGCATCAAAGCAGCATCCTTGGGAGTTATGGGATGCTCTACTACCTCTCCACAAACCCCAAAAACAATCCCATATGTTAGCGTTTCTGGCTTTTCTTTTTCATCCAGGCTCCTTTTTTGTTGGTCCAGGCTCATTTTTCCCACAATCCACCTCCATAATCAGACTTGTGTAGATAAATTTGACTTCATCAGGCCATATATGTCAAACTTATAAATCTTTCACAGGCCTCAGGAATGATCTTCAGATTTTTTTGCTAAACGACAATAGTCATTGTGAATGAAACTCTTTTAGGTTAAGTGTCAGCTTGAAGTAATTGCTTTCTATCGGGAATAACACATATGTTGTAGCCACGGAAAATTGGCATTGCAACTGTCATCGTACCAACTATTTTCTTGTTCTCGCTTATCTCGTTCGTTCTATTAGGTTAAAATTTGCACCTGCTCATTAATGTTGTAAATACCATCCAGATTGTTGTAGCCACGGAGAATTGGCATAGCAACTGTCCTCGCACCGACTATTTTTCTTGTTCTCCCTGATCTCTATTTTCTTGTTCTCCTTTACACTACCTATTTATGTGTCCAAATTAATTGCTCACTCAACATTACACTAGCTTCCTTTGAGATGCTAAAGAGAGTGTCAATAAATCGCTATTTGATTGTCGTTTAAGGGGTGCATCACTTATTTTCAATTCGATAAGTTGGTGCTATAGTATCGACATCATAAACATTGCTTAAGGGGTGTTTATATGTCATTTTCCATTTCCATTTGGTTATTTGGGCATAATGGCATGAATGAAAAAAAAAATTATATATGGATTATTATTTTAGATAAAGATATTGACATAGAAGTAGGTTATAATCTAAAGAGTATGCAGGTATGATTAAAGATTTCTAGTGATTGTTATCAAATGGTTATCAAGCTCTATGTCCAACAAAAAAATGAGTGCAAATATTGTATGTAAAAACTATTTTTTTACGATAAGAACAACTAATTAAGGTTAATGAAGGTGATGTTGCTTATAATGTTAGTGGAATTATGTCTTGTTAGAAAAAAATAAGATAAAGAACAGAGTTGAGAGAGATATTCAGAAGGAGGTCTATTATGTCTACCGAAGTGTAATATGTAGGGCCTATACATGATGCAAAAGGAAATTATTTTCCGTAAGGCCATGTGAAGGGAAAGGATGTCAATAATTGTCAAAGAGCATCAACACAATATTTTATATTAGTGAAGGACTTTATATGGAAACTGTTGGGTTCTTATAGTACAAAGTGGCCAATACTGGCATGTGAAGGGACCAAAGAGTTCCTTAGATAGTTACACAACTTTGAACAAATGTTAGCAATATTTGGTTCTTATTATTTGTAGAAGGAACACAAGTGAACACTTCAATCATATCCATGGTCTATTATACATAAAGTAAGTTTAGAGTAAAGATAAGTGACCAAACCAAAAATTGGTGCCATTGCATTAAATCAACTAGGGAATCTACTAAAGATGAGAAAACATACACATTAGTGCTATTGAATTAGACAAATTGGGGAATGTAATAAAAACAGAGAAAAAAAATACACACATTAAATTCGGGATGGATTCAAGAGAAGATCACTTCTACTAATAAGACAACTGCAAACTTTTGTAAAAAATAGAGAATAAATATCTCTATTGTTTAGTGTGATGCCTATGGATATTATGACAGTATACAACAAGAAGTTGGTATTAACACTTAAAACTACTTTAACTCAATTTAGAAATAATCAACAAACATTTTGAAGAGATGAATTTGATTATAATTTCTATAATACTTAGCCTAAAAAAAGTGTTATAATAGTCAACTTGATAGTTTGCTAAAATACATTGTACCAATATTCTACCAAATATATAAAATATCCTTAGGCTCATTCTATTATCTAAATCATTGCTTCATCCTTTAAGAAATGCCAAGGGTCGTGTACATTGTTTTTACAAAAGTAACAAAAATACAAAAAGGATAAATATGGACCAATACAATACCTTGGTGTAAATGGTAGTGGCTAGTTTGAAATGGGAACTCGAACATTAGTTGTTAGTGACATCTATAGTGAAATACATCAATGTTAATGAGGCCTAGAAGGTGGTTTTGAGAATAAAACCCACCAAAAAACCCAATTGGAAAGAAATAACAGGAGGCTAAATCTATTTATTCTTTATTGATCACCCCTATTTAGTTGAAATTTGTTGGCACTTTTGTTTTGAAAATATTTTGGAAGATCTAGGAAGAAATGAAACAATTTTGATCATGGAGGGAATTATATTTTTCCATTTAGTGATAATTGCTTGTCATGCCCCCTTTTTTGTTAAATGAAAGGAAAACCTTTGGCAAATAATCCTAGTTTTCAACCTCGATAATGTTTAAGAGATACATACAAAGAGCCAAATAATTGGTCAATAGTGAGATAAGGAAATGATTCCCTTTTGATCTATCCATTGTCAATAAGTTTATGTAAAAATGAATATGGAGCCTAATTTCTAGAGAATCATATGCTTAAGATGCACAATTAAGCCCCCAAACCTCGTGGAAGCACTCAAAACAGGGATTTTCTACAACCTTTACTAAGTATAATCTAACTTCTGTTTGTTTATGGATCTACTACAATCCTTTGGAAATATAGTTGAATACAATTTAATGAGTGAATTCCAAGGATTAGACTTCGATTTTTACTTTGAATATACTTCAGAATTTTCTCCTATAATTCAAAGTAGTTATGTTTTCGTAGTTTTTAAATGCGGGGAATTCACGAATATGTAAAAGGCTCTCTTACCCAATAATTCAAAATACATGGTTTTGTCATGTAATACCCCAAAGTTTGACTTGGAATTTATTTAATCAAAATTATGTAAATAATGTAAATATTCTAGTATGGATTCCTAGTGTGGATCTCAAGGCCAAGGCCCAATTAGTGAATGGCTAGGCATGTATGATGTATATACTTTTATTTGGACCATATGGTTGGCTTATCATGTCAATTTGAAATGTATGTAAATTTTGTATTGGAGAGGAATAAAATGGTCCAAGATGGATGTGTAAAGAGCATTATAGGGGATATGATTCCACCAGAGGGGAAGAGGAAAATGGGCCTATGGGAAACTAAATCCTTACTGCCATGTGTCAGCCTTAGAACTCATCCAAAATTCTGCCATATGTATTAAATGAGCCAATTATATTCCCTTGACAATTAAACCCAATAATTGAATGCATGTGTGAGGTTGGTGGGAAAAGTTAGTTCATGCATTTATTGAAGCATGGGGGTTGTGACAGTTACGTCAACTATCAACTATCCTTTTCTTATAGGGTTAGAAACTATGTCAGTTGTATTTCATCATCATCTCGTTTCCCTTGGAGTCAACAATTGTTGGATCACGCTCTCATGCATGCTTCTACACTATGTAGAGTTTCCTATTATTGTTTATGTCCATTACCAAACTCTGTTTTTACACCAAAAATTCGAGTTTAGAGACATAGCTAAATTTTGGAAGGAAAAATAGATGGTTGTAGGAGAGCATGGAGGTTGGGAAATCTAGGAAACCTTACCCATGGAGTTATGCTATTGTTGGGATGCTTGTGAAACCATAATTTATGTTACAGGAGGTTCTCCAACAACATACAATAGATTGGACTCTTATTACACACACTGATAAGCATTGTAAGGATTTGATTCCTTAAGGTAAGTGTGGATCAGTGAAGGGGAATGAATTCCTTGTGTTATGTGGGGTAGTTGGAAGGAGTTCCATGGTTATGATGGTTGAGCGAGATCTATGTAGAGTTCTATATGTGTTTTGGTTAAGCATAGAGAGAAGCATGGGTTGTGGGTTGAGTGAGAGAATCATGTAGGTGTTTCCTTCTCCATAGTGACCTCATAACCGAGCTTGGGGGTGGCCTCTCGACAGAAAGAGTATATGCTGAAAAGAGTGCCTCTAGTTGGGAGGAACATTGCTCTTACATAGCCTAGTTGCTTGGATCTTCTTTGTTAAAGATAAGTATTCTTTTGTATCTAATATGCAACAATTATTTTTACTTATATTCATGTGATTACTATGCTTGTAAATTGCATGTTTTGTGTGTGTGTGTGGATTGAGTTATTTCTGTTGCATATTTTTATTATGTATCTTCACACATGTTTTATTGTTTTGAATTCGTAATTATGATTATGGGGAAAATTTAGAGGCCTCAATTTAGTCAATGTCCCCTCCTACTAGTCGGATTGAGGGATGGAGACATCACACCTTAGTGTGCATGAAATATGTCCCTAGAACACTTGTTTTGGTGATGTTCTATAGTGTATTTTTTAAGGGCATGGGTTGGTTCCTTATGTAAATATTACCTAATAGGTTGTATGTAGTGGGGCTTGGATTTAACCCTTTATAATGTTTAAGAGAGGAATACAATGATCCAAAGAATTAGTCAATAGTAAGATGTTTTGGTATAAGCTTGTTAATGTTTGAGCAATAATGAATATTCTTGAACTTTAAAACTTTTAACCCAGAATTACAATGTAGATAGATGTCATAAGAAATTCAAGCACGCAAATTATTCAATCCATAAGACACATGATTTAACCTAGGAAAACCCTACAAATCCGAAGGATGAAAAACCCAACAAATAATCCTTTGAGTATGATAGATAAATATAGAGAATGATCTTACAACAGTTCGTGATTCCCTTATAAGAGATATCTAAGAAGCACTAGAGAATAGATATCACTTAGAATACCTTCTCAACCTTTCCAAGTGCATACACTTTAATAACAATATTATTTACTCATACAATGAGAGGTAGTGAATGGTTGCATGCCTTTAGGAACTATTAACACTCTATATATTATGTGCACTTTGGGCACTATATACACATTAACCTTTTGCACATTTCTTGACTTGGCTCCAAGTTGTTGCCTCGAAATTACCTCCCATATTGAAGATATGTGCCCTCCATTAATTAATGGGTGTTAACTTCCTCTACCTGAGTTGTTAACTGTTTCAACTGAACTAAAATGAATGGAACTACATGTAATAGAATGTAATTTAACAAAACAAAATGTAAGTGAACAAAACTGAATGTAACTGAACAAAACTGAATGTAACTGAACATAACTTAATGAATGAACAGAACTGGATGTAACTGAATTGAATGATTGAATGTAACTGAACATAACTAAATGTAACTAAACATAATTGAATGTAACTAAACAAATAGTGCTTCGCCATCAGTGTCATATTCAAGAACCACTTTGCATAAATCAAGGAATAGATTCCTTAATTAACTAAAAATTATTTTCCACAACTTAAACTTAGACCGATGTCTTTGCAATTGGAGTTCAGTGGAGGTATGACATAGGAAATTCGAATTTCACTCTATCTCTATGCTCATCACATTTATCATTAATTATTTTTTCATGGTCCATGTGTTTAATTAATTAATCATATTTATCATATCATAGTCATAAGAATTGTTTTAAACCTGTGATCATATGTTTTACCTTGGGTCATATAGTCATATGATAAAGTAAATAAATCTATGGGTAGATAGTACCTAAAGGATACTTGTAGCGCCTAATGACCATTACTAGCCATACATCACATAGTATATCCTTGATACTTAATAAAACATAAATCATGTGGTATTGATACAACACAAGGCCCTGGAGTTAATACAACATTAGTTACGGACTTAATACAGCATAATTCCATCTCGAGTTAAACAGAACCATCTCATTGGGTATCGTCTATGAGAATCATTTGACTTGATACGACACAAGTATTCGACCTCAATACAACATAAGGTCATGATATTAATACAACATAATATCCCAGTAAAAGCATCTCTCCAAAATAGGACAAGGTCCTCACTTAATACAACATAATCTCTTTAACTTAATACAACATAAGTTCCATGGAGAAGATCTAAACCTAATACAGCATAGATTTCAGACTTGATACAAAAAAGTCTCATTGGAATGATTCTTGAAGTTGTACTTTCAATACTCCCTCTCAGTGAGGGAGACATTCTTTTCTCTACCAAGAGTTTATGGCCATACCAAGCTTATCTCAAAAGTATATCAACTTCATCATTAAGAAAGTCTTGTCCACAAATTTACAATCTTCTCATCAGCAGCTATGTACTAGAATTTCATTTTACAGAACCATGACTCCAATGAATTAAAACTTCATCTCAATGTTTTTTATCATAACACACATAGGGTTTTTTGGAAAGCTTGACTATTAACACCTAGTAATTGTAGGCTCAAATATTTCACCCTAGTAGGTAGCTTCCCAAGGTACACAACTCCTCAACATGTAGTTCTATCCGCAATTTTTTTTTCTTACCTAGTATTCTCTGACATACATCTTTCTTCTATAGTACTAGCCGCAATATACTTACCTTTTGTCATACTAGCTGCAATTTACATTTAGCTTTTGTAGTAATAGCCACAATACACTTATCTTTTGTAGTACTAGCTGCAATTTACATCGCTTAACTCATGCTAAAATAATAGTTGGATAACACAATCATATAATAGGTCTTCCATGTATCAAATACAGTAAAGAGCTTATTCTAATGTACCTCAAAGTTACTCAAACATATTCTTAGTAGTAAGCATGAAATACAACAGGTCTTCTCAAAGACCAACCAACTACTTACACATAGTAGCATCATCTAGATCCAATCCAGAATATAGTTTCTCTAAACTAGAAACCATGGATTTTAAATCCATTATATACAACATTATACAACAAATGTATAAAATTATGCACAAAGAAAGTCTCATCTTTTCTTTCACTCTTCAAAATTTGTTGAAATCTTGAATATTATGGTATATGGAGAAGTTATCTGTGATATTTCCATTCTCTATGATGTTATTCAAGGCATGATCACTTTCTCAATTATTCTTCTCTTTAAATTGCAACAGCCAAACTACCTCTCCGAGAGGTTATCTATTCTCTAACGGTCAAGACTATAACTCTTATTGAGTATCAATAGTCCATGATACTTTGACTATGTCTCTACTCATGTGGATTCTCTCTACAAGGTATCACATCCCCTAGTTTCTTGAGTCATGTACCATGAATACTTGGTGGGGACTTTATCTACTAGCTCCTATGAAGACACATCAATACTCCCTCTTCAACCGAAGGATCTTTTATGTACTATACCATGATTTTCTTGGACATAGGATTAGTAAGAATGTTGGAAATGGTTCTCATCTATGGAATGTACCATGTCTTATATATAACTGACTAGAAACCTCATAAATCTCTACTTTTTTTCAACATGCTCTATCTAGAGAAAAACATGTGATCTTTCCTCAATCTCTATACTAGTAATATTTCATATATCTTTGAAACTCTATTTTACTGACCGAGACATATATGAGTCCACATACATGTGTACCAATTAGGTACTATAACACATGCTTTGTACATACATACTGCAAAGCATATAACAAATCCTGTGACCAGTGATGAACCAAATACATCTCAACTAACTTGAGATTCTCCAAATATGAAATAAGAATTATAAAATTTCATATTTATCTTCATATGTGTGGCCATGGATTTATAGTCCATCATACTGAAACTCTTTAGGATCTTTTAGTACACATTTTCCTTAATTGAGGAAAATCTTTTTCTGGTGTCTGCCACACAACTAATCATAAGAATCATAACAATATTCTTGAATACACTTCTCAAATTCCTTCTGAATATGAGCATAATGCAGGTCTCATCTTAATATAAGATACATCAACCAGTTTTACTGGTTCTTCATGAGCTAGCGAGTCTAGCTACTCCCTCTCACCATCAAGATGTGAGAATCATAATATGGGTCCTCCGTCACCTAGAATCATGCTCATATATGCCTAAATATCTTCTTGACACATGAATGTAAATTAGTATTTAATTATCTTCTAGAGTCTTTACATCTCAGCTCATAATAGGATTAAGGATTCTATTCTAACTTCTTCCTAATGCATAGGAACCTCTCAATCTACTACCAAAAGATTTTTTCTTCACAACATCCCTCTCTCTTTTGGGATCACCCATCGGAATCTCTCTTCATTCAATACATGTCATTTTTCTTGTAGTTAAGGGAATATAGTTTTTCCCTACAATCCAAATTCAATCAAGTTGTTAGCAACTTTGCATAATCCAATCATTTCAATAAAATGACAAACAACACAAACTGATATGCAAAACATTTTAAGCAATGTTTCAGTATGACCATACCTCATGAATTTTGATCACATGAATACCTCAATGTGTTTGCAGTGGTTTATATAGTTATATACACATTAAGTCAATTTTTTGACATAACCCCATTCATATTTTTCATGTAATGTTTTGCAGTTCTATATCAGATTGATATTTATATCTCATGCAGATTTATGCAACCCCTTATTCTTCTTAATTTAAACATAACATGAGCTTTATATTTACCAATAAATAAAAATATTGTAACATATTATTTTAATCATGTTTGTACCATAACATCATTCCTAATCCCAAGGAATAGAGATTGTAGTAAAACAAAATCTAATTTTATAAAAGAATATGATAATGAGATAATCATGCATCCCAACATTCATGAATAATTATGCAATTTTATATCCATATATTTATGGACAATCATAACATTCATATCTTATGAATAAATCGTGCAGCTCTATATTCATATCTTATGAAACAATCATGCAGCACTATATTTATATCTTATGAAACAATCTTGTAATACTATATTTATATCTTATGAAAAAATCTTGTAGTACTATATGCATATCTTATGAATTTTTTTATTTTCCAATAAACTAAAGAAAATCACCATATATGTTCAGAATTCTTAATCTCAGGAATACAAATCTCTGTATGACTATAATGAAAACATTCAAAAGCATATTGATCTAAATAACATATAATAAAAAACTCAATTACTTATGTTTTATTGTTTTGTGTGCTCCCTCTTGATATATCCTTCCTTGCATATAATAATGAAGTTCCTCGGTCTTTATCTCTTTGCAAATTTGAGTGCATGCAGGAGGTAGCGAATCTCTGCATGAAGAAACTAGATCCTATGCAACTTAGACTGAATGCTCTTCCTCAAGGAAAAATTCTTCCAATGATCATCCTATTCTTCAGATGAGATCTCAACTCTATGAGGCTCTCATTATACACAAGATCCATTTGAATAATGATAATATCCAAACCATAGATCTTGGGGTTGTTCCATCAATTTATCCACTTTGGCAAAATGGTTATAACACAAATTCTAAGAATTCCATCTTCAAATACCTAATCATATCTCTCAAAAAATTATGAATGTTTAAAATACTCCTGAAATTATGATAAATCAACCCATTTGGGAAGTGGGTTTTCAACCGTTTTGTCGTATTCCTCATGGATTGATAAAAAAATGCTCCACAAAATTTGTCTCCTGAAAAGTGATGGGAATGGTGCATATTGACTTGCTCTTTAATTTGCCCTGCATTGGATAAAGGCTCCTCACTCACTGAGGCCACGTAGGCATCTAGATCATGCTCCTCGAGAATGCTTAATACCCTTGCCTTTCATGTGTTGAAGTTGGAAGCACCTTCAAGTCGGTCTTCTAGTTGGACGAAGATTGATGCCATGGCTCCAAGCCTTTTCTCAACTCCTCAAGATCACGTAGGCTTTAGTTTGTGTGGGAAAACATAATCTATTGCATGCTCTTGCTCTGATACCATGTTAATGTTTGACCAATAATGAAGATTCTGGAAATTTAAAACTGTTAATCCACAATTACAGTGCAGATAGATCTCATAAACAATTCAAGCACACAAATTATTCAATGCATACGACACATGATGTACCCTAGGAAAACCCTACAAATATAGAGGATTAAAAACCCAACAAACAATCCTTTGAGTATGATAGATAAATGCATAGAATGTTTTACAACACTTGCAGATTACCTAATAAGAGTTATCTAAGAACACTAGAGAATAGATATCACTCAGAATATTGTCTCATCCTTGGCAAGTGCATAGAACTTTAATAATAATCTTATTCAGTCACACAATGAGAGGTAGAGAATGGTTGCATGCCTTTAGGAACTATTAACACTATACTAACTGTGTTTGTGGGCACTATATACACATTAAACTTTTGCACCTTCCTTGACTTGGTGCCAAGTTTCCACCTCGTAACTACCTCCCACACTGAAGATATGTGCCCTCCATTTATTGATCTGTGTTAACTGCCTCTAACTAATTTGTTAATTGATTGAACTGAACTGAACTGAATGGAACTTCATGTAACTGAATGCAAATAAATAGAACTGGATGTAACTAAACAGAACTGAATGTAACTAAACGGATAGTGCTTCAGCATCAGTGTCATCTTCAACAACCACTTTTCATAAATCAAGGAAAAGATTCCTTAATTAACTCAAACTTGTTTTCCACAACTTAGACTTAATTGATGTCTTTGCAATTTGAGTTCACTATAGGTATGACATAGGTAATTCAAATTTTACTCTATCTTTGTTCTCATCTCATTTATCATTAATTAATCTTGTATGGTCCATGAGTGTTTAATTAATTAATCATGTTTATCAGATCATACTCATAAGAATTGTTCTGAACCTATGATCATATGTATTACCCCGAGTCATATAGTCATATGCTAAATTAAATCACTCTAGGGGTAGATAATCCCTAAAGGAGACTTTTAGCACCTCGTGTCCATGACTAGCCATACATCACATAGTATATCCTTGAGACTTAATACAACATAATTCATGTGGTCTTGATACAACACAAGACCCTGAACTTTATACAACATAAGTTCCAGACTTGATACACCACAAGTCCATCTCCATCTAAGGAGAACCATCTCATAGGGTACCTTCTATGAGAATCATTTGACTTGATACAACACAAGTCTCTGACCTTAATAGAACATAAGGTCATGATATTAATACAACATAAGATCCCAGTACAAGCATCTCTCACGAATAGGACAAGGTCCTAGCTTAATACATACAACATAAGTTAGTGAACTTAATACAACATAATTTCCATGGGGAAGATCTGAACCTAATACGACATAGATTCCGTACATGAGACAACACAATTCTAATGGGAATGACTCTCGAAGTTGTACTTTCAACAAAGCCAAACTATTTTATATGGTTGTTCTCCAATACTAAGATATCAAAGTTTTGAAGATAAGAGAATCTATGTGTACCAAATTAATTTTTCCTTTCATAATCAATGTAATGAGTTATTATACAACATTATAACTAAACGAAATCATGATAGGATAACAATTTTATGTGACAAAACCATTAGGTAAAATAAACATGCACAAAATCATGTAAGAGATTGTAAAAAGAATAACCGGGAATACTTGAATAATTGATACAACCATATAGTTGGAGATAAAAAATAATATAAATAATGCCCTTGCAACAACCAAATGAAATGATTGCAAAATGAGCCATTATTGAACACCTACACTGCTTAGATCTGCAACAAAAGCCACAAAAATTAATTAGCACCTCTCTCTCTCTCTCTCTCTACATATATATATGAACTCAATCATGAAAACCTAATTATTAATTATTTAACGATTGAGCTCATTAGTTGACTAATGGTGTGGTATTTGTTGATGTATTTGTAACTTCGGAATGTATTCATCTATGTATCTTATGTATTATAACCCGATGTTTATTCTGGGATGTATCTATAATGTAATTGAGTCATATTGTCATGCCCCGATGTTCCAATCGAGAGGATCAATAATGTAAACAAGTCATGTCAAGTCATAGTGAGTAACCCTCCGATTGTCTAAGGGTTAAAGTCCCCGCAGTTCCGGGGCACTAGGGTTATTAGACTCTCCTAGTAGAGGTTGGCCCTGGTAGGGTTTTAGTCATGTCGGGATTAGTATAATTAGAGAACCAGAGTCTCTATTTATTACACAACTCATCCACACTCAAGTGTAGCACATAGTTGAGGAAGGAGAAGACACTGGGGCTAGACAAGAAGAAGATTACTGATGTTACTATTTTGGGGCTTTTACTGTTTTGGTGCTGATTCTATCTCTAAGGAAGTTGTGAGGTTTTCTCCTTTATGGTTTCCCCAAGGAAAAACACGGTGTTCATTGTCTCTTAAGTTTTATTGTTGTACTTGTTATTCTCTTAGATAAAGATCCTAATAATGCTAGCTTAATGTTGAAAAACTAACATGGTATCAAAGCTAACCTGAGAAGAAGACACTGTGCAGCTATGGGAACTAGGGATTCCTAGTTTGTGTATCTTCCTCCACAGATTTTCAGCAAAAGTGAGGTGTAATAACTCTCCTCCTTAGGGCACATCTTTCTGTCGAAGCAGAATCCAATTATGAGGTTTTTCAGTTTTGGACCCGATACTATTTGTCGAAAATTAGGGCTCTTCACAGAAGAGGAATTTTTCAGTGAGCCCAGGCCTGGATTGATCTCCTCCCCAAAATCGAAGTTAGGGATAGATTTCAAGGCATTTGGGTGGACAAAACTCCGGAAAAGCAAAACCCTAGCTTGCTCCTGAACCAGCTCTACAGGATTTCTGCTCAAATTTTAGATCCGACATCTTGACTTGGTAAGATCTAAAATCTTCTATATTTCCATTTCAAGTTCTCAGTTAATCAAAGTAACAACAGTCATAGGAATAGCAGGCAAGGGATTCCAACTAGCCAAGCAATTCCTAAAACGAATATCATGGTCGGGAATGATATCAAGTTATCAATATTTAATGGAAATGAGTTAGAAGACCCAAAGAAAAATTGATTTCTATGTGAAGTCATGTGGACTATGCGATAGGTCCAAGATGAAGCCATCAAGAAGGCTCAAATGATCACAATGCTTAGAGGTAGAGCATTGGATTGGAATATGAAATTCTCTATGGTTCAGAAAGGATTTCCACATAAAACATTAGATCAAACCCGAGATGGACTGATAGATGAATTTAGAGAGCCCAAATATGAGTCATAGCGCATTACGGAGATTAAATAATTTAAACAATTGAGTACATAATATTTTTGGTATTTCGACCAGAGATTTAAGACGATAGTAGACAAAGTAAGTTTCCAAATGTCAGATGTTCAACACAAAGAATGGTTTATTGCAACATTATTATTGCACATCTGAATCCCCTTGATGCAGCAAAAGATTGTGTTGCAAACCAGGGCTCTAGAATTAGCAATGAAATTGGAATCCTCACCTGTTGGAGAAATTGATGTTGGAATGATGCAGATCCAATCGCAACTATCCAACCTTACACTACAACTTTAAGATATTAAGAAAGGGAAGGAAGTATAAGAAGACCTTTGGTGTACCAAATGAAAAACAGGGGTACATCACAAAGACAGCTACCCGACATATATGAATTATGTCGCATTAGGAGGGCCCAGCCAAAGAAATAGAGAAGGGATTCCTTAGTGTAGAATATACCAAACTAGATGCCATCACTTGGAAGACTGTTTGTACTTATAGAAGATTGTAAGTGTGTTTTCCAATTTATACTAGAATTTTTTTATCAGTAGGCAATGATGATAAAGACTGCATAGCATATCAGTTGTTTCATGAGAAAACAATTGATACTTATTTAATGAAGAATTACGAACAATTGTAGGTTGAGCAGACTTTGGTTCAATACCCTTTAAACTAGTATCTGCAAAAACAATACCCTCAACCCATGGGGGTGAAAATTTTAGAGACCGAGGACAAAGAGGAGTATTTGGTCACGGGAGAGTCCAAATTATATGTTATAATTGTGGGAGCCCTAGACATTTTTCTAGGGACTGCACAATTTCTACTACGACATGCTTGTATTGAAAATATTTTGATCATACTCTTGAGCAATCTTTGCAATTGATTGTGAAGTGGAAGGCTAGGAATGTGGGAAATCTGAATCCACCACAAAATCCTAATTTGAACCCTAATCAAAATTTTCAAAAGATTTATGTTGAACCAAGGGAACCACATATAGTTTTCATAACAAGAGGAGGTGATGCAATGGGAGCATATCAAGAAGCATTTTATGGAAAACCGCAGTTGCAACTAGTGACATGAAGGAAAGCACCATTCGAAATCCAAAAATAAAAGGAAGTATTCTTGTATGTGCGACAAGAATTCGTAAATAGAAATCAAGCGTCGACTTCAGGAAGACCAATATTGGAGATGCCTGGGATATTTGAACAACTACTCTGAAAGAAACTAACCAGAAAGGTTAGTAAACTAAAATAATTCTTTAGAAAAAAATTAATGCTAATCCAAGATAAAGATGTTGTTGCAGAATTGATAGTTTTAATAGAAGAACCCCAAGAAGAGGTGTGACCATAAAAAGGGGTTAATCATATCGAGAAAAGATTGAAGACTGGTCGCGAACCAAGTAGGATTTCACAAATAGGAGATTATGATATGGATTATATTATTTTAGAATTGTGCTCTGATGTCAACATTATAACTAGATAAACATGGGAGAGCATGGAAAACATGAGACTTTTATGGTCTCTTTTCCAGCTCCAATTATCAAATTAGTCAAAAGTTCTACGTACCTATCGGTCGACTAACTCAAGTTCCTGTTGATATACAAGGCCTTAAAACTTATGTTAATTTCAAAGTGATTGACATTATGGATGATACAAATCCATATCCTGCACTTCTAGGGATCGGCTGGGAAATTAATAATCAAAAAATTATAAATTTTAAGAAAAAAATATTAACATTTGAAGATTCAGAGTTAAGGGTGGTCGCACCAATTGATCCACTGGAAGGACAAAGATACATTGAGCAAGTGAATAGTGAAGTACAAGGAGATTATCTAGACCAGAATTATAACATCACTTTTACAAGGGATTATTATGTAAATCCAATGGCCGACGGAAAGCTCAGTTAGTGAAGTGTTAGTTCATGTACATCAGATTCTGGAGAAGATTTGGAAAAATTGGCAAAACTGATTGCATGAAGTATCGATGAGAATATGTGCAAGAATTGCATAGTTTGTGCAATGGGTAGGTATCGAGGCAAGTGAGATACCCACATATGAAGGTTTATCTAACCTAGCATATTTTCCAAACAAAAATTGAAGGTAAAGTTACAGAACATCAATGCTTATCTGCTTTGGACTTTGCACTAAAAGCTACACCTGCCAGATAGTGGGCCACACATAAATAATCTATCTTAGACTGCCCTCAATGCCAAAAATTAATGGAGATAAAATTTGGAGAGAAGATCAGTTATACTGGTAGGAATTACACAGGATTGACTAATCCTATTGAGCACATTGAATACTATCATGTGACATTGAAGGCATGCCTGCGATAGGCATGGGTTCATCATTTTGTACATACATTGGATATGATTCCAAAGCACTGGTACACGTATGTTGAGCTGCGACGAGGGACTCTTGAATGGGATGAACTAGTTTCTCTCTTTACACATGCATTTGAGTTTGTCAATAATCATCCTTCGATTGATGTTGCGTTGCAAGTGATCAAAACAAAAATATTTGAATATATCCCTATGTCGATGCCAAACTTTAATCAGATCAACATGATAGTACAGCACTGGATGGAGTGCTATAACGTGATGGGTGAACCTGATGATGATGACCCATGAGACACGAACATCCCAGAATCTGAAGATACTCATGTGGTGGAGGGATTTGGTATTTTAAGTAACCAGTTCCTAAATCCATTAAAAACTAAGAAAGTAAAAATTGGATCTACATAGAATCCAAATTTGGACTACATTGGATATTATTGGGAGGATCATATAATTACTGCATGAATTCCAATATTTGTTCCCTACAAAATTTACAAAAGTGAAGGGTATTGTTGGAGACCTTGGAGAGATGAAGATGTCATTAAATCTTTATGCAAGGCCTATGAAGTAGTGAAAATACCGACTCAATCTGTGGTATAAAGAAAAGGTCAAGATAGAATTAGATCGAATGCTAGATTTGGGTATCATAGAACCGGTTGAATAATCAGAGTGGATCAACATGATATTAGTGTAAGGTAAGAAGACTGTCAATGAATTACGCATCTACGAAAACCTAAGAAAGTTAAACGATTCATTTATACATGACTCCTTTCTAAATCCGTTTACAGATGAGGTGTTAGAAAGCATTGGGGGTCAAGAAGTTTATTCTTTTATTGATGGGTTCTCTAGCTACCATCATATTAGAATCACAAAGGAATATCAACACAAGACAACCTTTGCAACGAAGTGGGGGTTTTTTCGATACACATTCATGCCCTTTGGATGCAAGAATGCTACTACTATATTTTCCAAGATAGTAGTGGCTGCTTTTAAGGATTTTATTCATAAGTTTCTTAAGGTCTAGTTCGATGATTCGACAGTGTTTGGGTTCATAAAGGATCACATTGAGAGCCTTAGAATGATGCTAGAACATTGCTAACAGTATCAAATTTTGTTGAATTTAAATAAATGTATCTTTTGTTCCCCATTTGGAATTTTGTTGGGCCATGTAGTTTGTCGCAATGGAATCCCAGTCGACCCTATTAACATTGCAGTCATCGTCGACCTACCACCCCCTATGACAGTGAAGCAGTTGAGAATGGCATTGGGACATACATGATACTATCGAAACTTTATCAAAGGATATGCAGAGATAAGTGCTCCAATGGAAAATTGTTAAAAAAACGATATTGAGTTCTAGTAGATGGAACAATTAGTGGTGCGAGCTATATATTTTCAATTGATAGCTGGACAACTATATAAAACGGGACTGGATGAAATTATTTGTCATTGTGTATTGTAACATGAGTGACCAATGATATTGAATGTAGCACATGTCGGTGTCGTAGGAGGCCATTATGCTGGAAAAGCTACAATGCACAAGATATTGCAAGTAGGATTGTGTTGGCCCACTTTGCATGTGGATGCTAGAGAATATTGTCACAACTGGAATATCTGTTACATAACTGGAAAACTATTGCAATGAAATGAAATGCCACTAGTGCCTCAAATAAATTTGTAGGCATTTAACAAATGGGATGTTGAATTTGTCGGACCTATTAACCCACCAGGAAAGTGAATAGGTGCAAGATACATTATTACTCCGATAGATTACCAGACTAAATGGCTCGAAGCAGCGCCACTAAAGGATTGTACTACTGTGAATACTTCCAAATTTATGTTCGATAATGTTGTCACTAGACTCGGATTCCTAGATATTTTGATAAATGATCAAGTCCCACACTTTATCAATTAGTTGATCAAAGAATTAACTGAAGAATTCTAGATCCAACATAGGAAGACAACACCATATCACCCACAAGCGAATGGTGTTCTCAAAGCATTCAATAAGATCCTGGAGAACACATTGACAAAGATTTGCAATGTTCAAAGAGACGACTGGGACTATAAAATTTGTGTGGTATTATGGGAATACTATGATCCAATGATGGTCCAGATCGAGTGATGATCCAGATCCAATGATGATGATCCAGATCCAGTGATGATCTAGATTCAGTGATGATGATCTAGATCGAGTGATGATTCCAGATCAAGATGAATATGACTTGAAGATGAAGATGACTTGAAGATGGAAATGACTTGAAGGTGAAGATGACGAGCACTCAATGATGATCTATATGATACAGAGAAAAAGACTTGTACTGATAAATTGTGTCGAGAGAATACCTTCCTAGTTAAGAGGGAGTGTTGATGTAATTGTAACTTTGGAATGTATTCACTTGTATTTCTTATCTATTGTAACCCGATGTTTATTCTGGGATGTATTGTAATGTAATTGATTCATTTCATACCCTGATGTTTATTCTGGGAAGTTTCTACAATGAGAAAGTCATGTCTAGTCATTGTGGGTAACCCTCCTATTGGTCAAGGGTTAAAGTCCCTAGAGTTGTGGGGCCCTAGGATTATTATACTATCCTAGTGAATTCGACCTTAGGTGAGTCATTGTAAGTCAGGGAAATAGTCCCCACCATTGCGTTAAGGATAAACCTCCTTGTTGGTCGGAGGAGGAAAATTCCCCACAAGTTGTGGGGCACTAGGGTTATTAGACACTCCTAGAGATGTCGGCTCTAGTAAGTAATTGTTAAGTGAGGCTGCCATGTTGGAGTGGGTTCCAAGTGAATGAGAGAATATAAATAGAGAGTGAGAACCTCTCTATTCATCATACTCATACACACACACTCACTCATTGGGGCGCATGAGTGAGAGAGGAGAAGCTCTCTCAGTGTGAGAGAGAGAGACTGCTACTGTCAGGAGATCATCTTACTGTTTTCGGGTTTTACCTTTTGTGCTGATTCTATCTCTGAGGAAGTTGTGGGGTTTTCTCCTTTATGGTTTCCCCAAGGAAAATTATTTGTGTCTCTTGTCTCTTGTGTTTTGCTTGTGTTTTATTGATGTGCTTGTTACTCTCCCAGTTAAAAGATCCTCAGATCATAATGCTAGCTTGAATGATAAAAATCTAACAAATTGTCATCCTTGACTATGAAGTCTAACCCCAAGGGGATCAAGAGAGTTGAACCTGTGACATCCCCAACTTTGGGGAGAGAGATCTCACATATGACTCATGACCACTTGAGCTAACCCCTAGGGCTAATTACGTATAAAAATCTACAGTCAAAAACATTTTTTAAAGTATAATTTATTTGATCAATTATTCCAAGGGATGTAATCCTATTCTAAAAAATGAACTCTATAAAAATTGAAAGAACAATACTTTTTAATAAAGTATAATTAGTCAAATCTTGTTAATTGAATGACTCAAATTTCTTATAACTTTCATGACCGAAGGGTTAGATGAATATAAACTCTTAGACCAATTTAGCTTGTAGGACATATGATAAAATTTAAGCCCTTTTGACAATTGAGAGAACTCTCAAAAGTCAGGCACCTTCTCTCTCACAAAAAACCTTCAATGTTTACATGTGATGCCCCATCCCAACCACTAACCTAAAAAAACCCATGATTAAACTCACTAAACCATGATTGAATTCATTGAACTCTATAGAGGTTATTTAAAAAGGAAGCAAGATAAATGTCATCTATCCTCACTTTGAGTAGCAAAGTTTTTAAGTAGGCACAATACCACCGACCCCATTAGAGTCGAGTGCAACACTCCCTACGAGCACTATAACTTCGGCATACATGTATGTATGAACTCATTTAATAATGCCTATGTAAAAAATGATCTTTTTTTGCATATGACTAGGCATTAGCTTTCAGTGAAAGGTTGAAGTCTCATTAGGCAAGTTTGGTTACTCAAAATAATAGGAAGTGAAACCAAATTTTTTAGTTTAAAATGTAACAAGAATCATTTGGGATAGATGGAAAATTTTCTCATATACCATCATAGATCCATCTTAAACCCTGACTTATTAAGCACCAAGAGGGATCCAATTTCTTCAGGTGTAACCTTTTTTATCTTAAATTTTTTACAAATCAATAAAAAAAATTTACCCCTCAAGAAATTGGTTCCCTCTCAATGCTTAATAGATTTGAGTTTAAGATCAACCTATGTTGAATTTAATGTTTCTATTATGAGCCAACACTAGATTTTTAATTACTTTTTATTTTTGATAAGTTATGATAGACATGAAAACACTACGTTATGTGACATGACTAACTTGACAAACGTGGAAAAATCACCCGATTATGAATTACCAACATAGATCCAAATCCTAGGCTCTATCAAGCGCCGAGAGGGATCAAATCGTTGGAGGTGCAAACCTATTGCACTCAATTAGCTTATGGTCGACATATAATATTTTTTATTATTTTTTATTTTGTTAGAAAAGAACTGTTAACCCAAAAAAAACCCTCACTCATCTCTACATGGCCTACACCACCCAAGGACACCCATGCATGACCCTCATTTCACCCCATTGGACCCCCACACCTCAAAAAGGCTTAGGAATGAGCAAAAGGGCTTAAAAACCCCAAAAAAGAGCCTAAATAGTTCTCCTAGGGGCTAAAGCCTCCAAAAAGGGGCTAAAACCCCTCAAATGAGCTAAATACCCCAAAAGGAGCTAAAGATAGGGTAGAAGGGGCTAAAATCCAAAAAAAGGGCTAAAGCCCCAACCAGGGGCTTAAAACCCTAAAAAGCCCCAAAAACGCTATAAATAGAGGGGTGGGGGTCACTCTCAAAACACTTCTCCCTTGCATACTGTTATGTTTCCCATGGATGCCTTGAGACCCTTCGTCTCTCAAGCCACCCACACTCCCTCTCCTCCATTATCCATTGAGCCATAGCTCCCCCATCCAAGAGAGGTGCTTCTCCAAGCCAGGGCATGGTGGCCCATTCCACCCAAAGAGAAGGTATAGCTTGTTATTTTCTGTATTTGCTTAGTAGTTTCTTTGCTTTCTAATCCATGGTTTATTTGCAAGTTTATTACCTAACTTGTTTTGAAGGTATTTCGATTTCTAACATGTTGTTTGCAGGTTGCTAGAGCTAACCCTAACAGTGTTTGCAGAGGGGTTTCCAGCCATTTCTCTTCTTTTTGTTTAACTTTGCTTTCTATTCATTTTTACTGTATTTCACCTGCAGGAACCTACCCTTTTGTCCTATAGATGAAAGGTAGACATCCCTACCCTGTAGCAAGGGAGAAATCCCTGCTACAGAACTGGCGACCATACCAGGTCGATCCCACAGGATCCCTGGTTCTGTTTTTCAAAATTTCAAGTTTTATTTCAGTTTGTGCACTAAGTTAATTTTTCTCTCAAAACTAGTTTAAAATCCTGTTTATTTACAGTTTCTGTTACTGTCAAGCCTCCATAAGGAAAATCCTAGTCCATTTGGCCATAGTACAGGTTACTGTTGGTCGGATCTGACTCAGGATATAAAAAAACTCACCTTCCGGAGCAGGTCGCACTTATTAGGCCTAAACAGGGGACCAGGTCGTTCATTTGGGCCTCACAGGTATGACCAGGTTGCCCTTTTCCCCACGAAAGGTGCGACCCCCTTCAAAAAGACAGACCGCTTCTGTTTGCAAAATCTGAGCGACCCCCTTGCCTATTTCTGGAAAAATTTGGTGACCCCCTCACCACATTTGACCTGAAACGTGCGATCTATCACTCAGAAGTGGATTTTAATAACTAAGGATTGTCAGTGCGGCTCAGCCACCTCTATCTAGCATAATTGTTTCATTTATGTTTATGTTTATGTTAATGACAATTTCATGTACATAACAAAGTGTAAGTTAAAAAAAATTATGGGTTAATGAATATAGCTTGACTAAAACTTACCTAAAATCAACAATCTTGCTTACCCTTCCTCCTCTACCCAGTCATCACCCTTCGGGGTATTCTGGGATAAGACGAAGGGCACAACTCATATAGTAATAGGCCCTTCACCCAATATTGTTCGAAACCACTAAAAACAGGTGACTTGGAAGGTAGAGGGGGTAGAGAAGGAGGGCTTCTCACAGTGCTCAACGTCCTCCTTGTTGACCAACCTTGCATCCGGGAGCTGACCTGTGGATCTACGGATGGGCTTAGTCCCATTGTGTTGAGAGCCCAGCACCTTCTCCTGGTTGAAGAAGAATATAGGTGTAAGGTAGTCACCTAGTTAGGATATCACAATTCAGGGTAAAAAATGGTATCTGTCTACAAAATTTCTGTTTATTTACTGCTTTCATCCACAATGATATGAACTCTGTGGAATATTCATAAACCATTTGTAGCCACTAGATAACAGAAAAACATAAAGACATACACACCATACCATGTAAATCAACCCAACTCAGTTCATGACGTTGAGAGAGCCACTAAAATTTACAAATTTACACTAAGTAAAAAATCTATAGTCTTTGAGGACATAAGTCCCTGACTGCCTTAACCGTGGGAAATACTTGGGATCAACCCAAAAACTCATTGTGAGGAGTACCATGGGAACCCCAAAGTAGCTAGCCGCTGAGAGGAATTGCCAAGCGAAATGGGAAACAACCCCCACCGATTGAGTAGAACGCCCGTGAGGAAAAATCCAAGCGTTGTCTTCTGGCAGTCTTGGTGGTCGAATGACCACCTATAGCCAATAGGAAGCCATTGAAACCGAGGTCCAAAAAACCATTTCCACCAGTTTGATACACAAATCTAACACAATTGATCCCTCACGCTCTTCCTCACGCCTAAAAGGCGAACCACCACAATTTGGGTCATTGAACCAACATCGTTGAGACCATTCTCAACGACCTCCCACACCATCAGAAGGCCACATAGCCTCTGATTCAAACTCAGACCCATATCAGTCTGAACCAGACCTGCACACTGCACCATCATGCCCCATGGCTGGCGCAAACCCGGATCCATTTTTCGGCATAGCCATAGCTAGTGGACCCATGTCCACATCACAAACTATCACCAACAACCTTGCAGGTGGCCCTAGCATGGTCATGCAAACTGTCATCAGTCAGCTGCCACCACTAATAGTGACCACCCAAGCTGTCCCACCTGTAACACATGGGGGCAGTGGCCCTTCCACCTACACTACCCCTCCTGTCATACATGGGGGCAATGGTCCTTCGACCTACACTACCCCTCCTGTCATACATGGGGGTAGTGGCCCTTCCACCCACACTGTCTCTCCCACCACACTTGGGGGCACTGGCCCATCTACAATGGTGCCACAAGTGCCCCTAGCTATGCAGGTGCATTATGCACCTGTAAACCCCACCACCATTACTGCCCCATATCACATTAACCTGGGGTCAAACCTTCCTTTCATCGCTCATCTCAACTTGCCTAATTTGGCTCGATTAACAAATGACCCTATTTGCCATCAATATTTTTGGCCTCCCATGCCAACCAAACTTCCCTCAGACATTCCCAAGTTTGAAGGGAAGGCAAGGGAGTGCCCCCAAAACCACATCATGACGTTTCATCTATGGTGCTCATCAAATAGCATCATATATTATTCTATCAGGCTAAGACTATTCCAACACACCCTCACATGTGCTGCAGCTAAATGGTACATTAAGCTACCACAAGCCAAGTACCCAGATTTCAACTCCTTGGCTTTCATGTTCCTATAATATTTCCAACTCCTTGTCAGATATGATGAAGGGGTGGAGATCTTGTTATCTTGCCGCTAGAATACTATGACCCACATGATCGATCACATCCATGAGTGGTAGCGACACCGTAGTCTGTGTAAGATCCAACTTGATGACAGGATCTTCCTAGATTGGTTCTTCAAAACCTTGCTCCCACCTATAGCAAAGGACATCGCATTCGAACATCCCCAATCTAAAGAAGAAGCCATCTTGAAAGCCCAACAATTTGATTTGATTTATGCACAGTCTGGGTACCTTTACACTATCATCCCAGACGCTCCCCGTGCGGGCACTTCCTACTGGGATGCATCGGGGGCATCCCATGTTGTATATGACATCATAGGCTCGGTCTCCCAACAACCACAGCACCATTCGACACCACCTGCAGTACCACCACAACCAAGCAACACTGCTAGTGTTGCCTACCAAAACCAAACTTCGAACTATGCAATAATGATGTCCCAATCCCGAGCCACAACTTCTTACGTACAACCTGTGCCACCGCAGCAGGCTCAGGCCTTGGCTTGGCCAACACAATAATAAGTGGGGCAAATTCCCACATTTGTGGCACCACCACCCACCCAAATCTACTATGCACCACCAGTGCAAGCGGTTCAATCCCCCGCCCCTACTCCACCTACTCCATTGGGACAGGTGTTTGCACAACAGAACCATCCCAACAGCCAACCCCTAATAACTAACAAGGGCAAGCCAGAAACAACTGACCCTGGAACCAAGCCAATAATCAACCGCATGGAGGTGGTCAATAACCAAACCCTCCCAACAATGTTCCGGCAAATCGGCCAGCCCAAAATCCTCCATGACCAAATGCACCAAGACACAACGCCCCGTTGCGTACAAACCAACCATGCACACTCTGTGAGGTCTACGGGCACTACACATTCGAGTGTCCCTTCATGGGTCGCGCTAAGCAGGCCATTAGGAACAAGGTTCAACATGCCACCAACACAACGGACCAATCCCAACCTAACCCAACACGACAAAGACCTCCTCCTATGGTGCTTCAAAACCCATTACCAGTCCAAGGATTGGTGGCAACCACACCCCCTCCCCAACCCAATCCCAATGCTATAGGGGCACCTCCCACGACAGAAATAGGTGTCCACCACCTGCTAGCTATGACAACTGAAGAGATCAATCTACAAACTAGATGAAATAAGTACGGAACCAACACCGAACCTGCTGACACATCAACGGCATCAACATCTAAAATAGTCAATGCGCCTCTTTAGTTACCCCCTTTCCTGCGCCCCCCCATACGTCGGGTTGCCAATAACGCCATGGCTAGAGCTGTTGTCAGCTACATCATTGTGGATGATTTGACCCAAACACCAACCGCCATGTCCGCTCTTGAGGTACTCAAAACGTGCCCAATGCAGGGGAAAGCCTTACTAGCCGCCCTTGGGGTCGTAGACCCCTTTGATTCCAAGTTGACCACATTCGACACTGAGAATGGAGAACCACGCATGCCATCAACCATCGCCTTTCAAATCCTGATGTCTATCCGGAATTTGGTTGTGCACTGGTGCATAGTGGATGAGGGGGCATCTACATGCATTATGTCTACCCTAGTCTGGCAGAAACTTGGATCCCCAATTCTGTAACCATCCTCCACAACTCTGTAGGCTTATGATGGTCATCCTACTAAAGCACAATGAATCCTCCCCCACGTCCCCATCACATTATCCAAGAAGACAGTTCTGATTGACATAGAGGTTGTCAACGCTCAACTGGACTATAACCTTCTCCTCGGAAGAAGTTATATGTATGTCGTGAGAGTTGTCGCATCAATTGTCTTCCATCTCATGATGTTCCCCCATGAAGAGAAAATCATGACGGTTGATCAACTGACTTATCACGATCCATAAGGGCTAACGACACCCGCCAACGTTATCCCTATGATCAACACCATTGATCTGTAAGGGATGACCACACACGCCAATGTTGTCCCTGCAATCAACACCATGGTTGACAACATACCATCCTCCTCATTGTTGAATGTGGGCCCTAGGTTGTTTGCCGATACCACCATGACGGCTCCTTTCCCCTTAGTGTCACCACCACTGACACCAAATGAGACTGCAGACTTGTGCATGCTCTCATCCAGCACCGCTGCACCCAAACCAACCACCGCACCCGCACCCGCACCGCCCCACCCAAAAAGGGCCAGGAGCAAGAATGCAAAAGCTACCAGAGAGCCTCGACAAATCCTGCCTTGCATCGTCTATGAAGAATAGGGCCATCCGACTTAGAACTGCCCTGAGATTCCAATGATCGGCGCACATTTGGATGCCATGGATATAGCCGAAAACCTCCCTGTGGTTGAACTTCCAAGCGCACCAACAATAAGAAACAAGTCATTGAGAACAAACCATGCTTGCGCCCTCTACGGTTTGTATGGACACTATTCTCACCATTGCCAAGACTTATCTGAGTTTCAAATGGCTTTGGTCGACCTTCGACAACATTCCCTTGAATCGGAGATCACTCTGATCGAAGAAGTTCACCCCCCACCTCCTTCTTCGGACACCATGTCCATTTACATGATGTCCAGTTCTACCGACCTTCTTGTCTCCACCACCACCAATAGTCCATCAGACATGTCTCTTCTGTTGTTTCCGCAACCATAACTCCATCCGCAGTCACAACCTCAACCTCAGTTACCAGGGAAACAGTGGGGTTCATTCCCTATCAACATTTTCCTTTTCCTTTTCCCTTTCCTTTTCCTACCATCTGAGATCGTGAGTAAGTTTGTCCTAGAAACCCGCAATCTATAGGATTTCACATTGGGAGATCCTATGTGGTACCTTGAACCACCTACCATACCTTTGAGGCCCCAAGATGTGTTGAATCATGTCCAACCAACTAAGATGATGTTGAACCTACCTCTAGTTCCATCAAAGACTCCTCCCATCTCCAGGCCTGCCCCTCTTCCTCCAACAGAGATTGGGGGCAAGGCAACCAAAGCCACAACCAATACCATTTTCATGATATCTAGCACCAATTTCCCTTTCACCTCGTCGGCTGTGGAAGATCCACCTAATCTATCTTAACACCACTTACGCAATGATGGAGATATATGTAAGACTACCTTCGGTTTTACCCCATTCCATTTAAACCATAGTGTGGAATCGGTTTTTCCCATAAAAGACCAGATTTCGTCATTCCGCCTTGCTAATGACCTTCGTCTTGGAAAGGGGGCATGCCTATTCGCTGAATTAGATGATCAACTCTTGAAGAAGCCATGCAACGGGCTCCACCTCAAGAGATTCTATGCCTGATATAACCACTATGAGTCCCTTCTAGCGTAGTTTTTTCCCTTTCTTGTTTTTCAACGTTTTTTAGCACAAGTCAGGGGCAGCACCATCAGCTGCTAATCCAAAGTCATTGGTTTGAGACACCTCTCACACCTATGGTCTCAAATTTCCATCTCCTTATGAGACCATCATCTCATGCTTAACAACCAAGTTTTGGGACCGCTTCCAGAAGTTACCTCAATTTACGAGCCACAACATCGCGATGCAAGTGTCTGTGGACCTGTACTTGCATCACTCTTGCCTACCGCTACTCATGTGGGTTTTCGGGCCACCGCCCATTAAGGAACATCATTTTTATTTTAGCATATAACTGTCTACTTCGTCCACCTCACCTTACACAGATCTCTGGACCATTGTCCAGAAGACAAATTATTTCTCTTGCATGTATTTGGCGTATAACTACCTCCAGACTTGCACTCATATCACATGTAGTCAAGTCCGTCCACCACAACTCACACATGACTCTCCTGACCTCTGTCCGAGAGCCACCTCGGTTTGCGTGCCTTTGCCACACCGACTCGTGTGCCTCTACCACGATCTATCCTGTGCATGTATTGGTATGTTTGAGAGCCACCTCCTCCATCCATACTATGCGGATGACCTTTGGACCACTGTCCACCGTCCCGACATGGGGGCACTGCCTGTGCCACCGCAATCGGTTGACCATACTAGAGTTTCGTTCAAGCTCTTTTTTGACTCTTACAAGAATGAGAAGATTGCCGAGCGCAGCTACTAACTTTCCCGCTTGTTAAAGGATAGGAAAGGGCATCTACATTGTCTCATTTACCTCCTTTTGTGGACCATGTAGACCATCAAATGAAAAGGACCACCTTGGCATATTCAAGCCAAGACCGTTCCCCTTTGCATACTTTTATGCTTTCTCGGGAAGAGGGGCCGAACTTTACGAAAAAGCTCGGTTGTCATTAAGCTCTTTTCCAGCCTTCTCATCAAGAAAAGATGGCCGAGCAAACTTGGTTTTGTTCATGCTCATAAAAGTATTTGAATGATCGTCCAATTAGTATAGGTTTAACCTTTTTCGTCTTGATTGGACTACCAATGGTAAAGAAGTCTCTCATCCCCTATAGGATGGGCGAGCTCTCCTATGTATACTTTTATCCTTTTTCGGGCACAGGAGACTACCAACGAAAAAGATCCCCCACTGGAGTCTTCTTCATGCTTTCAGACTCTCTAAAATTGAAAGCACCATCGAGCATTTACTTTCTCGGGCTCGCCAAAAATCCACGAGATCGTACCACAATGGTGTCTCTAGACACCACCCCACAGGAAATAGTTTGGCAACATTCCCACGTTGGGTCTCCTTTGTTCAGAGTACTTTGCAATGTGTCTTCCTTGGATCCCATCAATATCAAAAGTGTCCACCTCCCCCAAGTATTTCCCATTTGCAGTAACATTTTCGGTATTATAGCTATGATCCTATTCTCGTGAGTCAGTTTCATTCGCTGCCTGGTCCGCCCTACCATCATACTTTGAACAAAGGAAGTTTGAGTCTACTACACTCCCTCTACCCCTGTTCAAATCCTTCCCCCCCCCCCCCCCCAATTCAGTGGTTCAGTCTGTAGATTGTCTCACATCTTTCGGTTATCTCCCTCGCGCTTCTGGTCAAGGAAACACCATTGCCTTGACCTGGGGTAGGTCTCCCTCTGTCGACGACAACACACATATTCCATAGGATAGACCCAGAGGTCCATGTATCTTGTTTTCATTAACCTCATTTATGAGTTCCTCGGACCACTTGAGAGGAGTCCTTGGTGCCTCTCAGGATGGTTGTTTCTCACCTACTCGACTCCAGCTACATCATCGCACCGTTGAGATTCATATAGGGTATTGATCCGTGCAGTATTTGGTTGAAGACCCCGAATGTCACCTGACTCCAGCACATTGATGAGTCTATTCGAGGGACCTAAATAGGTTATGTCCCTTATGATTTTCGGGTTGCGTTGGAGACAGTGTTCAGAAGCCCAAGCAGTGCTTCTATATAGATTTATGATTGATGCAGCATACTTGTACCACAGAGACTCTGACTCTCCATCAGTGAGTCCATATAGTTATGTACCATTCCAGATCCAACAAGCTATCAATCATGAAGATGCAGCATTCCATGAGAATGCCATGGGTCCTATAGCAATTCTTCAGATCAGTATTGTATTCAACCTCGCATTGAGGCAGCCACTATGTATCATCAGTTGTATATGATTGACTCTTGTATTTTAGAGCATAGATCACATTATTCTTTTGACATTGTTACGAGCATGGGAATGCCCGCCTCGTCCATATACATGTCACACATTATTTGTATCTCACCCATTGATGGGAACCATATTAATACAAAAACCAAAAGCCACCATGCCCCAGCCCAAGAAGCACCACCTCTCCGCAGAAAATCCTATGATATCCGTCAGCCATACAATGAGCTCCTGCCCTCACACATCAGGAGGCAATCTGTTAACTCAAAAAAACCCTCACTCGGCTCTACATGGCCTAAACCACCCAAGGACACCCATGCACGACCCTCATTTCACCCCATTGGACCCCCACACCCTCAAAAAGGCTTAAGAATGAGCAAAATGGCTTAAAACCCCCAAAAAAGAGCCTAAATAGTTTTCCTAAGGGTTAAAGCCTCCAAAAAGGGGCTAAAACCCCTCAAAGGAGCTAAAAACCCTAAAAGGAGCTAAAGATAGGGCAGAAGGGGCTAAAAGCCCCAAAAAGGGGCTAAAGCCCTAACCAGAGGCTTAAAACCCTAAAAAGCCCCCAAAAAGCTATAAATAGAGGGGTGGGGGTCACTCTCAAAACACTTCTTCCTTGCAAACTGTTATGCTGCCCGTGGATGCCTTGAGACCCTTTGTCTCTCAAGCCACCCACACTCCCTCTCCTCCATTCTCCATTGAGCCATAGCTCCCCCATCCAAGAGAGGTGCTTCTCCAAGCCAGGGCATGGTGGCCCATTCCACCCAAAGAGAAGGTATAGCTTGTTATTTTCAGTATTTGCTTAGTAGTTTCTTTGCTTTCTAATCCATGGTTTATTTGCAGGTTTATTGCCTAACTTGTTTTGCAGGTATTTCGATTTCTAGCATGTTGTGTGCAGGTTGCTGGAGCTAACCCTAGCAGTGTTTGCAGAGGGGTTTCCAGCCATTTCTCTTCTTTCTGTTTTACTTTGCTTTCTGTTCGTTTTTACTGCATTTCACCTGCAGGAACCTACCCTTCCATCCTATAGACAGAAGGTAGTCATCCCTGCCCTATAGCAAGGGAGAAATCCCTGCTACAAGAACATTACAACTTCTCCCCCATACATGGTTTTAAAACCATGTGCAAGGCCCTCCTAAAACCATGGGTTGTTTAGGAGGCCTTGCACATGGTCTTAAAACAATTTGCAACGACCTCCTAAACCATGTACAATAAAACCATGGGTTGTTTAGGAGGCCTTGCACATGGTTTTAAAAGCATGTGCACTACCAACATTTTTTTTGCAAATATTTCAATTTTTTATTTTTTATTATTTTGTTAAGTAGGAACATTACAACATCTCCCCCATATTGTGTTTTTTTTTTCTGATCGACATTTTTTTGGGCTGATAATTAATTTTTTTTATTTTTTATTGTTTTGTTAGGTATGAACATTACAACATCTCCCCCATATTAGGTTGTTTTTGTGGCCGACATTTATTTTGGAGGATAATTAAAAATTTTATTTTTTATGGACGACATTTACAAGATGAAAGTTACGTAACGTTACAAGATCTCCCTCATACTGGGCTGAAGAGCGCCTCTTGGCGCAATAAACACTTCACTACTCAGAGTATAATAATACCAGCATAGATCCAAATCATAGGCTCTATCAAGCGTCAAGAGGGATCAAATCTTTGGAGCTGCAAACCTATTGCACTCAATTTGCTAATGGCCGACATATAATATTTTTTATTATTTTTTATTTTGTTACGAAATAACATTACAACATCTTCCCCATACATGGTTTTAAAACCATGTGCAAGACCCTCCTAAAACCATGGGTTGTTTAGGAGGCCTTGCACATGGTATTAAAACCATTTGCAACAACCTCCTAAACCATGTACAATAAAACCATGGGTTGTTTAGGAGACCTTGCACATGGTTTTAAGACCATTTGCAAGGCCCTCCTAAACCATGTACAATAAAACCATGGGTTGTTTAGTAGGCCTTGCACATGGCTTTAAAACCATTTGCACTAACAACATTTTTTTTGAGGATATTTCAATTTTTTTTATTTTGTTAAGTAGGAACATTACAACATCTCCCCTATATTGTGTTGTTTTTCTGACCGACATTTTTTTTGGCAGATTTTATTTATTTTTTTATTGTTTTGTTAGGTAGGAACATTACAATATCTCCCCCATATTAGGTTGTTTTTGTGGTCGACATTTATTTTGGAGGATAATTAATTTTTTTTATTTTTTATGGCCAACATTTACAAGAGGAACGTTACAAGATCTCCCCCATACTAGGCTGTAGAGCATCTCTCGGCGCAATGAATATTACACAATAAAATTAAATTAAAGTGAGGGCATTAAAGAATGCTAAATTTATTTTCGCATTTAAAACCAACAATTTTGTTTTAGAAACAAATATTTATGCTGAAAGCGTTTTTTTATCTAAAGGTAGGTTTGTAAAACACTGTTCTAGATTCCATATTCGTTGTCGTCCCTTTAACAAATAAGAATGTGCCACGTGTTTGTAATAAGATGGAGCTCTAGACAACTAGGATCATGTTGGAAATCATGTCTGCAATTGGACAGGTGTGAGTTGCAACCCACAACAACTGCATGTAGTAGAGTTAAATCTATACAACAAGATCTTGCAAGGGACTATTCCTCCACACTTGGGTACTATGTCGTTCCTCAGAGTGTTGAATCTCACTCTTAACCATTTTTTTGGACTATTTGAAGGATTGCACGACTCTCACAATAGTTCGTCTGTCCAACAATCATCTGGCTGGGGTATTCCAAGTGATCTCAGTCAATGGTAGAAGCTACAAAATCTTGATGTGAATGGGAACAGACTTAGAGGAAAAGTGTCGGAATCCTTGGGAAATTGTTCAACGATGGAGATTCTAGATCTAGGAAATAACTTACTCGGTGAAACTATCCTTTCTCAGCTTGGTTTGTTTGCTAGAGTTCAAATACTGTTTCCCAGTTTGTAAAGCTTATCATATATAATGCTTTTAATTGTTGTGTTCCAACGTCAAGATCATCAAAACTATTTTCAATGCTTTCATGTATTTGTGAACAAAAGTTCTAGTCCCATGCCCTTTATGACAGAAGAACCCAAACTGGCAGGAAGCAACTTTTTTCGCCTGGTATTTTATGGATTCCACCTAATGACACTGCTATATTTAACCTTTTTGGCAGTTGTACAACTGATCCTTGGAACTAAATAGCCTATTGTTCACCTTGTATGCCTACTTTTAAACTTAAAACCTATACTGCATTCCAGAATTTCTACAGCATACTATTCAACTGATTTCAGCCAGCTTACAGTACGATTCAACAAATCTTCTAAATTTCCCTTAAAACAATACTAGACAATATCCAGCCTTCGTGCTACACCATTTTCAATTTCAGAGTAAATTTCGGTTGTTTCTAATGCATACAATAGCAAAAGTTCACTGTAATTGCAACTTCAAAATAGGAGAATCGTGCAGGAGTCGTCTGACACCGCATCACAATCAGATTTCGCCCAACCTTGTATGAAGTATCTCTAATTTCAAGATCTCCAAACTATAAAGCATCGATGCGCTGGAGTTCTCCCAAAATGAAACCCCTATTTTGAGGAGTTCTCCACCAAATTACAGTTGATTTCACTGTTACAACATTGCGCTCCAAATTCCAGTATAGACTAGCCTTCAAGGGTCAACTCATATAGGAGAACATTGTATGCTATACTTCTGAGGGAGTTGTTCGAATCACTGCGTATTTCCACCAAATTTTGGATGGACTGATTATCAAACACTTGAGCAATCGTTCTACAACAATTTTCCCATGGATTGTATCATATTTTCAACGATTGATACTAAAAGCTCCAATAGAATCAAGTTTTCGAGTATCTCCGAAATGCGACGATTGCTTCTGACCATTTCTTTTCCAGAACTTCATCACACAGTGGAAAACTCACTCCAAAGCATAATTTGAGAGTTTTAAAAAAACACAGAATCTCTGTTCCTCCGAAGACTTTATCGTTATGACTGCAGTCCAGTGAGCTTTAAACGACTCCAGAATCCATAGCTTTTCACTGTATTCAAGACTTTACACGCACTTTTCACAACATCTATGGCTCAAATTTCTTCTCGTGACCCAAGATCCATAGCCGGAAGGGGACCAAAGCCATTTATTGAAAATGTTTAGTGAATCAACACGCGCTTTTCACACATCCACAACTCAAATTTCTTCTCGCGATCCGTGATCCATATCTGGACCCAAAGTCGTTTATTGAAATCGTTTGGTGAATTAAGTTCCCATATCTGATCTCGTTTATTGAAATGGTTTAGTGAATTAGGTTCGCTCCTCTTCAAAGGGCGACATCTGATAAAATAAATGAACTTTGGTGACTGACTAAAATAAAATAATATATATATATATATTATTAAATTATTTAAATCTTTTATTTTGTTAGTTAGGTGGTGGTTTGGTGACTGACTTAAATTAAATAAAATAAAATAATATATATATATATATATTATTAAATTATTTAAATCTTTTATTTTATTAGTTAGGTGGTGGTGTGGAGTGTTATTTTGTGTGCTGCCCATTACATTCCGTTACTATTATTTTTATATGGTCAAGTGGGTAAATAGGTACTAAGCTAAGCTTTTAATATATTGGGAAAAGTTAATATCACAGAATTAAATACCAATATAAAATTAAATAGTTCATTTTATTATTTGAAGTATGAGAGAAGAATGTATCAAGAAGTTTATTATATAATAATTTGAGATGTATAGGTTTTAAGAAAAATTCCAAAGAAATGGTTGAATGTCATAATATCAACCCACTTTGTTTTGTTTTTTTAAATAATTCTTAAGTAATGTACAAGATGTCTCTTTTATCATTTCTAAAAACATTACTGATTATTAAGTAATTATGTCAAAATATAAAGGATAAAGAAAATGGTTGAATATCATAATCTCAATCCATTTTGTTTTGTTTTTTTAATAATTTTTAAGTAATGTACTAGATGTCTCTTTTATCATTTATAAAAACATAATTGATTATTAAGTAATTATGTTGAAATATAAAGAGTATTAGGTATGAAGGGCCATTATCAATTTTACAAAACAAATAAAAGTTTGGAGAGCTGGTCACACTACGAATCTTGAAGTTGAGATAATGTTTTTTTTTTAAACAAAAACAGGGAGATAGAATATATAGGCCGGCAAAACAGCTGCCGGGTGCTTTTACAAGGCTAAGCAGAGATTCAGATAATCAGGTCTGGTCTATATCCAGTAGATATTTCTTATTTTAGAAGAGTAGCAGGATTACATAGGATAGCCAAGAGAAGAGGCTAGAAGGACTTCATTTCAGATCAAGCTTCGCTACAGCTTCTTCCAGCGCTGTGAGTCGGTTTCCAAAATCTCCATGGACATTGGCTTCGTCCTTAAACCCAGCTTGGACTTCAGCTTTGAAATTCTTCATCTTACCAGCAGCTCCAGCTTGTTCTTCTCGAAGCTTTCGGAGGTCAGCATTCAGCAAATCCCAAGCTTTGTTTGCTGCCTTGGCAGAGTCGTCCATTGATTTCTCAAACGCAGACATTTGACCTCGGATTCGTCTAAGTGAGGATTCGACTTCCTGGAGGCGCGATTCCACTGAGAGCCCTGAAGAGGATGAGCTTCCCGACGCCATGGGAAGGTAGAGATTAGCAGATGATATCCTTCAGCGCATCGAACAGCAGATGAATTGGAGGCAGGTCGATTCAGAATGAAGAGAGGGGGGCATAAATGGGCCACGAAGGCCAACCCAGTCGCAGACAGCATTAGGACAGAATCGCGGGCAGGGATTTCATCAGCTAAAACCAGACAAAGGACTGAGAATCTAGGGGCAAAGCATTCAGACTGGTGAAATAGGACACAGGAACCTGCTATGGGACGTCCCATCTTGTTTCTTTGCAGTCCATTATCAGGATTCCTCTGCATAACTCTACGCCCTCATTCGCTGCTTTATCAGCATTACCATTCAGAGTTCTGAGGATATGGAAGAATCTAATTGAGTGGAAATCTTCACAAAGGATCCTGATTCTTTTTGTTAGTTGGGCTAAATGCAGATTGGTGGGTCGCTTATGGTTGACAATGGCTTGGATTAGAAGACGAGAGTCTCCGAAAACCAGAAGATTGGCGATACCTTTAGCCTTTGCAATCCTCATACCTTGGTAGAGCCCTCAGAACTCAGCCTTATTATTTGTCCCGAAACCTAGCCCCCAGGCGTAGCTGCTGATCAGGTTGCCATTTGCATCTGAAATAACTCCACCACAGCCGGAGAGCCCCGGGTTTCCTTTTGCTGCGCCATCAAAGAAAAGGGAGGGAGTGTTCATAGCCAGATTCCAACTTTTGAAGTCATTCTGATCCAGTCTGATTTCCCAGTTGGCTAAGGGGGCTTTGAGAGGAGTTCTGTTGAGGTGATTTTGAACAAACTGTGCCAGCCAGTGAGATTCTTCATCTTTTAGAGGAGCAAGGTTAACCAAGGAGGCGTTCCATACCAGTGCTTCCCCAACAATGGCTCTAGCTTGGACTGCTAATCTGGAAGGGGGACTTTCCTTACCCCTGAAGATTCGACTATTCCTTTCCGTCCAGATTTTCCAACAAGTACCTTTGAGGATCCAATTCCAGGCAGCTTGAAGGAGGGGTTTCTTGGTGAGCAGGAAGGGGGAGAGCTGCCCCCAGCTTGAGAGGATCTCATGGATAGAGGGCGGGAGAGTTAAGCTTGAGTTAGTCCTCAGGGATAGGTTCCAGACTTCTTTGGAGAAATTGCAGGTAGCGAAGAGATGGTCAGTTGTTTCATTCTCCATTTTACACAAAGAACAGCGTGAGGGGCCTTCCAGACCTCGCTTCTTGAGATTTTCACCAGTAAGGATGCTGTAGTGGGCTAGGGTCCAGCAAAACATATCTATTTTTGGAATGA
>LPNX011000008.1:78294-104592 GCA_001517045.1 Pseudotsuga menziesii
TTCAGTCGGGAGATCAATTTCCGGTACAGCATCCAGTTTCTTAATAAATTTTGGAATGGAGGGCGCAGCAGGTTTAAGCCCGGGAGCAGAGAGGAGAAGCTTGAAGGCTTCCTCGGCTGAGAGAGGCGAGGAAGGGGAGAGCCCTCCCCCAGGCGCAGCCATGGGGGCGGCCAGGAGATGAGAGCCCTAGGAGGCTGAGAGCGCGGCTCAGAGGGAGCGCGTCATGGAGGCGAGCGATCAGTCACCATAACGTAATAATGTTAACCTTGAGATAATGTTACTCATTAAAGAAATTAATTAAATTTTAAGAAATCACAATGATAATAACTCAACTATCATGTGTTTGGTTGAGAATCATATTAATCTCTCATCCTCATCAATCTCCGTGATAGTCTAAAGGACGTTCCTTTTATCCTACATAGATGCTCACATGTAAGACATTAAAAAGTAGCTAAGCAACCTAAAGATATGAGAGCTATGTAAGCATTAATGTCATGTATGATTATGAGCAATCTTTGTAAATATGTATTTTTTATATCTGTTTGAGGGTTAACCATTATTTAAGATGCTATTAAATATATCTTAGGTTTCTATGAGCAAGTTTTGTGGGAATACTCTTAATTTTACTAGATATTGATAAATACCTACCAAAAATCCTTTTGTTAAGTCCTCTCCCATTACATATTTTTAATTTAAAAAACCCTATTTTTATCATATATCCCATATTTTTATTAGATACCCCTTTTTACAATCCCCTAATACTTATAAACCTCCCATACCCTCCATTGCCCAATACCTACAATACATTGACTTTATTTTTCATCATTTAAAAACATACCTTTATGAATGAAAATGATAAGATATTGGTCAACAAGGGAAATCCCTCATGCTTGAATCCCCCCTAAGGGAATGATGATTCCATCTTATGTGTGTCTTGCAAACACTAAATAAATGCTTGGTTCCTCTAGTCTCTAAATTAAGGTGGAATTCATGGCCAACTTCATCTAGTACCATAAAGTTATTTTTTAGTTATATGTATTTTGTTGATATATAGTTTTATTAAATTAACTTATTAAAGCCATGAGGGGTGTAGACCAAGTGGCAATAGAGTGTATTGTTAAGGCACTCCTTGCGACGTTACCGGTTCAAACTCCGAATAGTATGTGCCCAATTCTGGGGGCTATGTCTATTAAGGGTATATAGTGGCAGTAGACGAGAATCTACCTCATGTCACAACCTTCATTTTGCACTAGGAAGGTTGTTTGCTCTTTAGCTATTGGAACTCTCCAAAAAAAACTTAGAAGGTACTATTCCCAATCAATTGAGTCAATTGAAAGCTCTGTATCAATTGTCCCTTTCCAGAAACACATTTTCTGGAGAAATTCCTGAATTTTTTCAAGTTTGTAGCAGCTAAGAAAAATAGATCTCAGCGATAACAGATTTAGTGGCAATATTCCGGAAAGTATTGGGCAATGTTCCAGTCTTGAGCTTCTAGATCTCAGTTACAACCAGATTACCGGTGAGATGCCATTGCGAGTGGCTAGCCTTCATAACATGAACTCCTACACTAGTCTTTCACATAATGCACTCACAGGACGATTGCCTGCTGAATTAGGAGGAATGAAAATGATTCAAAAAATTGATCTTTCTGCCAATAATTTTTTGGGTGCCATACCCGAGCAATTACAGAATTGTGTTGGACTAGAGAGCCTTAATATTTCTCATAACTCATTGGAAGGTTTAATTCTAGCATCTATCGATAAACTTGAAGGCCTTAAAGATATGGATTTATCTTTCAATCAAATAAAGCCTTCTCACAATGCATTTTCTAATGAGGTTTGTTGATTCATATTAGAATCCAAATTTAGAAAAAAATGTACTTATTTAGTGCCTACTATGTTTGACATTAGTGTTGCTTTGACTTATTTAGTGCCTACCATGTTTGACATTAGTGTTGCTTTGTCTATGCATTTATTGAGAAGGAAATGTTCATGCTCTAAAGGTCAGTCATTGAATGACCACACAATTGGCAGTATTAGGAAGGTAGCATTTGACTTGTCTAAACTGTGGATCATTATGCACAATAACCGTATTACAATATATTATATACTTTCCACCCACCTCATTCCTATGTATAGCTTATACTATGTTTTTCTTTCTTCTCTAATGTAGGGACATTACCGCTATCGTGGCCATTGTTTTATTTTGGTGTTGTGGAGAATCTAGAGATTCGATATTAAGGTCTTGAGACGTCAATCCATTACCAGCTCATTTTCAAACATCCCTCCCATTTTCATCCTTCACATCAAAGTCTCAGTTGCGATAAACCCAAAAATGAAATATTTTAAATCAAATATATTGAAACTTTGACCATATTTATTACACAAACAAACAAACATTTAAAACCCAATAAATTGAAAACTTTGGTCATATTTATTACACTAAAAAAAGCAATATAAGCACAAAGGCTCGCCCCACCATAAAACACATAAACCATGGTTGGGCTTTAATAAAATGACTTTGAACAAAATTAAGGGTATTTATATGGTAAAAGTAATTTGTGAAAGATTTATTTTTTGGGAGGAAAAAGTTGACTCACCCAAATACAAAACTGTCATACAAATTTAAAATTACTAAGCTACAATATTAAAGAGAGGTATTTACAAACACCACATGCAAATACACAAATCTATTGCAAATTAAAAAATTTCTTCACTAAAACCTAAGCTAGATACAAAATTTATTTGCTTCTAAAAAGTTCTCTTATTGCATTTTTATATATCTCTTTTCGTTACCATTATTTGTCTTGTAAAATCTCTAGAATGTACATTTGTCACATAGAGTCTTGTTGTTTATTAAACTCCCCCTTGAGATATAAAGGAAATGATAGGGACAATTTACCAATCTTACGTGGTTAAACTCCCTGTTGGGATATAAAGGGAATGATAGAGGCAAATGCCCAATCTCTTGCTTTCTCACTTTCATGATAGGTGTTTTGTAATACGAGGAGGGGTTGTCTCTACCAATAATAAAAAAGTATCTTGAGGTTCTCATATGTCATAGTTTGCAACATAACAAAAGTAAATACTAGACTCTAAAGGGCACAATTGGAATGATCTATTTATTGTTGAGTTATGGTATTTATGATCAAGATTTGAAGTTGAGGTGGGGAAGTTGGAGAACTTTAATACCACATGATCACTCTAGATATCTTAACTTTGATTTTATCAAATATTAAGAGGAATCAAATTTCACTAGGTATAAATCTTTTTTAGATTGCAAAACTCAAAATTAGGTGACCCATCTATTAAAGTATCCATATGTTTAAACCATCCTAAACTACACATAAATATTTAAAAGTCCATCATACAACAAGCAAAGTTTCCTTAATCCAAGCATAAAAAATAAAGAAGGAATCATCACTTTGTATGATATTAAGTGGAAGAGCATCACAAGTTGAATCCCTAACTATACAAATAATAATTCACATAAAAAATAATACTCTCTTTTCTTCTTCATCACATCTACATCTACTTTTCTTCTCATTTTTTTATACCTGCCTTAGCAGGTATATTGTAATTGATTGATTTTGACTTTGGTTGACTTTGGTCTATTTTGATGCAGGTTTAAAAAATTAAAATTTGTTTTGTAAAGTATAACTTAGGGATTTGTAAATTTTTTTTTTTATTTTGTTAAAAAAACTATTTTGTCAACAGCTGATTGGTGGATAGAAGCTGATGTCAACATTGGGATTTGGTATCTGGATTTGAGTTGACATGTGTCCACATGACGTCATAATTATAAAATTTAAAAAATAAAAATTATAAAAATTATATCCATTGACGGAGACTCCAGCATAGAAGCCTTATCCGTTGAAAGGTGCCAGCTGGGACTGGCCACCCAGTTGGCCCCTGTAGACCAGGATTCCCACCGAGCAGCGCACGTGCTTCAACACCCTCTGGTTCATAGTTTCGAATGCCAGGCTCACAGACTCCAGGACGCCGTCGACGCGCTGGTATTTGTGGAAGGGAAGAATGATCATGGCAATCCGCTTCCGGTCCGCAATATTGCAGATATCCTTGTGCATGTCGTGGATAGGAGAGATGGCGGTCATGGGCCTCACCGTTACCTTGCTCAGTTGCTCATACGCCTCGAATGAAACCACTATCCGATCTTGTGATTAGGAACGGTTGCGGTTCCAGAAGGGAAGCCCGTTTTTCCTGGCCTTGTGAACCATCATAATTGCAGAAGAACTCTTGGACAACTCCACCAGGTGCATGATGTAGAGGCGCAGGGCAGGATTTCGAATCCCCCTGGAGGCCTCTATCAGGTTTATCATCGCCGATATGTTCCTCGTATCGTGCAGACAAGCCAGGATTCTGAGTTGGTCCTCTGGTTTCTCTCTCTGTATCTTTCTGTGTATGTATGGAGTTGCCTTTCTTGCTGGCTTGTATATGGCCATTACTAATGGGATTGTAATGAATGTTGTGAACAGAGCCATCAACACCAAAATCGAGAAAACTTCGTCATTCAAAACCTGAAAAAGTAAAAAATAAACATCCAGATGATCGGGTTAAGCTGTATGGGCTATCGAATATTTTAGTTCATTCAAGATGAATTTGAATACTTTTTTGCAATTTGTATTGTACCTTCCTATCCTTTCCAATGTTGAGGACAATCAACTCCACTAATCCTTTGGTGTTCATCAAGAATCCCAAGGCCATTGCTTCGCGACAAGGAACTTTGTGGGCGATTGCAACAAAACGTACCCAAAATCTTCCCTGCGCAAGCAGTCACCATAACCAAACCAAGTAGACCCCAAGACGTGCTCCCATGAATCGATGCCACATTAGTCTTCAAACCGCTGGAGGCAAAATATAATGGCAGTAGCAAGCCTGATACGAGGTCCTCAATCTTTTCAATAAGCATCCATGCTAACGGGCCGTCTTTCGGACTTCTCAAACCAAACACAAAAGCTCCGAAGATTGAGTGAATCCCAATTGCATCTGTTACAAAGCCAGATGCTAGCACTCCCGCCAGAGTAATGCAAACGAATGTTTCGCTCACCGGTTCATTGTCAGGTGACCGGTGGCCAATCCAAGACATTATGGGCTTCACCGCTACCATCATGAAAACCACAAATGCTAATCCACATAGCAGAACATAGATTGATATAACAGGGCTCTTGTCTGTACCTGAAAGAGCGACGACAAGGGCCAGAAGAATCCAAGCAACCACGTCATTAACTGCAGCTGCAGCCATGGCCATTTGCCCCACATCCGTGGTAAGAAGCTTGACTTCTGCAAGTATCCTAGCAAGTACTGGGAATGCAGTGATAGACAACGATACACCCATGAAGACGAGGAACTGTCCATAGCCCACACCCTTAGAAATCGTTGCCTTGAGAATATAAGCAACTCCGATCCCGGCCAAAAACGGTAAGCTAATTCCAGCTGCAGCAATTGCTAAGGCCTTCCTTCCAGTACGTTTAATTGCATTGAAATCTAGTTTTAACCCAACCAAAAACAGAAAGAATAGCAGACCAATTTTTGCAACAGTTTCGAGTACAGTGGTACTATTCTCTGGGAAAATTGTGTGCATGTAAGCTTTACTGATCCCTAGAAGAGAAGGCCCAAGAAGAATTCCACCCTGGATATCACAGCAACCAAAATCGAAAACTTACAACTCCAGATCTTTTACACACTCAAGTTGTTGCATTTTATATATATATAGAAGGGTTCTGAAGTAAAATAGTAGTAAGACATGGGGTTCATAAATAATTGGAATTCAGTACTAGTTTCATAGATAAGATATGATTGGCATGGCCGAATGAAATCATTTATCTTTAACATTAGAAAACCAAATGCAGATAATTATGCTTTTTATTTTGACTATAATAAACCCTGTTTTAAGGTAGAACATTTACAAAGTAGGTACCACGTTTGAGGTTCAATAGTTCTATATCAATTTGATCGAAATGATCGTGACCATAGTCGAACATGGAGAAAAGCCGGTAAAACTACCAGTCATATTTTATTCACGATTTCCAACTGTTATACATACGGTAGTGGCAGCTTCATTGGCGAGAAAAATAAAAAATTTTAAAGAAGAAAGTTTGAATGCCTTTTAATTAAGCTAAAAGACGAATATAAAAGCTAACAGAAATGTATATAGTAAACTCTAACATTTTTTTAATTGAAGTTTCCTGCTAAATCATTTGAAACAATTAGATTGAAGTCAATTCAAAGGCAGGTGCAGACAATGTCAAAACAAAGTCGATCAACTAAACTGCAGTCAGTTTTTCAGGCCTAGTGGAAACTGAAATGTGTGAAAAACAGTGTAGAGTGCCTATTCTAGTTTAGAATAGCAAAATCATGCCAAGAACTTTTTGGGATTGTGTATGTGTATTTTAATTAACATCAAACTGATGATGGCAAATTCAAAAATTATTCATATCATATCTCATATATATATATATATATATATATATATTTATTTATTGGTAACTGTAATGGTTAATTATTAAGTTGACACATTTAATTTAAAACAAGTAAAGAGAAACTATAAGTTATGAATTTGGACTTAGTTAACACAGGTATAAACTTATCATGTGTTTTTAGGTTAGTGGTGGTTATTAGCTAATGATATGTGATGATGATAAGTTGAAAAAAAATATCATTCATAATATATATTGGTAGTGGTTGATTACTAAGTTGACATATTTAATTTAAAATAAGTAGATGGAAATTATAAATTCTGAATTTGACCTAGTCAATACAAGCATAAACTTTGTGGTTGATTACTAAGTTGACATATTTAATTTAAAATAAGTAGAGGGAAATTATAAGTTCTGAATTTGGACCTAGTCAATACAAGCATAAACTTATTATGTGCTTCTAGGTTAGTGGTGACTATTAGTTAATGGCATGTGATGATGATAAGTTGAAAATTTACCAAATATCATTCATAATATATATATATATTTGGGTAGTGGTTGATTACTAAGTTGACACATTTAATTTAAAATTAGTAGATGGAAACTATAAGTTATGAATTTGGACCTAGTCAATACAAGCATAAACTTATCATGTGCTTCTAGGTTAGTGGTGGTTATTAGCTAGTGGTATGTCAAATTGCTATCGCTTCCCTAGATTTAGAGTTAGAGGGTAGAGAAAGCTATAAAGCATTGACTTCTCCCACAATCATAAGTATGGGTAGGCTCCCCACCATACAAATAGTAGTTATAACTCTAGTTTTTGAATGAAATCATCCCACTATATAAGTTATGAAGCCTTTAAAGGAATTGTACTATCCTATTGCTATATATTTTCAATCTCTTCTTAGGAGGCAGGTACTAAACAACTTTGTTGCTTATTCTACTTGTTTCGACAATTGCTAGATTAGAGTAAGAGAAAATAATCGAACCGTCTTGGTGTGAGGGTGAAAGTGGGGCTGGAGAGTCGATGATTGTCGTCGAACGTGAGTGCGTTGACAGTATAAGGTTTTACGGGGGTTTTGTCCATTCCGTGGCCTTGCACTTGCCATATCTGACTGATTCCTCTCGTTTTACTAAGAATCCCCAACTGAGCTTCAACTGGGCAATGTCACAACTCAAACCAGTGTTGACGGAAGCCTCAGATTTCTTCGTGGGTACTCTGAACACCTAAACTTTAACTCCATTCCAATTTTTCCCTGTTTTTCTATTGCATATATTGTACTATACCCATTTACGTAATGGTTTGTGGAGGAAGGGGAAGCCGAAGGGGTATGGGTTTGTGAAATCACATACACATTATATGATATATATGCAATCGGGGGTTCTGATGATCAGAGCAACCAATTTGAAGACCATGCTCTCCGCAATTTCGTCTTTATCGCCCCCAAAAGCTGCCCATTTGGTCCCCTGCCACTTCATTTATGCTCGGGCTCGACCCCATTCCTTGACTCTTCCGAGAAATCTTGCGCTTGTGCTGGTATCCAGACGTCCCGGTTACGAAACCCTCTCGTGGAGGCACTCTGACCTGGCCCTGCCAAGGAGCCCAGGGGAATATTCCCTTGGCCACATGCGCTTCGGTATTCAAGCGGGAAATTTTTTCAATGAGAGTTATAAAGGAACCGAAGGAGAAGAAGGACATGAAGAGGAAGAGGCCCGAAAATCGTTCAGTTTAGTGTGTGAGAAGAAGCAGCAGCATCAGCTCAAAGCCATGGAAGACTTGGGCGTTTACACAAGTGGAGAAATTCATCTCATATTGGGGCCTATGTTCGCGGGCAAGACAACTGCCCTTATTCGAAAAATGCGAGCAGAGATTCAAATGGGCAGGTTTGGAGATTCTGCAGGCTTCTGTTTTAGTTTCTGGGTGGTGTTTTGCTTTGCGATCGTAGATTATTCTTGCTCTTGGCACACTATGTAGATCTGCTTAGACTTGAAACTGGATGTTGGATTTCATATTCTTTGATCTTTGGCATTTGTGTGGAATTGTTGACCGATTCTGTAGTGGTTTTTTGAAAATTGCTTAGACTTGACATTAGATGTTGTATCTCATATTCTTTGACCATTCTTAGAGGAATGTGTACCAGCAACTCCTCTCTATGTAAATAGATATCCTAATCCTGCATATCTTCCCTTATCTGGAAGATGATTGTTATACATTTTCAAAGGCACTGTTTGATCTATGGATGTGTTAAGATGAACGGGGAGACTGTATGGTGTATATGAGCACTTATAGAGAATCATTTCACCTGATTCATTCAACGTCCTTCACCATGATCGTGGAGTGCTGATGTTATAAGTGGAGCTCTATGTCCCATGGGTTATTTAATGTCCCAAAATTGATTTTTATTTCAAATTTCGAGCTGGTGAAGCATAGAGCTCAAGCCTAACTCCATGCTTACATGGTAACAGCATTATCACTGTGTGGCTTGGGAGGTCCAAACTGTCTGCTTACGATTTTTCAATCGTCCACCACATTGGCTGTCTACAGTCTAGCTGTGGTCTCAAATATCTGTGTATCTAAGCTTATTATGATTCCCCTTTTTAGGAACATAGCTTTATTTCCTATGCAGATAGGTCTACTCCTCGTTCAAGGGGATTATCAAATACATCTGATAGTAATTCGTGCTAAAGCCAGATAGTTTACTCCTTCAAGATGATTATCCAATATATCTGATAGTAATTGGTTCTCTGTTCTCAAGCCTTTCCTCACTTGTGTACATCGACTGTATAATTTTCATATCTATGCCTAAAATACTCAAAGATCTGACAGAATCAGCAATGTGTGCTTGCTTGTTTGCACATGTTTTCATCCGAGGGCCCTCATTCTTTAATTCTCTTCAATATCCTGTAAAAATATGAAGCTTGAGTTTTATGGCATCGGAATTGCCCAGCATTGTTCCTGCCTTCTCACTGTGTCGAATGATATGAGTCATGGCGTGTTTAAAAGGGCAATATTGTAGTTCTAAGCGTTGACTGTACAATTCTCCAGGCAAAAGATTCAGTGATAAGTGCTTTGATATTTGTGTTTAAATGTAAATGTAATGCTATTATAGTATATAGAGATCTGATTATGGAGAATGTTTTTTTTTTGACACACGCAGAAGAGTAATGCTTGTGAAATCTGACAAAGATACAAGATATGGGTTGAACTCAGTTGTGTCTCATGATGGTGCAAAAATGCCTTGCTGGGCTGTTGCAGATCTTGCATCTTTCAAAGATAAATTAGGAGAGGAGGCATACAAGCAGGTGCGCAAGTTGAACACAAACCATTATCAATTCCTATATAATGCATGTTTTATGTGTTACTATTTGAGATTTATATGCATTCCGTCGTTAGTTTTAGTTGTTTCTATGTTTTTGTATACCTTTGCACTGACTAAGTCATCCAATTAATACCACTTGACACTAAATATTATGTAATCAACAAAAAGGCATTGCAATTCAACTAAATACTCTAGTCACCTCTTTAGAATAGCATGAAGTGATTCTGCTGATTAGACTTTCACAAAAAATCTCTTATAATCTGCTTCATGTATTTTCTAATGAGAAAAAAGAAGGATTAAATAAAGAAATGAAATGAGGCAAAAAAGAAGATTTAAATTTGCTCCAAAATGATTTTCTACAAGAAAATAAATTAATACTCGACCAGTTGTCAAAAAATATTCTATAAAAATTGGTTGAAAAGAAACCTTCATCCTTTAATTAAGTAATATCAATATTTTTTAAATTCACATTAAATTCGGAATATTAACGTTAGAAGTAGATGAAATTGGTAAAAGTGTAAGAATTTATGATGAAATGTATGAAGAACAAAGATTAATGGATACCTTAAATGGAAGAGCTAAAAATTTGGAACTAAGGAAAAGTTAAAACACAAAGGGAAGAGAATGGACAGGAAGTTGGAAATACGAACATTAGGAGTTTGGTACAATGCTTCAATTGTAGTATACATTTCTAAGATGGGGCACCTTCCCATCAAAAATAGTACACAGGGGTTTACTTGATCGATGTGGCCTTTAAGAATGTGACCGTTGATTAACAGCTAGAGGTATCCTTAAGATTGTAACCAATGTAATCATGAAGAGGATTGAACAAGAGCTAGAGTAGGTGCATTTCTTCCGAAAGTTGCACACGTTTCAAAAGGGAAGAGCATTTCTCCCCAAAGTTGCACACGTTTCAAAAGGGAAGAGGACTATATTGGGTAGCTAGCAGCGTTGCAAGAGATTAGCATGACAAAAGATTAAATAAAACAATCTTAGTTATGCATCTTTCATCAGCTTTAATCAAGGTGTATGTTATGTATATAATCAATATGGCAAGGCATTAAGGTTAATTAATTCTTTTAACTATAGTTCTGTAGTCAGTGTTGTATGGAGGTCTTGTGTCAAGTTCAAATCAATCAAGAGAGGTGTCATACAGGGATGTCCAGTGTAAGGATCCCAAGTTCTAAGACTGGTTGAAGTGGTTTCCAGCTTGTTATTTGCAGATTTTCTTGTGTCACTTGCTAAGTCCATTAGAGATCTGAAGAAAATGTTGTAGAGTGCATGATTAGGCTGAGAAATGAGGGATTGAGTGTGCAGTTGACAACACCAAAACTATGATTGTGAAGACCAATATGGTCAAAGAACAGAGGAACATTTCCTTTAGGAGGGGATTTGAGAGATAAACAGAGGTACTTGAAAATTTAAGAATATTGTACATCATGAAACATTTCCTATCTGAATGAGTATACCCTCCTGCTCCGTGTTTCTTTCTTCAAAATCTTGATACCCCTGTTGCATTTGGAGCAGATGTGGGATTGTTTGAGCTTGATTAACAGAACTGAGAATCTATTTAAAACGTTGTAGTTTAAGGCCTGGTTTGGTAAATAAAAAATGTTATCATTAGTGAGAGAGGAATGGATGCAGCAGGACTTGAAAAATATCTCCCCAGTTCCAATCTTGAAAGTGGGTTGAAGTTATTGGTTTACCATAAGTACAATTCTCCAAAGACTTTGCTTGTGGACTATGTATAAGAATGCTTTGTTCAGGTTGAGGAGAGATGGATTTGGAAGAACAGGAGCATCAGCTGGATGGCTGACACATTTGAGAGCAGAGTAGGCTGGAGAAAGGTTTGGAAGTACAATTCTCCGAAGAGTTTGCTTGTGGACTATGTATAAGAATGCTTTGTTCAGGTTGAGGAGAGATGGATTTGGAAGAACAGGAGCATCAGCTGGATGGCTGACACATTTGAGCGCACAATAGGCTGGAGAAAGGTTTGGAACTAAGTTGCACAAAACGGGGAAACGGGGACGCGTAGGAAATGTGATCCCCAAAATTTAGGAAACGGGGATATATATATATATATATATATATATGAGACATTAAATTGAATGTGAAATCTAAAATGATTTAGAGATTAAATCCAACAAAATTAGAAATCATAGTCATAGTCATACAATAATGCATGTAACATTGTAACATCACATTTTAGTTGTAATATCCATAGATGATTTCATAATGTAAGTGGAAATAGCCAAAAACAGCCTTGATGTATGAGGCCGGTACATATATATCCAAAATCAACCTTTATATATGAGGCTACAAGTACAATGCTACATCAACATGAACAATGAACATATCAAGAAAATATGAGCTCAAGCCCAAAGACTCATCATCCTCGGGCTCATCTTCATACTCCTGAAAAATAGAACAAGAAGCATGCCCAACAGTGGATTGGTGAGTGGAAGAGGAATGGTCAACTACACTGCTAGGTTCCTCAATATTCAAGGCAGCAAGAGAGATGTCCAAGTCAGAGGATTTTGGATCCACATCCCATTCTTTAGAAGGCCCATTGCTATATTTCAGACCCCTACGAGATGCAAGGCGAAGATTGGCGTGCACATAAACAAGATCCTCATCCTTCTGTGAACCCAGCCTGTTGCGCTTCACAGAATGAATAAAACCATAGGTGCTCCAATTCTTTTCTGTCGATGAAGAGCTTGCCACTTAGAATATGAATGGCAAGTGTTTGCAAATGCACACCATTTGCTCCATGAAAAATCCACCACCTAACTGGACTCATGGTGCTTCTCTCATCCAAAGATGATATATCTGAATAATCATCCAATCCTGCTGCAAAACTAGCAAATTCTTCCTTCACCTCCTTGTGTATATGAGTTGGAAACATTCTCATATGCGCTTTTTTCACTCCATTAGCCACCTCTCTATCTTGATGGGGTGCCTTACTCTTTCCATTGCTTTGAGCAATGAGTTGTTCATCATAAAATCTTGGGTTCATGGCATGTGCTAAAGTGTGCAATGGAGTGTTGAAACTGTTCCAACTATCAACCAAATTTTTCTGTATCAAATCAGCAAAACCGACATCAATAAATAAAAACTGAGGAGAGTCCTGCAAAATGATTTCCATAGTCTTCTCAACCATGGTAACCATGCCATCGTATACCTCTCCCAAGAAAGGTTGGTCTGTGTCGGCACTTCGAAGAAGCTCAAATGGAGGTGTTGTAAACTTGAGCAAGAAATCTATCTTGCTCCACCACTCCTCATCAAGACACAATCTACGCACCATGGTTCCCCGCCCTGAATCTGCTTGTCTCCACTCAACCCAAAGTTGGTTGACGACCATAGAAACTAATGGTTGCTTAACCTCAACAAGGTGGCGCAACATGATGAAGTTGGAAGCATATCTCGTCTCAACAACTTTCAACAACTCCAATCTGGAGTACTCTCGAAATATGGCCTGAGATTGGTGGTGGTTGGTGATGAATTTAACTATCTCCCTTGCTTGCCCTGTTAGTTCCTTGATCCATGGAACTTTATTGTCAATCTCCTCTAAGATCAGATTTAGATTATGGACAATGCAAGGTGTCCACAAAATTTCATCAAACTTGCTCTCAACAATTAAACCTGTGACTTTGCAAACTGGTGCATTATCCATGATAACTTGCACCACCTTATTAGGCCCTATTTGCTCAATTGCTTTGATTAAAACATTAGTAATGAACTGAGCATCTTGTTGAATTTTTAGCATTAGCATAAACTTTAAAAATTTGCAAATGAACTTAAACAAATCAGCAATGCAGTAAAAACACATTCATCACATCAGCACACATGGACACAATATTTTTCACTGGGGAAACCTTCAAAGGACAAAAACCCCAAAAGCATTAATAGCTCATCTCGTTAATGAGATGACTCAGAAAATTCTTCAAAAAGTTTCTCAATTCCAGATTTGGAATTTACCCATAGTACTGTAAAATTTTTCAGTAAAAATCAGACTGATAATTTTACCCACAATTTCTAGAATTACAAAAATTTCCCAAATCATGGTTTTTTCAAAAAACAGAAATTCTCTCTCCTGTCTGCAAAAATCAGACTGTCCACGTCAGATCTAAAAATACCTGACTGGGTGTACCTTGCTGCCGTACAGCTGTACGACCGTACGGATCTGATTGTACGGCTGCCCGATCTGCCCAGCTTGTCTTTTCTTTCTGCCCGGAAAGAGAAATATGGACAGCCCATGAGGAGAGAAAAAGGGAAAAGATGACTGCCCAGAAAAAAAAGGAAAACTGTTCCAAAAAACGAAATGCTGAAGGTGGCTGTCCACAAAGTGCTGAAGATTGATTTTTTGATAAAAACCCCAGCTGAAAGTTTGCTGGAAATGAATGCCCTAGTTGAGGCAAAAACAAATTTCAAGAAGACTTCAGTAAAATTGCAGCATCACCTGTGAGAGAAAACTTGTGTGTTGTAAATGAGAAGACTTGATATTCTTTTATAGCCTTTGTTCACCTGTAAGTGGACAAGATTAGGAAAAATAAAAATAATAATATTTTTATTTTTTTCTTAATTTCACTTTCACTTTTACCAAAAAGGTACTTTTATTTTTCCTTCGACTTTTACCAAAAGTCCTTATTTAATTTTGATTCCACTTGTGGTGCTTTTCCTGTGGTACAAAAGTCTTTATTTAAATTGACTTTTGACTTTGACCTTTTTCCAAGTGCCCTTGTGGTCATTACTTGTGGTACCTTTTTTATTTTAAAAGTACATCATCATAAACTAAGAGAGTTATTAATGCTTTTACCTCACACACTGTGTGACACCTAGATTTGGTACTAGGGTAACTTAACCAAGGGTAGCTGATCCTTGGAGAAGCACACCAAGCCCATAGATCAAGGGTCAAAGTGCCACACACATGCCAGACCCAGTCTAGGGCTCACAGTGTCTTCATTCTCCAAGAGAATGGCTACTCAGAACTAAGCTGAGTCTACCTGTCCCGGATCAGATGTCTACTCAACACAAGGTTGAGTCTATTCAGGGTAGATCTGGGTCTATATCATGGTCCCAGACCAGATATCTACCATTCAACAAAATGGTCACTCAACACTGGGTTGAGTCTTCACTGTGGTCTCAGACCAGGTGTCCCATTCTTTGAAGAGAAGGGCTCTCGATGCTGCTTAGAAAAATCAACACATCTTTTACCTCCCCTGAACAGTCTTCAGCCTTTAGAAACATTGCTCCTTTTGGTGAAGTGGCAATGATGTTTATCAATGGCCTACGCCTGGTATCTGTTCATCCATCTGAGACTATGGTAACCCCAAAGCTACCCCATGAAGTACGAGTTGGTGCTAAGACATCCTCCACAAGCTCCTTCTCCATTTTTAGGAGATTAGTTCGGTTTTTCTCATAGTTTGGTCCCTTGTACCCTGCAGGAGCTGTGTTAATTGCTTGCATGAGATCATGCTAGTAAGGAGACCGAACCACATTGAAAGGTATCCCACAAGCATAGATGGCCCTAGCCACCCTTGTGTCGGCTACTTCCTTCCCTTGAACATTCACCATTTTGGCTATTCTGCTCTCTTGAATTGAGGGACTCCCTTTGGTATTTTTTGATGGTTGTACTGCTTGTTGAGATGCTTTCCTCTCCCTTGCCTCAAGCACAATCCCTGGCTTGGTGTTTGAGGTTCAATGGAAGCATTAGCAAGCTGGTCATGTCTTCTTTTAAGCTTGTTAGCCTCTTCTTTTTCAACTTCATACTTCCTCCTCTCACTTGGGTCACTTGTTTTTGGGTCAGCTTCAATACCCTTTCCTATGTCATGCAAGAAATGTGCCCTCACATTTCCTGCAACTTAGGTTTGGAACTACATCGTTTGTTAAATGATAGCAAAGGTGCGTCCACCACATGTTTCTTGATGATTGGAAGGGTTTCTTAGTTTACTAGGTTACTTGGATAACCAAAGTCTCACATAGGCGTGTTGACGATTGACATGTGTCCTGCAAGTCATGTTAGATTGTGAGCACCTATTAACTGTGGGATGCGTGCTTTAACAATAAATCTAACCAGCTCAAGTTTGGAAAATAAATAGAATGAAACGAATGGTGTCATTTTTGGCACTTGTCTTGTTAATGAAAGTAACTTTGGGAAGCCCAAGGGTTAGACATTCCTATTATGAGGTAATGTTGCAAAAACTAACATCTATATAATTAATAATACTAAAATCACTGCATTTGGGGGTGGGAGAGATTTACATGTCATTTCATGTGTGTGGGTAATAATAAAATAAAATGAAAAAGAAGCTGATGTCCAACATCTATTTTTTTTAATTACAAAAAATATTATAGATCCATCTTAATCTTGGATCTTTTAAGTGGCAAGAGTTTTGCACCTTTGGGCTAATAAGGCATTATTTGGAACATCCAATCATTATTAGGAATTACCATCATCTTTCTTATGTTGGAGGTAATTTCCATCAATGATAACTGTGCATTGTTTTCTCATTAACATCTCATTTCCATTTAGCCTTCTTATAGATGACTCTGGTGTTCTCCCCGGTATGAGCACAGAAATACTCAAATAAGGTGATTGTGAAATCTTGTTATCTTTGTTATGTGTCCATCTGACGTCATTAATAATTCACTACCCTTTCTTGTGGATAATGAATTGCTTTCGCACTCCATTGGAGAAATTGGAGACTTAGGACATTGTCAAATCATTATGATGTCCTTCTGTGATGGTCAGGTTTAAAATGCCCCATTTGCTTTGCATTGTGATTTTACATCTTTCATATCTTAGCTCATTAATTGTCAGCACCCTTGGTTTTGAAAATCTCAAGGGTGTTTAGAGTTACACATCTGTACCTCAGGTTGGGATGTTATTATCCTCATTGGCAAATAGCACTGATTTTGTAAGAGAAAAAAAAAAAATCTTTCTCCCAAGTTTTTTATTGTACCTTTTCCTTCATTGCAATTTTACAGGAAAATTGAAAGATGTCTATAAATTGAATACCCTATTTTTTAGGGAAAGAAAATGAAACCTTTAACTCTTTTGTCTATCCCTATAATTTGTTGCTCAATCTGTAGACATTTTGATTTTAGCATTTATCAAGATATCTGGTCGAGTGATCTTCAAAGTGGTTCTGTCGATCACAAACTTCGTTGAATGTTAATTTTGTTATTGTTCTGGTTTTGTAAACAGTTAGATGTGATCGGTATTGATGAAGCACAGTTCTTCAAAGACCTGTATAGTTTTTGTCAGGTAGCAGCTGATAAAGATGGGAAAACTGTCATTGTTGCTGGCCTTGATGGGGATTATTTGAGGTAGTGTTGGTTGAGGTGGAGGTTTTGATTTTGGTGGAGATTAGATGCTATTTCATAAGCTGGAAAGATGAATGTGAACCTAAATTTTTAAAGATTGTATTGAATTTTGGTGTTCAGAGTACAAGCAGAGCAGTACAATTTTTTATTTGTTTTCTTTGGAAAACATGCACTATATTGTTTTTGTTTTTCAATGTATTTAACAGCACTAGAGGAATATCGTTTCTGAAATATCTTCTGCTTATTGATGTTCCCTTGGCAGGAAGAGCTTTGGATCAGCTCTTGAGTTAATACCCTTAGCCGATTCTGTAGTTAAATTGAAATCACGTTGTGAGCTATGTGGTAAGGCCGCATCATTTACATTTCGTAAAACAGGAGATACAAAAACTGAAGTTGTTGGTGGTGCAGACATTTACATGCCAGTGTGCCGGCGGCATTATGTAAATGGACAAATTGTTATTGATGCAACAAGGGTTGTGCTAGAATCCCAGCAGGTGCAATACGATACTTGTCTACAAGCAACCACATCGGGATAATTATGTCACTATTTTCTGTATAAATCTCTTTTTATTACGTGTATGATATACTTATTTCCTTAGCTAAATGTCAACGTTTGTCTTGGCATAATTAAGTGCAATAGTTCTTTAAGGGGTGGTTTAATGATTGGTATTGCTCAGGCAAAGAAGGGTTTGAGTACCTAGGGGATCTTTGGAAAACACTATGTAAAAGAACTAGTTAGTTCTCAATGTATGGCCTCATAATATGAGAGATTTGTCTTTGCATATATTTCTGGCCATGTCAGAGATGCTGAATTGATTTCAGTGTATTTTATGCTTTGTGGGTGGTCACAAGAAAACAAACCTGGGCATCCATTGATTTGCCAAGCCATTGCTATGTTGTCTATATTAAAGGTGCATTCTGATCTGTTGAGTATACAATTGTTGAAAATACACATTTGCAATATTGTAAACTTGAGTTGTGGTGAACATATTACCATAAGTGGAGTTTGCATGCTTTGAAACGGACACCTAAAGTCAAATTCAACTGGCGGTGTTCAGAGAATTGTAGCAGGCATGCACGCAATTGAATTTTGTGAAGCTTTTACCGACTGTTGTTGTTTTAGTCAATTGTAAAGTGATCTGTAGGAGATGATAATAGAAAATGATAATTTCCCTGAAATAAAGAGGTTACAGATCTTGTCGATAGGAAGATAACCAATATGGGAATTTTCTTAGTATTTTTTTATATTACAGGTCTCAACAATTTCTGTTATTAAATGCATTATGTTAACCGTTGAGGATATTCACAATTGAAAATTTGGGTTCTATCTTTCTTTCCGTGCACTCTAATGATTTTTTTTGGGTACTCTGTTTTGTGTACACTGTTGTGAATGATTAAACATCCTCGGCAGATATATTGTCCTTATTCTTCATAATCAAGGAACATTTGTTTATATTTTGGTCTGGGAAGCTTGAAGGTGTAGTTTTTTTTAAGACTTTGTTTGATATGTTTATGATAATGGAAAGTGTTTTAAAGATGTATATATATAGGTTTTAGGTATAGTCGATTTAGCAATGGACATTTTTTTAGGAAGAGATGTGAAAGGTGTATTGTGGGTTACTGGGAATGAGATTTTTAATTTTTGTATAAGAGTAAGGTTGATCAACAAATATACATATGGTAACCAATCAACCATTATGTTAGGAGGTAACCATACTTTTATGGCTGTCTTAGTTGACATAAAGATCATGGTATATTGAAATTTATATGTTGTTGTAAACTACATATCTTAACTTTGAATAAATTTTGATTTTTAAATGAATACAACATCTTTTCCTTTTGTAAAGTAAATTTTATAATTTCAAATAATAATGATAAATTGTTTTGCTTCATCATGAAATAAAAGTAAATTTTATAATTTCAAATAATAATGATAAATTGTTTTGCTTCATCATGAAATAAATGGAATAATCTTCATTTGTGAGCGGAGGAATGATGTAATGACCATTGTAATAAAAAAAGAAGTGCTTGCCCCAACTTCAAAAAGTGGTAAAACCATTGAAAATAATTTACGAGGTGATAGAGCAAAAAAAATGATTTTTGGTAAAATCATTGAAAATAATTTACGAGGTGATAGAGAAAAAAAATGATTTTTGGTAAAACCATTGAAAATAATTTACGAGGTGATAGAGCAAAAAAAATGATTTTTTTCCAAAGGATGAGTGAGCATTATAAAAAAAACAAAGTGATTGCCGTCTGTTATCTCTCAAAATAATTTATTTTGATAGTATAAAGAATTTAACTCATGCAATGAAGGATATAAATATCACTGACAATTTGAAAGCCTCAGTTTTTTATTTGGATGGAAATTTCACAAGTTGTAGCTTTCGGTGGCTTAGGCGAGGACTATCATAGCTCATTAGCCACCGAAAATCTATGTTTCGGCAGCTAAACAGTTGAATGCGGGCTGAAGGCAAACCACCGAAAGCGGTTTGAGCAAGCAGAGTCAAAGTAACACTTTTGGTGGCTTAGGCGAGGCTCAGAACATCTCATTAGCCACCGAAAAGGGTCGTTTTCGGCAGATTAGAAAGGGGTGCAACATATACTCTAACCACCAAAAGTTGGAAGATAAATATTGGGCGGAAAACCCTTTCAGCGTTTTAACTAGCCAATGCATATTGACTGTGGAGTTTCATTTCTCAGAGCTTAACGTTTTTTATTTTTCGATGGTTTCGTTTTTTTTTGTTGTCGGGAGTTTGTTGAAGATTGAGCCGGGGCATTAGTCCTCTATGCCGTCGACGTTTCGGAAGGCAACGTCTCGATGGACAATTCTTTTTTTTCGCCGAACCGTGGCCTTTATTTTGACTGGCATCAAAACATTTTTTGACAGTGGTCGGAGGTTTAGTCCTCTATGACGTCGACGTTTTGGAGGGCTTGTCTTTTATGTCGTCGACACTATGAAGAGTCTTGTGGTTTGAAGTTTCGACACATTAGTGGTTTGTCTTCCCAACCTCCGATGCTTAACAGTCGCGATGTTAGTGGTTTGAATTGTCGACACTATGACAACGTTCATGTTTAAAGTTTCGATCCTTAGTGTTTAGAGCGTCCGATCGTTGATGGGTTCGTTAGTGGTTTGAATTGTCGACACTACGGCATTGTTCAGGTTTAAAGTTTCGATCCTTAGTATTTAGAGCTTCCGATCGTCGACAGGTTTTTCCTCTTTTCGGCAATTAAAAGTTTTGATAGACTGGTTGCTTAACCACCGAAAGCAGATAGAGGTTTAAAAGCGAGTTTTTGACAGACAAAACCGGATTTTGGCAACTGCAGATGGCTCAGGGATGTAAGTTAAAGATAAAAGGTGCTGACAGAAGTATCAGAAAGGGTCTATTTAGATATATTATGACAAAACAACGCTTTAAAGTCATCAACCCTAATTATCAAGGAGAAATCAGTGGGTTAACTGACAGTGGACAAACAACACTGATCATCAACAACTACTTCAGTGATTTAATGTTCAGTCAGTGAACTAAATCTTCATCATAGTTAGACAAATAGTTAGGTAGGGTTTGAAACCCTAATTTGGAAAAACTGTCACTTTTGAGTATTTTTGTAAAAACAGATCGAAATTTCAGGATCTGTACTTTTTGTAAAAAGGCTATAAAGCCTAAGATCGATTTTATAATAGAGGTTCAACTTCGGGGATTTATAAGCGTATAATGCTTTCAGCTTCTCATTTTTACTCTTCATGAATGTAAGCTCTTTTGTTATGATCTGTTCAACCACCATCTCTTTCTTTACTGTACTTATGCCTGAATGTGTATTTAGGTCATTTTCAGATTGATTAATAGCTGATAGCTGTCATTCTATTGGGTTGTTAGTGCAATTTGATTTATAAGTGCCATCCTTATCATGATTTAGCCAGTTATATGCAAATGTTTTGTATGCAAGTCTGCCAGCCTGATGAGTTTTTCATCCCTGCACCTTATTGTCAACTTCTGAGCAGTTGTAACTAAAAGCCTTGTAAATGAGTGAGTTTTATGCATGTCTTGAGAGTGGAAAGGTTATATAGGTCATCTGACTTGATCCATATCAAAAAACCCTAAAAACATTGTAAGTTACTAGGCATCCTCGAGCTACAACTTAGAGGAGTTTCCTGGAGTGATAACAAATTGGCGCCGTTGCCAGGGAGAGGAGACTGAAGCTTAGCTTTCCTGGGAGACGACATAGATCCCTGCTTTGATGATAGACAAAGCTTGGACACTATTCTGGTTGTAATCATCTATCTGGCAACTCCATTGAAATAAGGTGGCTTCAAGAAGACCAAGTACTAGAGGAAACCCTAAGGGGCCACCAGCAACACCTGTTTCAGATCCAGAAGAGATTCTAAGAAGAGCTAGGGTTTCGCTAAGGCAGACCTCCAGAGCTGCAAGGGGAGCTACAAAAGGTATTTCCAAGAGGTATTTATGTTGTTATATCAAATAGACCTCGATTTCAATCTTCTTGTGCTGAAGCATCTAGTTCTCAGAAGTTTATAAGTAAAATCAGAAAATTTTAGGGTTGAGGAATCTTCAAGCACTGTCGCTTGTGAAGATCTCATCCCTGGCGGCTCCATTGAAGAATTGTGGCTTCGAAGAGCTCATACTAGAGCAAATCAAGAGAGGCCACAAACAACACCTGTTGCAGACCCAGAGAAGATCATCAGAAGAGGAAGAGATCTACAAAGGCAAACTTCTAGGGCAACAAGGACATCTAGATCAGATTTGTTGGTAGAGGGAGAAGAAAACCTAGCCTTACTGCTAGGGTATATTTACAAAGACTTCTATTTCCTTGATCCACATGAATCTAATAAATCTCCACTGGGGAGGACCCGGTTGATAAAAGATGAAGAGTCTGAATTCAAAATCCAGGTACCAGTTCAACAGTTTACTTTATGAATTGCTGTTATTTTTTATCAGCTCCTTTATACTTTTTCCTTCATTTGTTAAAAGAATTATCCTATGTTTTATATATTCTGAAGATTATCAACCATCTTTTATAAATCCATATGTAGAAGAATATTTGTAGCCTGCTTGTATTGTAGAAAGTGAATCAGTCGTGCCGCAGCTCATTTATAAAAATGACCTCTGTATCCAAATTCCTTCTAAAATTGATCAGCAATGTAACCTTGAACAAACCAAAACTGATTCAAAATCTATGCAGAGCTCAACACTCGTTGCCATAACTGTTGAACCTTGTTAGCAGATTGTTATCCTTCATGATCAGCCTACAGGTTTTCAAATCAAAATCAGGATGAAGATGTTTAATCTATTAAGACTACCCTCTCGGCTTCATCCTTATCCTCTTGATTGTTATGAATATCTCCCTTGGTTTTTCAGAGAGAATCAAGCTTCAGCAGAAAGGCACTTGGAATCTTTCGAAGATTTTATTAACCATTTTCAGATTGTTCATGAGGATGTAATCATGAGATTTTTCCCTAAATTGTTGATTAGAGATGTTGCTATATGGTTCAAGAATTTAAGAGCTGACTCTGTTGGCTCTTGGATAGAATTCACTGATGCATTTTTGAAGCATTGGGGTGAGAACAAATATCTTGATTTGTATCTCGCTGATTTCTATGCTTTGAAGAGAGAGGAAGATGAAACTTTGCCTTTCTTCAATCGAAGATTCTATAACACTTATCATGATATGCCTTTGGAGATCTGGCCCACAGAGTTAGTTGCCATTATATATTATGTGATGGGACTACATTCAAAACTGACCCTTCTTCTGCTAGAAAGGAAATATTCATCTTTAAGCATTCTGTTTGAAGATGTTTTAGAAGTGGAGGAAAACATTTGTGCTTCAAGGAGAATCCCAGAGCAGTTTGATTCTGAAAACCATCATTTACCTGAGCCAGATAAACATCAGTATGATTCAGATTTTGAACAGGACGATTATGAGTCTGAAGCAGATTTGGAATAGTAGCAAGCATGTGAGCTCCTTTCAGATTTAGAATCAGATTATTCAGTGTTTGCAAAGTACTCCCAAGACAAGTATGAATCTGGATTTTATGATTAGTTTGCAAACCAGGATGAGCCTATGATAACTGATGATTGTATAGGCAATTATATGTTTTCAACTGATCTTTATTCATATGATGTAAACCCTGTTTTATCATCCTACTGTGAGCACTATTCTTAAAAGGAAATTTTAATGATTGATGATCAAGATCTGATCATAAGAGAACAAGAAGGTTTAGATCAGCTGTTGAGCTTGCATTTTGATCTGACAAAGGTTGAGAAATCCACATTCAACATTGACATCAATGAAGGAAAAGATCAACAACATAAAAATGTATATCTTGTTGGTTTTTATGACCCCTTTGTTGACTATCTGGAACTTATTTGCAACATAGATATCAAAATATTTTTGTCAGATGATAGCTTGTTCTGTCACCCTTCGAAACTACATTGCTGCATGCTAGGGTTTTATTTATTTTTTGGGTCAAGATCAAGAATAAGTTCAGCAGATCAGCTTCTGACCTGGCTTCATTGGAAGCATGATGTCACATGATAAGAAGACTCTACTGATTAGATTTAGTTGTAGGAGTAGATAGGAAAATAAACTCTTAATATGAGCAGCTAGGTCATTTTTAGTTGTTTTCATGAATAAGCAAAGCGGGCTACATGAAGATTGCAGGGGATCAGTTATAAAAGACAAATGACTCCATGCCCAATGGAACACTATAAGATAGCTTTAATTATTCTTTTTCAGGAAAGACATTTTGGTCTGGGGTTCTTGGGACCTCACAGGGAGGTTCCCATCCCCAAGTAGGAGCCAGATGTTATCTCCCAAAATAATTTATTTTGATAGTATGAAGAATTTAACTCATGCAATGAAGGATATAAATATCACTGACAGTTTGAAAGCCTCGGTTTTTTATTTGGATGAAAATTTCACAAGTTGTAGCTTTCGGTGGCTTAGGCGAGGACTATCATAGCTCATTAGCCACCGAAAAGCTATGTTTCGGTGGCTAAACAGTTGAACGCGGGCCAAAGGCAAACCACTGAAAGCAGTCTGAGCAAGCCGAGTCAAAGTAACACTTTCGGTGGCTTAGGCGAGGCTTAGAACATATCATTAGCCACCGAAAAGGGTCGTTTTCTGCAGATTGGAAAGGGGTGCAACATATACTCTAACCACCAAAAGATGGAAGATAAATATCGGGCGGAAAACCCTTTCGACGTTTTAACTAGCCAATGCATATTGACTGTGGAGTTTCGTTTCTCAGAGCTTAACGTTTTTGATTTTTCGATGGTTTCATTTTTTTTCGCTGTCGGGAGTTTGTTGAAGATTGAGTCGGGGCATTAGTCCTCTATGCCGCCGACGTTTCAGAAGGGAAACAATGAACGTCCCGATGGACAACTCTTTTTTTTTTTGCCGAACCATGGCCTTTATTTTGACTGCCATCGGAACATTTTTTTACAACGGTCGGAGGTTTAGTCCTCTAGGATGTTGGTGTTTTGGAGGGCTTGTCCTTTATGTCGTTGACACTACGAAGAGTCTTGTGGTTTGAAGTTTCGACGCATTAGTGGTTTGTCTTCGCGACCTCTGATGCTTAACAATAGCGATGTTAGTGGTTTGAATCGCCGACACTACGACAACGTTCAGGTTTAAAGTTTCGATTCTTAGTGTTTAGAGCTTCCGATCGTCGACGGGTTCGTTAGAGGTTTGAATCATCGACACTACAGTAGCGTTCAGGTTTAAAGTTTTGATCCTTAGTATTTAGAGCTTCCAATCGCCAACGGGTTTTTCCTCTTTTCGGCAGTTAAAAGTTTCGATAGATTGACCGCTTAACCACCGAAAGCGGACAGAGGTTTAAAAACGAGTTTTTGACAGATAGAACCGGATTTTGACGACTGCAGATGGCTCAGGGACGTAAGTTAAAGATAAAAGGTGCTGACAAAAGTATCAGAAAGAGTTTGTTTAGATATATTATGACAAAACAACGCCATAAAGTCATCAACCCTAATTATCAAGGAGAAAACAGTGGGTTAACTGACAGTGGACCAACAGCAGTGATCATCAGCAACTACTTTAGTTATTTAATGTTCAGTCAGTGAACTAAATCTTCATCATAGTTAGACAAATAGTTAGGTAGGGTTTGAAACCCTAATTTGGAAAATTGTCACTTTTGAGTATTTTTGTAAAAACATATCGAATTTTCAGGATCTGTACTTTTTGTAAAAACAGATTGAAGTTTTAGGATATGTACTTTTTGTAAAAAGGCTATAAAGCCTAAGATCAATTTTATAATAGAGGTTCAACTTCGAGGATTTATAAGCCTATAATGCTTTCAAATTCTCATTTTTACTCTTCATGAATGTAAGCTCTTTTGTTATGATCTGTTCAGCCATCATCTCTTTCTTTACTGTACTTATGCCTGAATGTGTATTTAGGTCATTTTCAGATTGATTAATAGCTAATAGTTGTCATCCTATTGGGTTGTTAGTGCAATTTGATTTATAAGTGCCATCCTTATCATGATTTAGCCATTTATATGCATATGTTTTGTATGTAAGTCTGCCAGCCTGATGAGTTCTTCATCCCTGCACCTTATTGTCAACTTTTGAGCAATTGTAACTAAAAGCCTTGTAAATGAGTGAGTTTTGTGCATGTCTTGAGAGTGGAAATGTTATATAGGTCAACTGACTTGATCCATATAAAAAAACCCTAAAAACATTGTAAGTTACCAGGCATCCTCGAGCTACAACCTAGAGGAGTTTCCTGGAGTGATAACACCGTGATTTCAAAATGTGGCAAAACCGTTGAAAATAATTTACGAGGTGAGAGAGCCAAACATGTTTTTTTTTTCCAAAGGAGGGGCACTAAACGGTAAACAATATACGATCTAGAAGAAATGGGCTAGCCTTTCTAGCAACTATGGTTAATAATAAATTATTTAAAGGAGCCCCAGTGTAGTAGTTTGTTTTCTTATATGTTTCATTCTTTACATGGACCTCTCTACTGATTATAGTTAGTTGGCAGTTTGTTTTATTATATGTTTCATTGTTTGCATGGATCTCTCTATTGATTATAGTCAGAGTTAGTTCGCTGTTTGCTTGCAATAATATATGGTGGCAGATTGACATTTTTAGATGTAGTGATTTATTTATTTATTTTCGATCGAGGAAATCCCATATCCTACTCTAAAGGAGACTTATTATATAGCTTATCTTA